>CP135545.1:3115600-3285963 GCA_032402905.1 Khaya senegalensis | reverse complement strand
TCTCATATCTTGATCTGATGTACCCTTAGATGATTGTCACAAGTAGAGTCATGAATACTAGAATTATGAAAGTTTGTGCCAACTGCTAAAGGAGGAATGATGGAAGGGAATAAAATAATAAAAAAGGACAAGAGAGGGAAAAAAATAATAAATAAGTAAATAAAAATGTAGAAAAACCCAGATTCCAAAGGAACAAATTCAAAGTTGATAGATCCATTATTGCTGCATTGGGATTTTGAGCCAATATTCACAAACAAGTGAAAAATCAATTTACCTATGTGGTAGAAAGAATATCAAGAATATCCACTCAATCATATCATCACTTTACTCGAAGAATGTTGTTACAAATGCCTCCCGTGGTAACCGATTCTCGTTGAGGATCAATCTTCCACTGACCATCAACAATGAACTTTATCTGAAATTAAGCAAATTTTTGAAATCAAAATAACACAAAAATGATGGATAATGTCAAAAAAAAATTACAAAATATAATGATAGTATAGCAAATCTCAAACAGAAATCTAAATAAGATGCCAACCAAAAGCCATTTCGATTCAGTAACAGTATGAGAATCAGAAATCATGCTCGCACTGCAGCTCAAATATTTACCATGGTAGACCTTCTTCTTGTTAAAATATTATGCACAAAGAATGTGCCAAATATTGTCTGAAAGTTGCTGGATAATGCATACTTATCTGAAAACTGATGATGCTGGAAGCAATTTTAACCGATTTTTTTCACTACAATATTCTTTCAGTAAATATCTGCTGCAGTTAGAATGTTCTTTAACTACTAATCAGCAATTTTCATTGCTGATATCATTAATGGAAAATCATGTCTCTCCATCTTGAAGGAACAACAAATGGAAGTGATAACAGGGAACTTGAAAATGTTAATATTCATTTAAAATGGAACCAACACAAGTTTAGCATTATCACTAGCTATGCTTCATCTTCTGGTACCTGAGAAATTTGTACGTGAAATAGTTGAGAAATACTTAAAAGTATGTAAAAACTATACAAAAAGAACACTTATATTTTCACTTGTTCCAATTTTTCTCAGACCTAGCTTTGTAGGTCGTACTCAGTAAAGGCTTCTTTCAGAACTGCATGCACACAGAAACACTACAGGAGTGAAGAAACCACGGGCAAAACAGGAGGAATTCATAGGGTAGTATCTTCACAATAATCCCCCTATTTTCCAGCTGAATGAGAATCTAGATTCATTCTTTACTAAAAACACTGAATTAATTAACATAAATATGCCCCATACAAAAAGAATAAACATGATCATAAAAATATTTTCATCAAAACAACCTTATGATCTCATCACACAAAGAAACTACTCGTGCAACCAGAAAGATGGATCCATTCCCTTCAATTTGAGCAGCAGCTTAAGATTTTTGGAAAATCTCAACTATATATAACAGCAAGTAAATTATCACTTCATATTGTTCACAAATGTGTTACTCCTAACTAAACTAATAATTCCCTTCAGATTTAGAAATAAAGACTTGCTGTGTTGTCAGGTTATAGATGTCCAAACCTCATATATTCCAGGATAAAGCCATAACACTGTTGACCAACACCTGGATTTCCTGGTAAAAATGTTATCTCAGTGAGAAAATACTTCTTTACCAGTAGCAAGTACAATATTTTGAAAAAAGAAGCAAATATACATAACCCACAGAAAGAATGAAAATTGATACAGTTTATTTTCAGCACATTGATGATTAAAAGATAACAATGATTCAGCACATTGATGATTAAAAGATAACAATGATTAACGGACAATTTACAGATGTCCGATCATCAACTACTTTTCACTAATCAACATCTTACTCTTCTACTACTAAGGGAAACAAGTTCAGAATTAGAACAAATGTTGCCAAAAGGCTAAGAAAGGCATAGACTTCAAAACTCATTCACTTTATCAGCTACTATCTTTAATTAAATGTAAAAGGCCAATCCTTGGGAACCAATTAAATAAATTTGAATTGAATACAAACATGGTCATTAATGTCGCACCAAGGTGAGTTCCTGGGATGTTTCCCAAGGTCTGTCTTCTGGTGATAGGGATCCCAACTGAATCTAAAGTATGTATGAACCATGTTTTTGTGGGCTCATATGCTTTGCCTTTAGTTTGCAAGATTGTCAAGTATATCAGATTGGTCATGCATCATGACCCCAAAAAACTTATGCCTGCAATAAGTTGACACAACAGGCAGACACTGGAGGAAAAGATGAAAGTAATCCATCAACTGCTCTATATTGTTACAGATTCCTTGATGGGACTCTTGAAATATATATATATATATATATGTATGTATATATATATATATATATTGCTCAATCTATGTATTGTACATCCTAACAGTGGCTGACTTGTCAGAGTTCTACCAAAATGACTGAATGAGCCCAACCACCCAGGCTTTTTGGGCATGGGAAATAAGAACATTTGGTAAAACAGAAATCTACAAGCAGAAAAAAAATTATGTAAATTTAGGCACTTATTGGACGAAAAAGAAAGAAGAACAAACACCTTGACCCAACAGGTTCGATGATGTTAGAAGATGACTGGGGATCCATTTTTATCGGATGATGCCAACCATTGAAGCTGCCTGCCACCTCCACAATTTCACCGTCCCCGGTGTACTGGATCTCAACCTGACAACATTAGAAAATTTTGATTTCTGCCAGCTAGCATAGCAAGGGTCATCCTGGATAATTCATTTGACTGGCTCAAGGATTCAATAACAAAATACATAACCAAAAGGCAACATAAACAATTATCACTTCCTCTCCCAAGATTACAATAATTCGTAATAACTAGCCCAGAATCTCTCCTTCTCTCTCAGTTAAATCTGTCAATAATTCTCTGGAAGAGCTCGGACACTATCATAACGCCCAGGCCAAAACAAATAAATAAATAAATACTTGAAATATCACCCATGACTGCTATAAGCTCTGCTGTCAGCATCAACAATTTTAGATATTTATATGTGTACAAGCAAGATTATAGGTAATGCACATAAAACCATTCCGACATACTAAAGGTATGTTTAAGACTTGTGATTCTACTTAATTCTAAAGTAAAGCAGCTATAGTGTTTAATAAACACCACCTCTTACTTGAGAGCTCATCTTTAATGCTCACTCTCCCATTTATACTTGACATCAAGTGATTCCATTCCACTAACACCTCAAAGTTCAAACATACCTTAAAATGCAATGGTACAACGGGGACAGGGAGCTTAAACTACTGCACACATTTAATATATACATCACCTGGTGGCATCAAAAT
This sequence comes from Khaya senegalensis, assembly GCA_032402905.1. Lineage (NCBI taxonomy): Eukaryota > Viridiplantae > Streptophyta > Magnoliopsida > Sapindales > Meliaceae > Khaya > Khaya senegalensis. Next base: position 3,282,661 of record CP135545.1, on the reverse strand, counting down.
AAACAGGTTCTCTAACTGAACTTACTAAAGAACTTGCATTAACAATGTGTGAGAAAGTGGTTCACCATATATATTCATCTTTTACATTTATTTGTAATTTAGCTCAATCACCAGTTAGAACGAAGCAATTTCAATATCTAAAAGGATTAATTCTTCGCCCAAGATGGTTTTCCAAATTTGAATGAGCTGTCAACCAATACATTAATGACACTCGAAGTTGGCATCCATACATTGTCATACTCAGAGAAGCATTCCATCACTGCCAAAATGCTCTGACGCCATAAATGATCTTAACAAAAACATTTTAACCAAAAGGCATATGTCATACCTCCTCTAGTCCTGAAAGGTTTTCTTCGGCAGCATGTAATTCAGCATCTTTTTCAGATATAAGTTTTTGAGCTTTATTGATTTCTGTTGCAGCCTTGGTTTGCAAAACAGACAAAGCAAACTGAAGGCAAAAGGAGACGAAAATTAATGAATTTAGTAATTGCAACCAACATAAATGCACCCCATACAAATCCAGAATTACAAATCTGTTTTGAGGTAGCATTTGTCACATATCACAGATGTTATATATTTGTAAGTGAACATGATTTCAGAAAACTTTCATATAATATTAACCTAAGATACAGCAGAACAAGTGGAAAAGCCAAGAAAGAGTGATTTTTTCTGAGTTTTTTTGAAGATGTTCTCATAGTTTTACAAAAACTAATACAGTAATACACAGTGAGATACTAGAGATTAAAACGCGGAAAATCTATATATATATGAAATGAAGCATGGTCTTAAAAGATGTATTCAGATATCCAAGTCAATTGACATTTCATATATTCATCACTTCATCACTCCTACAACATCTGTTTCCAGAAACATTTACAAATTAGAAATCACTGTGCCAGACAACCTTTGCAGTTGCCCCCCATATATTCGAGTAAGCATACAGTACGTTTCCAGCTGAAAAAGAACAAGGAAAAAAAGAAGAAAATGTAGAAAAATATTTTAGCTTAGTGTTAATGGAACGCTGAAAATTAACTCTGGCAACCACTTACTATTCAATTTCTCAAAAAAGGACAAAAATCTACGTTGCAGAATGAAAAGATGATAAATATTTGGTACAGAATACATGAAAACTCTTCATCTTCCATTTTCAGCTTAGAGAATATTTTAAGAGAAACCATTAAAGTAATCAAATATGCAATCTGCCATGTCACATATCGTTTGTATGGCAGACAACTGCACAGATTCAAGCAACCGCTATACACCATAAAGATGAACTAGTGTATTTTTCCATTTAGAGTATTGTATGCTAACAAATTAGATGGGCAGGATGGCTGGAGCATCCCATCTAGACACCATTGTCAAGGAAATAAACTGCTTCATCAAGAGAACGAATTTCTGTTGTCCAATTCTCAAATTTTTGGTTTAATGTCTTCATCTATATTAAAAAACAGAATAGTTCATCAATGTCTCTGAATGACTTGCAACCAACTCACAGGGAGAAAAACTTTAGTGCAACATCTCAAAACAAAACATGCCTTAAAAATCAGCACATACCTTCTCCTTTTCAATTTGATCCTTCAACCGAGACAATTCCATCTCCTTTTGATGCTAAGCATGCCAAAATATACAATCAAAGAATAATTAGTTAGTCTATGTAATAAAACTTAGTACCATGCACAACCAACCAGTAGTCCAGAAAGACACAAATATTTATACCAGCATAAATTTAAGATGATTAGCCTCAATTTGATTCTCCCTTCTACTGGCCTGTACCACAGATATACATAATTCATAATATACATACGTCAAAGAATTAATTAATCGTATTAACAATATTGTAATACAGAATATGTAATGACCTTAACATCCAAGCTGTCATCAAAATCAACACCTGTTAGTGCTGTTGCTGAATGATGATCCCTGAAAACATTTTCCATGCCCCAGAAAAAAAAAAAAAAAAAAAAAAGGATGCAGTAATCAATATAATCCATACATGATAACAGGGAACAAATGTCAAAAACTTTTGTGAAGTTGAATAAAATGTAATATAGAATCCATTGCTGACGTTATGACAAATGAGGAACTCAATTCCCAAACTGACAACATTAAGATCAAAAATGTTGTATTCTACAATGAGACTATTTGGAAACTGCATACATAAAGAAAGGTGATAATATTTCACTTTCTTTGTATTAAGTGCTTGTGTGAGAGAAAAACCAAACAAATAAAAATTTTCAATTGTCAAAAGTATTCAATATTTCTACGAGCTGCCAAAATGCAGCAATATGTTAACAGTCTCATGTATGGAAAAGAGAGAGATAGAGAGAGAGAGAGAGAGAGTAGGAGCATGGTCTAAATCATTGATCAACTAATTATGCTTAAATTCAAAATTTACTGCTGAACCAAGCAAAAGATAATACACTGTCAGGCCGTGCACCATTATATGATAATCTCCAGGCATGAAAATTATTTAAAAGTTCTAGACTTCAAGTAACCAATAATGTTTGGGCTGTCGATCTGACACTTGGAGTAAATGTACCAAAAACTAACCTAAGGGGATGATGTGCAGTAGCAGAGGAGGCAATCTGCTTGGATGTCAATGCACTCCTGTTCAATGTCATAGCACCATCTATCGTGTCACTACAAATATGTTTGTGCTCAGCACCACTGGTCCTTGATTTAACTTCTATTGCATCCTCCAATTCAATAACTACCTTGGTTTCTTTAGCATCACTTTCATTTAAAATGTTATAGACATTATCTGGGCATCAAGCAGCTCCACATAATCAATTGACTCTCAAGCAACAAAGAAAAACTGTGTAAAATGAGATATACTAAAGAATTTACCTTCTATCACATCCAAATCTCCATTCTGAATAAACTTTGCAACCTTTTCCTCCAGGGATATGGTTTCTAAAGATTCAAGAGATGTGTAACCGTGTTCTTCAAAGTTAAGAGATGAATTGAAGTTTGAACTAGTGACATAATTTTCCACTATGGATGCATCGGCTGATGGGGAAACAGTTTTACTGATACTGCTCTCTTCATGTTGGCCATTTATATTAGGTGAGATCTTTTCTTCCAAAGATGAATTAGATAACGATTCAGTAGGTTGCATAATACAGTCATCAGAGTTAAGATCTGTACTCGCGCCTGACCCACTACATGGGTGTTCCATGACAGAGAAGTCAGAAAATAAAGAAATGCTTTCAGCTATATTGTTCCTGTTCTCAGTCTGACTGTTATATGACTCTGTCTCCTGCAACAATGAATTGGCTGGAGAATCTATATGTACGCAATTATGGTCATCAGAATTGAGACTTGGATCAGTATTTGTACTTCCAAAACAGTCCATTACACTGGGAACTTTAACTGACAATGAAACATCTTCAACCCCATTCTCCACTTTTTCATCCTGACCTTTTAAATATACAAGGTATCAAAAAAATGCAGAATTATTCTAAAATGAGAACTCGTGAACATATACAGGCTACGTATTTTGACCTGCTAAATTCTTCTCTGCAGCAAAACCATCAAAGTCCGTTCTTGTTGAACTTTCAAGAAGCTGTCTAATATATTTATATCCTCTCCGTCTGACAATGTATGCAAGGTCATTCCTATAGATCGTTTGAAGGAAAACAAAAGAAAAAGAAGTCAAACGGCCAAATCATTTACTGGAGACAAAATTACAGCCCCATAATTCTGTTCTGGCTCTAAACAGTCAATAACTTTGTTGACATAGTTCTACATGTTATTTATTAAAAAAATAACAAATAGTAAAAGAATCAGTAACTTCATGATAGCATCCTAAGAGAAAGATATAATAATTTTCATATGACATTTTTCTTTGAGAAGAGTAAGTCACCAAATGATTGTCATGAAATTGTCACTCTACTCTCTTTCCTTCCTTTTCCTATAAATATTATGTTTTCCTAGATGCCATGCAAGGAAGGACCAAACTGGCTAAACATTAAGCTGTAGATAATTGAAAATTGAATTAGAATAAACAGCATTATACTAAGTAATATGAAATTTAGGGGTAAATCATAATGCAAACTAAATCAGTTCCCAGTATAATTTTCTACTTTGACACCGATGATTAGACAATACCAGGGCTAAAACAAAAGGGAATCAATTCCAAACATCAAGAAATTTCACAACCAAAGTCACCAAAAATTAAAACTTTATACATTTAAACCTTGGTTTTACGAAGTAGAAGAGAAAGAAAGAAGAACCTTCCATGCGCTGAAAGCTCCTTCATGGATGGGACATGATTGTTGGGAAGTCCAACAGTTGTCAAAAATTCTCTTATATCATTGCACAGTTCTTCATTGCTCTTTACCTTTCTACTAGACCTGTGTTAGTATCACCATCCCATCCAATAAAACCTTCAAGTAGTAAAGCAACAAATACAAACAAAGAGAAAGAGTAACAAGAACCGAAACCTGGATGATTTGTTGAGCGAAGAGGCAGAGACAGTGAAAATGAAGAACTTTCGAGGTGGGTATTGAGGAGGGTTCCAGGGTTGATACCGGGATGCAAAGTGTTTATGGGAAGAGAGTGGGAGACAACTTGAAGAGATAAAGAGGGTCGCCATTTGAGAAAGTTAAGCAGCAGCGGCAGCAGCAGCATTGAAGAGGAAGGAGTTGGCTTTCTTGGTGAAGTAAAAAGAAATGGAGGCGCAAGAAAACACAAATAAAAATAATGGGTGAGAAAAAAAATGTCATCTAATCATGTAACAACAGATTCCAACATTCGACGGCAAATGGTAATCATTCAATCAATCGATCGATCAAATCTCAATCACAATTGTCAAAATGCGATTTTATCACATACCTCCAAAAGGCTTTAGAATTCTCTAGTTTAAATTAAATCTCTAGATTAATAATAGACACTTATCACGCCATTATTTCCATTTACTATAATAAAAAGCTAAATTTTTATTGTAACTTCCGACAAATAAAAATTTATAATTTATATTTAATTCATTTCCCTGACTGTGCAAATACCCACCCAAATATCTACCACTCAAGCTTCAAGGGATTCATGCCATAAGCTAGTCTTCCGAAATCATATAATCTTATGTACTTGGGCTTCTTGTTCATGGCCTTAGTATGTTTTATCAAAGACTTATAGGAAATTCTATAAAGTGATTTTTTTTCCTTGATGTTAATATTATCCTCTAATTTTTAGAATAAATTTATTTTGAAACTTTTTTATCTTATTTTATAAAAATAAAATAAAATTAAACTTTTGTCCATCGACTACCACATTATTTTTGGTTTTGTATTTATCACCACTTCCCCTTATTCTTGAAGTTGAAGATAAGATAAAATTTATAATAAATTTATAATAAACATTTCCTTTACTTATTTAAAATGAAGCGTAACAAATTTTGAAGCTAGAATTTTGTTTAATTACGTGAAATAGTAATACATATAGATATGTACTGATTAGATATTAGAATAAAAATTTAAGTTATTTTTGCATAAATAATCGGTTTAAATTGGTGCTAAAGAAGTAATAAGTCAAAAAGAAAAAGAGTGGAGTGTTTGATCAATTATATTGTTAAGTATTATGAGGTTTGTCAATTATATTATTAAGTATCGTTATAAGTTTTAAAAATTGAATACAAAATGTCTAATAAAGGTTACTATTAACGCACTATGAATATGTGTTAAATTACTTAATTTTGTGAAAAGGAATTAAATGTCAATAATAAAGTCTAAGATATATGACAAATAAATACTTAAAATTCTCTATTATTTAGTTCTTAAAATAATATATATAATTATAATTATAATTATAATTACATTCATTTCAAACAAAAGCAATACTTAAACGCAATGAAAAAAATTGTAATGTGATGAAAATTTATGTAAGCAAGTAAAATTTAGAAATTTTGTTATCAAAATATTCTTGTAAAAGAATAAACAAAAATTATATTTAAATTCAAAACTATTTCAATATGAAACCACAAATCGAAGAAAATATCAAGTATTGATTGGGCCACAAATAATTAGTAAAATATTTAATTATATCTTAAACACTTTTTTAATATTTAATTTAATTTTTAATATATATATTTTGGTATGTTTAGTAGTATCACTCATATATTGGTCTAAGTTTGGAACAATTTTACTCACTGTCTATGTCATACTAAATAATATAGCACAAGCCTAACTGATTATGGGTTTCATAATTTTTTTTTGTTATAAAAAAAATAACTGTCTTTTAATATTTTTATTTTTATTTTTTATTTAATATAATAAATAAATAAATAAGTGGGAGAAAAAAAAAATACAAGAATGACAAAGAAAGTGGTGTTATACTTATTTAATTTTTTATCCTTCCTCTTCTTTCTCTTCCATCCTTCGTCTTTTAAAATTAAATTTTAATAATTTAATTGTTGTAATTGAAGAAAAAAAAATGATGGTATTTGATTATTTTTATTAGAAGAGAAATTTAATGTTTGTATTTATCAGAAAAGAAGAAAATATGGTAGAATTGGAACCCCACCCCTACGCACACCGTGACGTCACTGTAACGCTGGCTCAAGGCCTCTCCTCTCAAGCTCCGGTCTCCTCTCGCTTGTAAGTGTAGTAGGCTTCATGTTCCACAAATTTACTAGGTTGCCACTGCATGGTTATTGTTGTATAAACGTGGGCTGGAATTGGTTCAGTGCTCATCATTAAAAATAATGATTATTACACTTAAAAAATTTTTATAAATAAGATTTTAACAAAATCAATAAACAGTAACTGTTGTTACTGGATTTTCAGTCCTCGATTCTTGTTGGTAGAAAGAATTATTAACCTTGATTCTCAGTATGATTAATGAATTTTCTTCCTGTGAAATCATCAAGGTCAAAGAATGATGGAGTATCAAATGAAAACCCTCTGATGACATGTAAAAAATAAGATAAACAAAATATATAGATTTGTCACTGATTTTTTTTTTTATTATTTATTCAACTAAACTTACCTGTTGTAAATACAATCTCAACTTAGAAGAAATTTCATCCCACCATCAAGAACCAGAGAATAGAAAACTCCCAAGTATATCAATAGAAACAAGAACTCACTATAATACCAATGCTCAAGAAACAAATAAAGGAAAAACAAGATGGAGAAAGAACAATCAAAAGAACCACATGAATTCTTTATTAGAATCTAAAAATTTTATTGAATAATTAAATAATTTAGTACAGCTTATAGAAAAAAAAAAAAAAATAGAGGAATAATGGTACAGTTCTTTTGTCACTTTACATTTTTTTGTTTTCTCCTTTTTTTTTTTTTTTTTTTTCTTACTTCTTAATTGGCTGCAGATGTTACTTATATACCCAGTCAACTACTTTTTGTTATCTAACCATTTAACTATTAATAACAGAAAAAAAAAATAGTTATTATCCTCCCCATTTCTTGCCATGTCAGCTCCCTCCAACAGTCTGACAGCTTACTCAATAACTCCATTATAAATTTTAAATTATAATTTATAATATTTTTATAAATTTTATTAAATAATTATATTAATTAATAATTAATTACATCAATTAAACAGTTATTTCACATGAACAATTATCTTATATTTAATAAACAATCATTTATTTCTAATTAATAGGCCATTATTAATTGTATGCAAGACATTACTCATAAAATAGGAAGGTTGCATGGTATCATTCTTTAATTCTACTCTTGGTACCAAGATAAAGCGAGACGCTCTTGATGCTAACATACCGAGGAGTTGAGGATCTTGGTGCTTTGGTTCTCGAATATATCTCCAATAATAGCACCTTTTTATAATATTAATGTTGAAATCAAACTAATTTTAAAATTATAAAAAAAATTATAATTTAATAAAAATAAATTATTAAAATTATTATTTTAATTTAACTACTTTTAGTGTAAGTGTTATCTCTAAAAATAAAATATGCACTATAATAATAATTAATTAATAAAATACGTCAAATTTAATATATAAAATTTATTGTCTCATATAAATTTTAAAAAATATTTTATTCTATTTTTTTTTATTCTTTTATATAACATATACTTTTACATTTTACAATATACTAATAATTATTATTATCATGTAAAACCAAGTTCCTATAAACCAGATTTAGAATAATTATAATTTTTTTTACAATGTAAAATTTATTTGTATTTAAAACTAATTTAAATTGGGATCAAATTATATTATAACTCTATGAAAGTTATTCATATATAATAGTGTATAAACACATAATTTAAAAGATGAATTTTGATTTTCAATAACTAAAAACTTGGTGTATCATTAAGAGGAGGGGGAGATGAACAACTCTAACAACAACTTGCCAAATTAAACTGAACATTTGTGTTTACTTTTGCTCCACTCTTTTGCGGCAATTAATTAATCTTACCTTATTTAATAATGTTTGATTAATAAACCAACAAATTTTGTGTAACTAAACTAACCACTAAATTAAAAAGTTAGGAATAATTAACAAACAGAGTCAATGATGTTTGTTGCTTGTCTTCCTGCTTGTTAGGTGCCCACTTCCCAATCATTATTTATTTAATTTAAAGGCATTTAATATTTAAATTAAAAATTCATAAATAATTATTTTATTTTTATTATTTCACACGTTGATATAAATTAATGATATAATATTATTAAATTTTTAAAGTTGTATTTCAATTTTTATGCTAAGCTGATAATTGTCCCTTTCACCTATTGAATATGTAGTTATTCATTTTATAAATTTTAAAATTTAACATCAAAGTGATGAAAAAATATCATGAATTTGGGATACAAATTGATGTCTAACATTACTCTTAAATTAAACCATATCTTAATCCTTTTTTATCAACAATATTTCTTGTTTTATTTTTCATAAATTTTATTAGTTCAACCAGTAAATAATCACAATAATATATATTTAATATTTTATTAAAATTTTTTTCATAAGAATACTTTATTATTATATATAAAATAAATATTTAAATTATCATAACTTTACATAAATTAAAATTATGGCAATAATAAGTCATGCATTTAGTTTCAAACAAAGTAATATTTATGTTAAAATTTATTTTAATATTAATGTTTTTTTAGCTAAAATATTTTTAAATTAAAATTAAATTATTCAACTAATATAATATTAAAATTAAAATTTTGTGTACAAATCTTCGAGTGCTCATTTCGTCTTTTTTTTATTATTTTTATTATTATTATTATATATTAAAACATATTTTTAGTGCTAAATTATTAAATCGAGTAGTTTAAGTAAAACTTTTTATGCATGCTCACACATTTTAATTAATTAATTTTGATAGTACATTGGTTTCTTTAAAAGGATTCTTTTTGTAACGAAGATAGAAAGAATTAAGCATGCATGCATACATACATACATAGGAACACAACTTTATTCCAAGAAAGAAGAACACAAAAAGGAAAAGTTGGTTTCATATCATACCTAACTTGGGCAACTACTAATTAACCTTATTACAAATGAACAATTAATTAATTCCAACTTCAAGGGTAATCTAGTTAGTTAATTAATATTTGGTCTTAATATCTCAACTAGTTATCAAAAAGATGTTAGCTTTATTAGGTTGTTTACCTGTTTCTCACCTCACTAGTCTAGGCTAGGCTACATCCATCTGTAAACTGCAATTTCATGCTTTAAATTCCTGCATGCAATTTCTACAAGCAATAACATTATTGGACCCAAGTTTGAACAACTGTTATTGGAGATTAATTTTAAAGTCAACTACATATTTTATTATTTTAATTAATTTATTTATTGCAACACCAACCATTTTTATACTAAAAGCCAGACAAGTTAACAAGAGAAAACAAACACCTTGTTAGGTAACTCTATAATATATATATATATATATATATATATTATAAATGAGGACATAAAAGACTGTTAGATAATTATCTCTCGTATATGTGTACTTGTGTGGAACTTCAATAAAATAGTCAAAAGTGCTCTATGATATTCAACTGTGGATTGCTTCCTCGAGTTTGCTACATCAATTATACATTATTGTAATCCAAATTAATTAACTATTCTTTTTTTTTTCTTTTTTGCTTATTTAATTAATTGATTAATTTATTTAATTAGATTTTGGACGGTGCATGCAATTGTCAGATATTGTTAATTATAATACAAGTGCATATTTGGAATTGCAATGAAAAATGACCACTTATTTGAGAATTTTATATTGTAAGAATATGTTTGGGATTGCATTGCATTAAAAATTAATCTATTTTAGCAGTTTAGATCTTTAAATAATTAATTTTTAAAATAATTTTATGAATATTTGGTACAAATAGATTATATCACGATTATTTTCAAATACTTTATTTTACATATTTGGTAAATAAATTTTGAACGTATAATAACTAATATATATGTATATATATTTTTTAGTATTTATAAATATTTTAAATATGTATTTGAAATCAATTTATGTTTTTTTCATTTAAGGAATAGAAAATATTGCATTAATACACGCAAGGAATAACAATTATAATATTAGATTTTATTTTGTTAATTAAATTTTAAAAAATTTTAAATTTAAAAATAAATTTAGATTTTATTTTCTTCAAATAAGCTAGTGTTCCTTATTTTGTCAACAAATAGAGAATAAATATTAGTATTATTTTTTATTTATTTACTAACAAAAGTGAAAAAAAAAATTAACAAATAAGGTTTGCTATAAAAGTGTTTTATTAAAAATATAATCAAGTTGATGCTAAAATTGCAAAGGAACAAAACAAAGATACACACTTAAACGAAAGTCACCAATAGGGATGCAATTAATTAAAGAGAAAAAAGAGTGAAATTTGTAGGACAAAGGGTCAAAGAATCCATCCTGCATGTGGTGGAGCGGGAGGATTGATTGGAGAAGGCAAGACACAAAGACAGCCAACCTACATTTTCAATAACTTAATACTTGGATTGTTGAATTTTGTAAACTAGATTGTGACACCTATGTTTTCTTTTATTTTTTTTTTTACTTAATAAATTAATAATAAATGTATTCATCAATCCAAATTCACTACAATATATTATTACAATTATTTATTATTTTTACTTTTATGTTAGAAATTTTAAATTTTATTTAACATTTTAAATTTTATATTTTAGTTCAATATTTTAACTTATATATTACCTATTTTAAATTTTGTGGTAGAATTTTCAATTTTTATGTAAGGTATTTTAATTTTTATATTAAAAAAATATATGTAATAATACATTTAATGTATAATAATCAAATTTTTATCAATTATGTTATGTTTAGTTTTTGAAAAAGTTATAATTAAGACAGATTTAACACGTAACAAAGACAGATATAACATGTTGTTTCTACATTTATATTTAATAAAAAAATTTATTTATTTTATCTTTCATAATGAAATTTGATGATAATATTACGTTTACTAATAGTTTTGTTTTAATTTTTTAGTATGTGGTTTAATTAATAGATACAGATGGCCCCATGTTTGATCAGTCACACTAATGATTTGATGAAATTTTATAAAATGCAATAAACAAGATTTCTATGTAATTTTGAAAAAAAGAAGAAAACAAGAATGCAATGTATGGAGTCCAAACCAATTACATAAAAGAAAAGAAGCACATGGCTCCTAGGTGTCGTAATCATAACTGCATGCCTAAATCAAAACACAAACACTAAACCACCAAAAGCAGTCATTTGTGGACTCTCTTCTTTTTTATTCTTATATTTTTCGGCCACGCAATTGTAATATGATAATAAAATTGAATTAGGGCAAGCAATTTTGTTCTTAATTTGAAATCAATTAAAATCAAATTACTCACTATTTGTTGATCACATTAAACAATTCCAAAAGCAGTAATGTAAGTTTGACCAAAAGGAAGCAAGTTAGGACACGACTCTCCACAAATTTCACTAAACAATCGAGGCATTCTCTTACCTTATGTATCGGATTTTGATTAATATATTAATTACAATAAATTAGAGAATGCTTTACTAATAATGATATTAAATGAATGTTTTTTTATTAACAATTTTCAGAAATATTGTTCTTGCAACAAAAAATAAAAAATAAACCCTTTATAAGTTGTTGTAAAGTCGGTTTGTTTTCTTGTTTCTTGATCTTAGAAGAGTTAATTTTATAATAAAATATTATTAACTAAGTTAACACATAAATTAAAATATGTAAAGTTACAGAAACCCAAACAGATGCAGTATTACACATTGTATATGCATACATAGGTTTTTGTTTTGTGGGTATGTACAAAATTTATATACATGTATTGACAAACAACTAGTAGTATTTAATTGGACCTCCACTTTGACTATCTTGCTCTATGACATAGTCTATGTTTTGAAAGAAATTTATAGCAATTAATAACACAACATTTTCAATCAATTTGCATATTGTATTTCATTTCTAATTTACTTGAGCATAGACTTTGGATTCTATTTCTTTGCCTCGCTAGAGAGAAGTAAAAGACCAAGAAAATAGAAGGTAGCCATGGAAGAAATATGTTGATGATTTTATCATCTACGTATTTGTATATTAATTAATTTAAGATGGAAAGTTCTCTAACTAATAAAAGAGAGAAGCCACAGAAGAAAGCTACCAGTGATTGAAAATAGAGAAGCCTGCCCTTTGACTTGTGTTATCTTCTCTCTACCGTCCAAAAACCGAGCTTTCTGCTTCCAAATAAACCAACCGTCGATCAAGTAAGTCTCTATTCTGGAAGAACTTTTGGATTTTGTGGCAAATTAGAGAGAGAAATGGGCAGGGCTCCTTGCTGTGACAAAGCAAATGTGAAGAAAGGGCCATGGTCACCAGAAGAAGATGCTAAGTTGAAGGAATATATTGATAAACATGGAACAGGAGGCAACTGGATTGCTCTTCCTCAGAAAGCTGGTAAGTAATCATTCTTCTGAGCATATATATATATGTAGGGTTTCTTGTGTTTTTCTTTGAATTTTGTTTTTAATTCTTGAATTTGGGTTTGGTTTGTATGCAGGCTTAAAGAGATGTGGGAAAAGCTGCAGATTGAGATGGCTTAACTATCTCAGACCCAACCTCAAGCATGGAGAATTCTCCGATGATGAAGATAGGATTATTTGCAGCCTCTTTGCTAGCATCGGAAGCAGGTATTTTCTTTTGTTTTACAGACACTATATATTGATCTGGGTTAATTTATATTTATATGTATACTTTTCATCTTTTTGACATCTTCTGTAAAGATCTTCTATCCTTTTTTCTTTTCTTTTCTGAGTGGATCGAGTTGTTATATGATGAATGAATAAATACTGTTATGGAAATGGAGAAAACAAATCTGCGAAAAAAGCTTTTTTTGTTGTTTGGTTAAAAGTGGGATTTCAAAGAAATTTGCATGCTTCAAAAATATGCATGACAACTTATTTTGTGTTTGATTAATTCTTGTAATGGAATTGATTGACACAAAGTGCAGGTGGTCAATAATAGCAGCTCAATTGCCAGGCAGAACTGACAATGATATCAAGAACTATTGGAACACAAAGCTGAAGAAGAAACTGATGAACATGGTTAATCCAATATCTCAAAGGAAACCTCACCAAGCTGCAGCTAGCTTCTCATCTCTTCTTCAATCTTCACCATCATCAGCAATACCATACAACAACAGTACTTATTACCCCACAACTAGTGCTGCAGTTAGAAATTTCAGTACAGGTCTTGAACCAAATTCATCATCATTTTCAAACAGTCTATTGAGCAGCAGCAGCAATTCTTGCATCACTGCTGCTACTACAAATCCAATTCTTCAACCCCAAAAAACTAGTTCGTTGGGTCCTATGCAGCAAAATTATCAAGTCAAAGGCAATGTTTTGATGTTTGGAGGTGGTGATCATCATCAAGCAGCAGCTAGTTGCAGTTCTTCTGATGGGAGTTGCAGCAACCAGATCAGCAGCAGCCATGCCAAAGCATTAGAGTATGATTTTGGTGGCTGTAGAAACAATAACGACAACTCTGGCGGACAAATGGGTTTGGAGAATATTTGCTGGGTTCATGAAGAGCACCAGAATAATAATTTCCGGATTTCAAATGTTAATGTTAACTGGTGTGAGCAAAAGCCATCTGGGAGTTTTGGCGAAACTCCATTAGATTATGGTCTTGAAGAGATCAAGCAACTTATCAGCAGTTCAACTAGTAGTTGTAACAACATTAATTTGTTTGATGGAAACACAACAGAAGAAAAAGCCATGTACTATTGAAAAATTTGATGCTGACTGTGGGTAAAATCACCAAGTTCAAACCTATGGGTTTCAAGATTCAGACTTAGTCATGTCGTGTGTAGACACTATGTTGTCTTCGATTTGATTTTTTTTTTTTTCCCTTTTTCAGGACATGGTAAAAAAAAAAAAGAAGTTTATTCCTTTGTTCACCTGTTTCCGTAAATGATATATGTATTACGGGTTATGCTATAGTACAGATGCTGTCAGGTACTGATAGGATTGGATACAAACGTTACACTGGTGTTCTAACTATGTATTATTTATTATTAGTACAGTAAATGATAAAATGTCATGGGAAGTAGAACCATACTTGGAAGCCAACGATGCACTTTCTGATTTTAATTCATAATCATTTTGCCCACTTTCAAACATTTTCGGTCATTTTGTACTTTAAATTGGTTTTTCATTAATCATTTTTGAATTGCATATGGTCAAGCCCATGGTAAGAGACTTGGTTGAATCTTTGTTGATATATGATTATCATAGAGCAATTTTAAAATGACTTGATGTTAATCCTAATCTCAGTCTTCTGAAACAAATGTCGTGATAACATCATCATATATATATATATATATAATATTGCGATGAATAGTGGCATGATATTAATGGAAGGATAATTTAAAAGATAAAACCTTAAATTAGGGAGAAATAAGACTGAGTTATTGTCGAAATCAGAAATTCGATTGGCTGATGACACATACCATGAGGGAGGTTTCAATTATTGACAGCCCTTTGATTGGGACGAGTGGGGCATTGAAGGGCAAGAAAAAATTGAATAGAAAATGCACGGCACATAAAAATAAGCAAAACCCAACTAGCTAGGTAGATAGCTAGCTAGGAGAACAGAGATTTAAAAATAAAATTATAAACAAACAAATAAATAAATAATAGGAGTGATAGAGAATCCTCGCAGGGTACCAAAGCATGCATATGGTATCCAAAATTGTATGATATGAGTAGGATGATGCCTAGAGTTATATATTCGTGTATGATAGTAATAATAATAATAATAATATGATTGGTTGATGGGTTTAGCTTAGCTGTTTTGTTTGTTTAGACCAAATTGAAGTTTATTTTTCACGAACGTATTGACCTCTGCACCAATTTTGTCTTGTTTGCTTGTCGAGATTAATGGGGTACTGCTTACTTTGCCAGCAACAGCTATAGGCTTTATTTATTTTATTAAATTCATCACACATAATTTCTTCAAGGCAATTTGGAAAAATCCAGAATGTCAAAAAGGTTAAGCTGGTGGTGATGGTGGCGGCATTTTAAAAAAAAACAAGAAGGGAGAGTTATTTATTGAACTAACTTTGCTATTTAAAATAGAAAACAAAATTATTATGAATAAAATTTAAAAATTAATAATTTTTTTTTAACCTCGTAAAAGGAAGAATGCATATTTTTAATATGCAATATTTTAGGTTGAGGATGGGTCTATTTACACCCTAAAATATGTTGTAAACACATATTTTTTAATAAAATTTTTATATTAAAAAAAACATAGCATCTAATTAGACAATTTAATTTAAACGAGTAAAATTATGTTATTTTTGACACCCATGTAATACACATCTAATCAATTTAAAATTCTAAATCTCACCCATGTAATACATATCCAATCAATTTAAAATTCTAAATCTTTTTTTTTTTTAATATCAAATAAAACCCATTGAAAGTTTTATTAAATATTTAATCATGGAGAAATGAATTAATGTTTTATACCATTCAATACTTTAATATAAATTTTAAAGAGTTTTCTTTCCAATGCTTTCAAAATTATTTCATATGAAATATTTTTGCTTATTTTAATTTTGTTTATTTGATAAATTTTTGTTATTTTTTAATTTTAGTTTTTAAAATTTTTAAGAGCATATTTTAAGGTGCAAATAGAGCTACCTTTGATTACATAAAATGATATTCATTTGTTTTGTACAACTTCAATCAATGGACTTGTAGCATCGCTGGTTCAACATCAATCATTTAATAATAAAAAAATTTATTTATTAAAATAATTATGCAATTTTTACTAAAAAATTTTTATGACAATTAAATAAAAAATAATTTTTTTATCAAAAAATTCTACTTGTAAAATATCTTTCCAAAAAATTGTACTTGAAAAATTAAATTAAAAAAAAAAGACTTAAATTAAATGTTTATGATCCAGAAACACTAAACAACCCTCACAAGAGTTGGATGTTTAAATTATGTTTTAGTAGATTTGATTCAAATAAGATATTTTAAATAAATATATATAATGAAAAGCAGCTTCTTGAATATGTGTAATGAACGCAATGGTGGTAATAATTGGTACTTGTTTGTTACAGTTTTTATTTATTTATCATCCTTACATTATTTAATAAAGGTGGCTCTAAAGATAAGTGATACAAAAAGTTGGTTAAAATTTAAAATTATAAGGTATTAAATTTTATAAAAAAGTATTTTCAAAATTTTTTTTAAAATTTTAAAATTTTTTAAAAATTTATAGTCATCTTAATTAATAAAAAAGTATAATTAATTATTGACCAACAGCCAAAGTGTTGATAAAGAGAGTAGCCATTGAATTCAATCTAACGTTAATGGAGAAGAAGGTAGAAGAATTAATATAATATGGGAGGCAGACGACATCAGCCTTACTTTTTTCCAACAGCCACCAGAGTAGTAAGAAAACAATTAAACCAACCATTTCAACCTTTAGGGGAGCCAACAACACCAAGCATTGTCAAAATTCTCTTTTGGCGTCTGTAAAGTTATAATTTTATTTTTATTATTAATAATTTGGATGCAAAAAGTTAAATAATACAGAAAATTAATATGTCAGGACTCCATTATCAACACAGTGCGTAGAAAATCCAAGTCCAACAATGCAGTGAGACTGTCATATTCTCTTGAAGTTAAAATACTAGTCTTTCTGAATTTTATTATATAGAACCATTGGTAGAGATAGCATATTCCATGTCCCTTGAGCTTTTTGATCTCTAGCTAATGTTAGAGTAACATATTTTTAATGATTGGTGAAAATTACTTATGATTAAATATTAGAATATTTAAAAAGAATAAAAAATATTTATGTGAAAAATTAAAAATTAAAATTAATAAATTAAAATACGTTAAAATTTGTTATCCCCTAAATTAATTAAAAAATAATTAAATTTCTAACTAATCAAACTAAAACTACTACAAACAAATCATCATAATAAATTCAATCAATAATTGATAAAATAATAAAAGTAAATCTAATATAATGATTTGTTATCGAAGAAAAATCTTTTGAAAATTTTTTTTATAGGATTAAAATCATCTAAGATAATAACAAAAACTATCAAAATATTTCACTAATAAAGAAAAACTTACAAACGGTAATTTCTTATAAAAATTCTTGTAACATAATTTTAATAACTCTTTTAAGTGACCTACTTTAAATTATTCCATTTTTAAAATCTTAAAAATTTTTTCTTTAATAAAATCCTTAAAAGACACATTTACAAAATAAGAACCTCTAACTACCAAAAATAATAAGAACTTCAAAAGTTTCACAGTTGAATTTATAAAAAAAAAAAAAAAAAAAAGAAAAGCTCTTAAGAAAAAACACCTATGTAAATCTCATTTATAAAAATGTAATTTGTATTTCTCTCAAGAAGAATAATAAGTAATATTCTAAAAAAACTCGAAAGCAAAAATCTCATTTCAAAAAATTCTAAAAACATATAAAGCAACTGTGACCATATTGGTTTTGGGAGGAGAGGGGGGGAAAGGGAATGGGGTTATTATCCATTTATGGTCACTATTCACCACTTGAGAACAATTCAATTGTAGTTCAACTAAATCGTCTAGATTATACGATTGCTCGAGTAAAACTTAAGCAGAGGTCGAGCATTGAGTACTATTTGATACTTTTTATCACTGTTTATAATCCTATTTATCCTAACTTAAGTGACAATCGAGTAGCATGATTTTAGATATTTGTATTATTTATTAAATACTATTTATATTATACTATTCATCAATTATTATTTATCTCATTGTTCATCAAATTTAACCATTTTAATACAAAATAAACTAACATTAAATATAAACCTAACAAACTCTTTCTTCAGGCATTTTATAACAAAACCAAATCTATTAAAAACTAACCCACAAAGTTTTGATTATTACCAAAAATAAAATTTTATTTACAAATTAAAAAACTTAGAAACTAAATAATGTAATTTTCAAAATTCACCAACAAATTTATTACTTAAAAAATATTATTTCCAAAACTAATTAAAACACATGGGGAAAAAAATATAACAAAAATAATATAAAATAAAGATCAATATACATGAATCACAGTAACCAAATTTATCCATCAATACAATATCACAAAAAAATTCAGAATAAAAATATTCATCGTACATCCAAATACTCCTAAACTATTATATTTCTCCCTCACTTATATATTATCCCCTCCTTTTTATAACTGAATGTGAAAAAAACCAAGGAACATCATGCAAGTTAACCACAATGACCATAGTGTCTTCATAAAAAAATCCAAGCTCAAAAAAAAATAAAAGAAAATCAAGTCAAGTAACAAAAGAAACAAGCTAAACAAAACAAAATAACTCCAAAAAAATAATAAAATAAAACCATTTCATACGAAAAGTGCAGAAAAATATAACTTAAGTTTCATATTAAGTAAATACCATAGTCCCAAATAAATGCCATACATAAAAACAAGATTTTTTTTTACAAAAATAGCATAATTTTTATATCATTTTACATTCATAGCCTACCTTAAACTACACTTTTTCAAATTGATAAGGATTGCCCCTATCTCTTCTTTTCCCTTTCATTAGTATAAAAATATTCATTTTCAGATATACCGAAATGCCTGAGGAAGAAATGCGAAAAAAAAACACCTGAAAAATCAATTAGAAACTTGCATTTTTGAAAGAACCAAGTGCACACTATTGACAAATTCTTTTTTAATCATTTTAACAATTTATGAATATATTTAATAAATACATGTTTTAACACTCTTTAAGGCTAGAAAATTTTTGAAACTTAATTCTTTTTTTTTTAGTGTGAATAGGATGTAGAAATGGATTTTGTATATATTTTTAGATTGGTTGTGTAATAAATGCAAGAAAAAGTTTAGCAATACTTATTTTTGTCGAGAAAGGATGATTTCATCGAGTGCCTTTGAAAAATATCGAGGAAGAAGACGAAGTTTTTACCTGCTTGAGAAAATTTATCGAGATTTTAACAATTTGTTACCCCTCACGAGGCTTGTCAAGAGTTCAAGCCCATCTCAAAAGTTTACAATTAAAAGCTAAGAAACATCAAAACAGGCTTGGTTTTTTGATAAAAAACTTCAAGATGAGCTTGGGCTTTCGATGATAAACTTTAAGATGGGATTAAGCTCTCAACAAATATCATTGAAGGGTAATAAATTGTTGAGAATTTGGATAATTTTGTCAAGGGGGTATGAACTTCATTGAGAATTAATTTTTCCAATGTTTATCATCGATATGCAAATGAAAAATGTCAAGATTTTTGAATTATGTGTGTTATGTTAATTTCTCGATAAAAAATATCAAGTAATATATGAACATTTACCATTTTTCAACTTTTTCCTATTATTTTACAGGACTAATGAGTATATCTAGAAAAATATAAGCCTAGTGTTAAAGACACTAGAAAAGGATTTGACTTTACTATCCCACGTGTGGGTGATCGAGAAGATAAAGTAGAAATAAACTAATTCGCATTTCAATTTGTTCTATTAATCATGTTTTTGGAAGTTTTTAGAGATGTAGATGCTTATGTTCTCTGGAAAACTTATGCATAATTTATTGTTGAGGAAAGTTGCCACCTCTAGGAGCAAGTTAAAGCAGCAGATATAAGTTTTGGTATTTAACCGTGTGATTCGATGCTTTTAGATTGAGTTTGGGATGATAATTAGATTAAATTGTGATAATCATCCATCTGAGTGAAGGATTCTAGAGGATAGAATGAATACACACCAATTCTATGATAAGTTCTTTCTAGGGTGATTATATATCAAGCACTTAGAGTTGGACAAATTTATTTAAAATATAGATTTCAGCACAATGGATGATGAAGATGGATTAAAGATGGCTCTTATTTTCTTTGTTGAGAGGTTTTTACTCTAACAAGATACTAGTGAAAAAGTAGACTTATTTGTGCTTCAGCTAGTTGATGATTTAGAATAGTTTGTGAGCTATTTTTGAGGCACAGTGTCATGAACGCTAACATAAAAATACCTATCTTGAGCATTGGTTGGAAAGGCAAAGAAATTCAAGGAATAGTAGTAAAAAAATAAAAAGATACGGTAGAGCGTTACAATTTAAAATGCCTTTCTATTGTATTTTAGATAATTAATTATTCAAATTATTTACAAATAATATGTTACTGTATATTTAAGGGTATTGCAGGTCTCATATTGTTTGAGATTGTGTCATTGGTATTTATTGAGTGATTAATTATTAGAAGTGTAAAGGTTACTTGTCCATAGGTTAAACTTTTTTAGGAATGTCTGTATTATAAGGGAGACTCTAGAATTTTTTTTTCAAATTTGACTAATTTATTGTAATTTTTCAAATATGAATTTATAAGGCCATTCTTATTTGTTGGAAAAATTACGATGAGAAGACAAACGATGAACTTCTTTGTATTTTACAATGAATTATAATAAAAAATGATAGGCACAAGAACATCAACTTGATAATATTTGCAATAACTAATGTAAGAATCAATTGGTTTTAAATCATTTAAATTGTTAATTTGTTAGTTCTTTTAGTTACATTTTCATTGAAAAATAATTGTTTATATATTTTACTCTTTTACTTAAAAAGGTTCACACACATGCCAAGAGCCTACTATCATATAAGCAGCAACTACATGCTAATAAAGTAGTTTAGGAATATTATGAGAGATATATTTTATTTTCTTTTGTTACACTTTAATAAGACACCTCAATACCTTTTGTTGACGTTGTCTTAATAAATAAGGTATAGTCCTTAATTCATTTCATTTTTTTACTACTTATATGCTAATAATATGTATTTTAACAAATATCTTATTGTTTACAAGCACAAACATCCCATGTTGAAAAAGTTGTCCATTTTACACTCTTTATGCATACTAAGGAAGACACAATAGCTGTGGCTTTTCTAATAAATGAGCTAGTGTGCACACCAAGAAGTCCTCAATATGTACATGTGAACGAGGTTCTTAAGGCAATCAAGGTCATGCAAGCAGATATAAAAGCACAATTTATTCAATAAGATGAGTTATTTCATGCTAAGATTGTCTTGGTTAAACAAGAGGTTGTATGTGAAGTGCTTTCTTAATGGACTAAAATATATGAGCACTTCAAGACACTTGCAGAACAAACTTGGCCTTAAGTATGCACCTGCTTAATGTTCATGGTATGTTTGTGGTTAAAATTAATTATTACTAATGTTCTCATATTCAAATTATAGAAGAGCCTGGATATGAAAGATAATAGCCTTTTAGATGTAGTTGTGGTTAGTATAAAGAATACCCCTATAAAGCCTTTAGAAGTGCAAAAGGTGGATGAGACAATTACGTCTTTTAGAGATAGCAAGTTTGATCGATTTTATAAAAGATCTAGATCATCGGCTAGTCCATTTGTAGATCATATTGAGTTAAAAAAACATAAGCTTGGTGGTGTTTCTCGCATACAAGAAAGGTGGACTGAGTTCGTAAGTTAAATGCATACCCGTAATGCCAAGCTAGTGGAGTCACGCAATTTCAATACTAATCATACATGGTACCTAACCATACTTAAAAGTAAGAGTGATTCCTAGTTAAAAGATAATGCAAGTAACAGCCTAAACATAACATTTTATTTAAAATATTTTATTTTGAGATAAACTAATCTCATTATTTTGCTGTTCCATAGCATATTAATGCCTATCTATACTTGTTGTGGGAGCAGCAATGTAAGTAGCATACAGTTATCTTATAGCGGTTAACACATTTGCACATATAAATGTTTCCAATTTATTTAATAAGCAATTCTAATAGTGCTAGTTGCAATTTTTGGTTAAAATAACTATTTTGCAGGCTTACTTTAGCTAGGTGTGGCTGAGAATAACGCAGGACGAGATATCCATGGACAATATCTCATGGTGTTAAGAGGTCGGCTAATATATGATGAGTGATATATTGTCGTTGGGAGACACAACAAAGGGTCTAATGCCATGGTATGACTAATGTTTAATGAGATGGATTGGATTTAAACATGTGGCAACAATTGCATTCGTTGTGTAATAACAAAAGCACATGTTGAGATATTGAAAGTGTTCGTGCCTATACACTGCAAGTGCTTTAAACATAATAATTAGTCTAAATCAAATTTTTTGCATGTGCATCTCTTGGCATTCAAGTTTATAATCATATCTCTTTCTCCATCCTTAACGTAATACTCAAACCAATCAACGGATCATACTATCATATTTCTTACTACCTTTGGTCTTTTTTTAATTTTATCTTAAGCCCACTTTGTCAGTTTAGTTTTCACCTTAATTGCTTCAATTCTCCTTTCATAAAACCACATTTAAAGTAGTAAATTGCAATATTGCATTTAAACATTTAACAATATTAATAATCCTAACATTATATCTCCTACTAATAAAATGTTATAACACCATCTTTTTCTTAGATATATGATATTCATTAATGTATAGATTATAAGTTATACTTTTAAGGGTATATGTATTATTAAAAAAATAATTAAATATTTTAAGAATAAGTTATAATTTTGGAGTCAAATTAATAATAATGGTCAAATTAGAAATTGAATTAATAATTTATACTCATATAAATAGAATAGTTAAATTGTGTTTAGAGATTTGACATATTTGGAAGAAGAAAAAGACAAGAACATAAGACAAAGAAAAGGGAAAAAGGAAAAATGAAAAAGAGAATAACTTCTAAGTTTTTTTTTTTTTTTTTTGTATTTTATATTTGTTTTTAGGTTGGTAATTTGTTATTAGTTTAATAAGTGATTTTTTATTTAAATTTTATAGTCTATGATGATTAGAATTTATAATCAGATTGTAATACTTAGAATTTATAATTTTTCATATTAAAAATTAGGAATTATTATTGATGGTGACAATAAGAGAAAAATAAAATTTTTGTAAATATGATATAAGACAGTGGATCAATTTGTAAATTTTATTAAATCATATATTATGAATTTACCAAAATTGATATACGTGAACAAATTATACATCTTTAGGGTTATTATTAGTTTTGTTTGATTAAAAAGATATTACATTTTTACTTTTAATGATTTTTTGAATGTGACTTTAGGATCTAAAAAATTCCTAATTTTTGTATAACAATTCAATGACAAAATTATTTTAAGTAACAAATCATCTTGAAAAATTTTATATACTAATTTCTAATTATATTTATTATATTATCCTAAAATTTTAGCGTCAAATGTTTTATTTTCGAATTGTTATGAAATTTTAAATAAAAATAACTTATTGCTACTTTTCGTTTGATAAAATTTGACGTTTTCAAATCAAAATTCACATAAAATAGTTTGACTACGAATTTAGACCCAAAACTTTTAATAGTTTACTTTTTATATGTTTTTATTATCTCTATAAAATTTTATGACATTGAGAAATTTATTATATTTTTTAAAAATCAAAAATTAAAGGTTATTCAATATATAACATAATATTGGCAAGATAAGTGATTAAATTTAGAATATAAAAAGGCTTAGTTTATAAGAGTTAAAAGGTTGATACTTTTATGACACCTTATATTATGTTTGTTGTGTATTATGTTATAATTTTATTAGAAAATAATGTCATTTACAATATAAGAAAAATTCTTAAACAATATAAGAAAAATTCTTAAACAATATAAGGTCAACTTCGATAAGTTTCGGAATATTGATCTCTTAAATAAATTGAGTAATATAAGTGATCCTATTAAAACCTAATGAGTATATTGTGGTTTGTGGTAGTGTACACAAGTTTTATAAATATTAATTTTTAATTATAAATTAAAGTGTTTAAGTTAACATTCACTGTAATTATCAAAAGATAAGTCTATTAGGCTTTTTAAAACAGGATCACAATAAATATATATATATATATATTTGAATGTGTTTTCAAGAATAATTTTCGAGTATAAGTTATTATGAAAGTATTTTTTTTAACATTGTTATATGTTAATGTGACTATTCATAAGTATATGTATTTTTGTGATTACAAATATTTATGATTGTATTATTATAATTATTTTTATATCACTAGTATTGACATTTAAGCCTGAACAAGTACATTATGTTTTAAGTAATAAGAAAACAATTTTGTAAGAAAAGTGTTTATGAAAGCTAAGATTTGTGTGCTAGAATATTGAACTTCATTACTTGCTTAGTGAGTAATTCTAAATGTATAAGGAGTCTTTATAGTATGGTCATTCTTTCAAAATTGGTATTATTGTTACCATTTAGTATTCTATATGGTATGAAGGAGACTTTTGGGGGTATCCTAAATATAATGGTCATCACATTCATGTAAAAAAGTATTTATACATGTAGTAATACTCCTCGATGATGAAGATAAGAGTATGACTCTTATATTCGGGTATGAGTGTTTATTATTTTTAAAATTATATGTCTCACTTGCACTTATCCTATATACGATTCGTCATTGATAAGTGACATTAACTCATTTAGTGATAAGTGATATGTGAAATTCAATTAAGTGGTAATTGAGAGGAGATATTCTTTAAAAAAAAATTAATAGAATTTTTTAAAGTATTTAAATGTTATTAAACAAGTATGAGTACATCTTATACCATATCATGTGCATGTATTATATATAAGTATGTATGTATTTTATATATATGAAAAATTAATATATTTACTAAGCTTAAAATTTACTATAATTCATTGTAATTCCTAAATGATTAAAGGTACAAGGATATAGTGGATGAATTTGGATAAGCTTTTATTATTTTATGGCTATTTAGGATTTAAAATTTCAACTGTTATTAAGTTTTGTAAATTACTTTGAAAAATTTGATATGATTAAGGAATGTTTATAAATTTATATAAGTTCATTTTTAATTTTTTCGCATAATTTAAATTTTGTAAGTTAAGAAAAAATACAATTCAAATTCTTTCGAATTTGAGGGCATAACAAGTATGTTCAAACCTATCTATGACATCCAACTTTTGTTTCCAAATATTTCACTGCTTTAAGATTAATTCATCTCAACTTTAAAATCGTTAAAATTGTTAATACGATATACCTTAGCGGCAGCAAAGAAAATTTTTATAAATTTATCCATATCGAATTTTTTCATTCTATTAAATTTAGCATGCACATTATTCAAAATATGATAAATACAAATTCAGTGTGTTGCTTCAAGAAAAATAGTGTGTATTGCTTTTTATATACTTCCAATGACTTCTCGTAGTTTTTACAAAAATCACTATCACAAATCATCATTTTTACCATTTCTAATCATAAAAGCTAACAAAAAAATTTGATCATTCTCATCCTTACAGGTTGCCACAAATAGTATTCCATAATATTTTTCTTTCAAAAAACTACCATCAACAACAATTACTAGATTAATTGATGACCAAAACCCGCTGACACAAGCACCACGTGCCACAAAAAAATATTTAAAATAATTTTCTTCATCACTCTGAATATGTGTGATAGTTACAATATTGACAGACTACAGAACATAACAATATATCAATAACAAACAGTAAAATTTCACAAGATCACCACAAACTAAAATTAATGCACATTCATTTGTACGTCAAGCCTTTGCATATGATACTAATACCCATATTCATTGTGAATGTCAACTTGAATGTTTTTTGCCATATACAATCAGCTGCTATCAGCAAACTTATCATTTATTACCTCACCAATAAGCTAAGAAATGGTTTGGTAATATCCATCACACAATTGATTTGAAAAGCACGTGTGTACCTCATCTATCTGTCTTAATTGACAATATAGATTCCTCTGCACCAATATTGCCTGAACTTCCCATTTATACCTTTCATCAATAAATTTCACTTTAAAATGATTAGATGTAGACCAATGAATCTTAAATTGAAATTTTTATTTCATTACAAGTAAACTCAAATCTCTATATAATTTATATTTGTTCTTATAAAATTTTTCAACTACTATTTTACTATTTGTAAAACTTGAGAACTCATTCGGCAAGAGTAAAAATGGTGGCGAGATTGAAGGCAATGTTTGTAATAGATCACGACATGATGGACTTATTATTTCACATGCACCTGTAGATAAATGAACATTTAGAGACAAGTGAAAATTGGAAAATGGATCAACCGTTTCTGCTACAACAAAAGACACGTGAGTATTGAAAGATATGCAAAAACTAAGAGATGAATCAACTAGTTTAGTTGCACCAGGAAAACTAGGTGGTGATTAACCACAAAAAATCTTATGTCTTGAGTTTTTAGGGACGTCGCTTATACCAAGTGTTTAGGATATATCATTTAATTTTATATGTTACTAACCCTCAATATCATCATAATAATCACCCTTAGAATCATCAATATATCAAATTGGAGAGATGGTATATTCACATTGGTAGCAAAAAGCATGAAACTAACTTAATTATTGCTAGATGGTGAAACAAATGGATTTATAAAATTTGTTTGTATTTGTGATACGAACGGGTGTACTTGAATAGGCGCTTGTGTCATGGGAGTAACTTATTGAGATTTAAATGTGATAAAAAGTAATGAAAACTCTTCAAATGTTGATATTTCGCTATTAACTCTAACAAAGAAAACAACATTTCTATTATCTCTTATTTCAAATGAACTTGAATTAAATGATAGTGAAAAAAAGTAATTTTTATATATTACTCTCAATTTCATTCTGAATTCAGCTGAATTTACTTCAAATAAAGAATACAACTCGTTGATCAATTCTTAATACTTAATATTATAGTCAATAGCTAAACTGTATGTCACGTCGCCATTGTAAATTTTACTGCTATTTACCAATGTCTCTCATGACATTCTAAATACAATTATTAAGTAAACAGTTACCATCTGTGTTAAAAATAAAACCATTGTTAGATTTGAGTATCAAAATTTTATCAGTATAGTAAAAAATTAAAAAATAGTATTTTTGTCAAAAACTCGTAGTTTTCTCAACAAATTTCATCGAGATTTTGATTTTCTTAACTATTTTTTTCAAGTCAAATTTTGTCTCAACATAAATTGTTGAAGAAACCAAAATCTCGATGGTTTTTTTGGAGTATCGACAAAATTAGTCTAGATCATGAAAAAAATTATCAAGATAATTGAAAAATGTCAAGATTATTATCGTTTATCATCTCATTTGATAGTTCAAATGGTAGTTACATAGTAGAAAATCGAAAATATCACACTAAAAAATAAGCATACTAATATTTTTATGGTTTACAATGCATGAAAAAGGTAAATAAACATTGGAATAAAAACACAAAGTTGATTTATCACATTTGGAATATAAAAACATATTTGTATAATGCAATATAAACTGGCTAAGTTACTTATTTGTCAGATTAGATCATAATAATCACAAGCCTTTGTAATTTTATTCACAGCCTCTTTCCTTTTGTTTTTAATGAATGAATTATTTGGCAAAATACAACACAAAACCAATAGGAATGCATTTTTGGGCAACCTTGATATTTGGCCCCAACTATTAATGTAGTTTGAAGTGGACTACAAATGTAAAATGATATAAAAATTAATGAAAGAAAGTATTCTTTATTCACTTACATATACTACTTTCTTTATTTTATTATGCATTCAAATAAAATATATTTGTAAATTGTCTGAATAATTAATTTAATTATTAAATAATATTATTAAAATTGTTCTTTGCGTAAATGATTTTGAATGAGCAATAGTATCACATAATAAGTATAATGAATATTTTTGGTGAATATCATGATATGGTATTAGTGCAAATAATGATAAAAATTATATTATTAATATATTAATATGGATTAATAGTTAGAAAACTATTTTTTAAACATAACCAAATAACGATAAATCAAATGATAATATATATAGCCAATAAATTATTGTATAATTGTAATATCATTTGAAGTGATCCTTTAACATGAAATATCATAGTCAAAACTAATGTAAATGCACGTAATTCATATAGTGTATAAGTGTGAGACTAATCACGCATTGTTTGTTAAAATTAGTTTGATCATGTGCTATTTACATTGAAAATAAATGATAGTCAAGATGTGATTCATTAGCTTGATATAAATGAAGGATTAGAGTATTTACTAATTTTGTTCGTATTTGAGTTTATAAACAAATATCAACAAATGTCTAAAAAGTAAATCTCTTATCAAAATAAAATAAAGTCAAACGAAAAATCTTGTGATCACGAGTTTAAAACATATTGATTGATGATTCGTATTTATATCGATTTATGATTTTGATATTCCATGAACTCTTACTAATTATAATTGGACAACGGAAAAATATTACTTATATAGTACACACAATTTATATGGGTTCGATGAAGTACTTATTCATTATGATTTAACTACTATAGTATATTACTAAATATTAACTATAATCGTTGAACTTTCAAAGTATTTGAAACTAATTCATAGTTAATCCACAATAAACCTACATAGTCACATCAATAATCTAATTAATTGAGAAATCTTCAAAAGAAAAAATATTATCTATGAATAACTAGCAACATAAATACGAATTTTTAAAAATTTCTTTAATAATTAATAATTATTTGATAATTATCATTAAATCTTTAAAGATATATGTAATTATTTACTTGATGATTAAGTAAATGTAATTATATACAAGTAAATGGACTAAAGTGTAATTAATGATAATTATTAAATAATTATTATTTTGCCCTTAATTGACACTTATCTATTAATTTACTTAATTATTAAGTTTATAATTATGAATAAATATAAAGATTAACTAATGAATAAGAATATTGATTAAATAAATATCTTAATTATTTAAATTAAAATCAAGAAAAAATATAAAGGGAGGCATATTTCTTTATTTTTCATGGCATAGAAAAAAAAAAGCTTCTCTCACTCTCTAAAATTAGGTTAAGCCTCTCTCTCCTCTTAAATGGTGTAAATTGTAGAAGTTTCATAAATTTAAAACTTATCTTCATCAAATCTTCAAGTTATCAAGGTAAGAAACCCATCCATATCTAGCATTATAAACATACATTTGGTATATGTTAAATTTATGCACGAGATGCTTATGTTGTTGATAAAATTTATGAATTTGTTGTATGTTTAAGTCATAATATCCTTTTCATATTGTTTATCACTCAAGCACTATTCAAGCACAACTTGAGCGAACTACTAAGATTATACATCTACTCAACCAGAAGTCAAGCAGAGGTTGAGTGTTGAGGTAGTTTTGGCACTATTTATTTATGTTCACATAGCACTATTTATGACATTGTTCACCTTGCTCAAGCAATGATCAAACGGCATGATTCTATTCATTTATTGTTCATTAAGTATTGTTTACGTCGCATTCTTCATCAATTGTGGCTCATCTCACTGTTTAGTAAACTCAACTATTTTAATATAAAATAAACCAACATTAAATATAAACATAATAATTGAGAAAATCAATATTCGTTTGATGTAATTTGTGTCAACGACCATGAAAATTGTGCATATCCATCTACCTTATAATTTGGCAAGGTAAACTGTTCAATTTCTTTGAAATTCAATCCATAATAATGGTGCTTGTTCATAATCATATCTCAAATTATGCAAATTTCTCTCCAATTTAACACATTATAAATTGGCATCTTGATTTCCTTTTTCACGTTATATATAACTTAGAGTTCATTTGAGATCACAATACATTTATTGTACTTCTAAATCACAATAGATAAAATATTTGGTAAACATCAATATTTAACCCCCCTTTTTTTATTCATATTTGACATAGAGTGATTTCACTTTACAATAACTAAAATTTTATAATTTTAAAATTATGCCACCTCAATACCAAACAAAACCTTAAAACAATCAAAATCACTTAAATGCTTCCTTCAGATAGTGGTTACTTTTGTTGTACTTTGAAAGCAAAAATTAAAAAAAAAAAATGTTAAGTAACACTAGTCTTTGAGGAGACTCGCTCATTTTTCTATTAACATTTGACATTCAGTGTTTACATCTCACAACAATTGTGGTCTCTAACATCACCTCAATAGCGAACAAAGCCTAAGTTTATCCTCATTCTATTTTCATGCTAGAGATAGGAACATGGAAAAATAGAATAATTGACGGGTCATTTTCAAAAATCTTCAACATACTTGCATTAAAAATGTTAATAGTTTATATACAGAATATACGAATGATGATCAGAAGAATCTTATGATTTATTTACAAAAAATCCCATTGCCAGTATATTTTCTCCACAATACCTCCACCACTCTGAACAGCAAGATGAAGAGTTTCGGAAGCAGGAGGAACTCCCCAAAGATATGGCACTGCTAATGTCATAGTTAGCTTTTCATGCAGACCACCATTGCTTGCCTTGTCCGCAGCAACAACCTGAATATAACAGTTAAGACATGTTCAAATGTTATGGCAACATAACACAGGTGCAGCTATAGAAGAATGTGCATGCTTTACAATCATTCGAATGCTAAATATGTTGACAAGAAGCACTGTCATCATCAAATATAAAAACAAAATGTTTGAGGAGGATGTGAAACAATATATTGTAACTGAATCAGGTTGAACCACCTTCAATGCAGTAAAATTTCTATTAACCTAACAACAGCTTGCCCCATGATACCAAAGGAAATAACGAAAACGTTAGGCAACTACTTGAGGAACTCAAAATATGGGTATTAGTTGGTTTAACTAGTTAGGGTGCTAGTAGAAGCTCAGAGTTTGAATATTGCTCGCATCGTATTTATGAAATGTTTACAAGAAAAAGAAAAAAATTAAGAAAATACTTGAGGTATTCATAAAATCTGCTTTTAGATGTTGCTTCATGGTGGTAACTTGAATTTTATGTCCACCAAGTTGTTCTATCAAACTGGTTCACTAATGTTCAAGTAAACTAGGAATAGATCCGGAGTTCTAAAATTATCTTCTAGGCGGAAACAGTTTACAAAACCAACTTACCATTTCACTAATAGTGAATTAAACTTCTTTTTTCCAGCAAAGAAAACTGATTTGCCTAGTATTATACAAGCTAAGTATATTAAAATTATAACATCAACTAACATATACCAGAATGAAACCAGCCCTAATTTTTATGCACATTGAGTGCACTGTTGGTATAGAAACTCTGGGATGGTTTCACTGTTGGGGATAAACAGCTATTAGATGGAGGTAACCAAAAGATATATCATTAACCCTTTTCTTCACGATGTTATTAAACCAACTAAATCAGACGGAAACAACAGAATGAAACTAGGATGGTACTCCATTATTTAATGAAAGCTAAACTGAAACAGTATGTCATACCTCACCACCATGCTCTAAAACTGTATCTTCCACAACATCACTTAACATCTCAATGGAACGACAAAACCCCAGGATACATAGCCTTCTGCCCATATCAAGCCCCTACAATGACCAAATCAAAATGCATAAGACACAGGACTTCTTGTCTCAAAAACTGGATTAAACTTGATGCATATAAAACAGCTTACATTAGTCGCTGCAATATCAAAGAGGGCACCAAGGCAAAGGCTCTGATTTGGATCCATGTAATCACTCTCTTGAAATTGTTGAAATCTCTGAGAAGATCTTGAGCTCCCTTGTTTTTTCTGTTAAAAAGTTAAATATATTTTCATTAATTATCCATGCATTCTATAATGAATGAGATATCCAGAAAGTGTGAATGAGAGATGAATCCAGTAGGGTTATGCAAGTCCACAACACCAATTCTAATGTACTGAAAAAATCCAAACATAAACCCCAAAGTATCTTTTCTGGATGTGATTAAAAAAATTAAAACAAAGCAGGGATTTGGTTTTCATAAGCAATTGAAACTAACTCAAAACAAACCTCACCAACCTACAGCCCCAAAAAAAAAAAAAGAATAGAAGGCAAAATAACAATAATAAAAAGTAATAGCCAGTTAACAAAAAATTCATTAGCATTGGCAATCGGAACTTAAACAAATCTGCCCAACGTACAGCCCAAAAAATGCAAAATGGCAATAGTAAAAAGTAATAATCAGTTAACAAAACTTTCATCATCAATGTACCAAAATCCAAATGATAAGCAATACTTTAATGAATCAAAAAATTGTGGCCTATTAGATTCACCATCTAATGAAACACTTTATTACTAAAAACAAGGGATAGAAAGGAAACATTTGAAGTTCATTTGGTAGTCTTTTCAAAAATGGAAAACTATTGTTGAAGTGCATCCAGAAGAGGAAAGCTCATTTGGTAGTGTTTTCCGAAACGCATTTTCGAAGGATGGGACAACAAAAGTACATTTGATGTCACTTTCAAAATTGAGTAAAAGCTAACTTAAAAGGCCTTTCTCCTTCTTAAAACCAGTTTAGAAAAATGATGGAAATTTTAGACTCTCAATATATAATTTTGGAAACATGTTTTTTGCTTTACAAAATATGTGCTAAACATGTTTTTACACAGTAGTTTGTTTCAAAAGATGAAAACCTTTTCCAAGAACGACACTGGACAGTCACCTAGAAGATAAATTCGGCGGCCCTACCAACCAATTAAAAATTTAAAACGAAAAAAGTTGAAGAATTGTTTCTCCAGTTTTCAACCAGTTTAAATGAAAATGTACTCAAAAACAAAAATTGTATCCTAATTTCCAAGAAAATGCTTCCTGATTGCAAACTAATCACTTGCTTAATATTTTATAACTTGGTCTTTTCTTAAAGAAAAAAGATATATAAAGCGCAAAAAGATGGAAATCGGCATACATACGTCTGAAGTAGAAGTGACAAGTCTAGGGACCACAGACCCTCCAATCTGAATAAGCCCGTCAGCAGTGAACAGCGTCAGTCTCTCCTCCTGAACCCATTCGATTCCTACAAAATTAACCAAACAACAACATAAGACAATAGGGCATCAATTTCACCAACTTCCATTAATCAAAATTCAAAATACTCAAAAAAAAAAAAAGAATTACAAATTTGACAAACAATTATCTTAAATGTGCTCTCATTACAATTAAAGAAGATAATGAATTCTTTAAAAAAAAATTGGACATAAGGGCGTACCGCTGCCACCGGCGGCCCAAGGGAAGAAATTGAAGGAATCATCGCCAGAGAAATTGACAGAATCAGAAGCTTTTGCAATGAATCGGGGATAACGGGTGGATCGAGGAGGCAAAACGGAGGATTTAAAGGAGGAGAAAAGGAAGGAATTGGAGTTCCTTGGGCGAGAAACGCACGGGATTGAAGGAGAGAAACATAAAGCAGCAGTCTCGGCCATCATTGAAGAGATTCTGATCTAAGAAGAGAGAGGAAACGGGGGAATCTTGCAGAATGGGGAAAGAAAAGAGAGGGACAGAAAGGGGAGCGAGAGGGAAAGAAAGGGTGAATTGACGCCACATGCATAGGATTGACACGTGGCATTACACCATCGTCTTTGAACTTTTAAAGCACGGAGTTGGGGAGTTGGTTGGGCTTTCAAACACGATTGGCTCCTGGACTTTCCGTACCTATGAACTTTGGTCGGTAATTTTTTATCTTATTTTAATAAAAAGGAAATGTGAAAACCGTTTTAATAAAATAATCCAATTTAATATGGATAATTTTGAATCAATATTAAAACTTTTCGAGATCAAAATTAAATTCATTAAATAATTGTTGATGCTTAACTTTTGATGTCTAAATCTGATCCAAAATCATATCGTAATTGAGATCAATAATGTATAATAAGTAGAATCAAGCCAAAGACATGCTGAATCGTGGGCCCTGGTGTAGAAAATAAGAGTAAATTCCATATAACCATTCACATAAAAGTTAAGAACTTTTACCCTTTTTTTTTTTTTTAGTTATTTAGACATAAACATCTTATAGCCAGATTTGAGTTATGAAAAAAAAAACCACAAATTGCCTAATTTATGTGAATATCCGACCACAAATCAAATTTAGATTTCAGATCAAAAAAACAAGCAACTTCTTAATTGTATTCACTTAGAAAATCTTAGCTTAATTTGATCTCTACACACACACACACACACACACACACACACAATTTGACAAAATTCTTTTTTTTTTTAATCAAAAACCTAATTTTTTAAAAAACCTTAATTTTAATTAAATACAAATAAATGCAGTTTTTTCTTACTAAAAATTTTATTTTAATTAAATTTTTCAAATTTATTTAAAATTAAAATGTTTTATTTACAAAATAATTGTTTTTATATATTTAATTTGGCTTCATTTTTTTTCTATATCAAAAGTTTCTGTTCTGCTAAAAAAAAATCTTTTTTCGACTTAGTATCTTAATAATTTGAGTTTGAGTGAGCTACTACACTCATAACTTGTAAAAAGAACACATTTTTGCGGTAAAAAGCACAATTTTTGCATACATTGAGACCTTCTGCCAAGCTTTGATTACCACAACTTTCGTGCATGAATTAGCATTCATTAAATTTATAGTTTCTAATCATCCACACGTTTGCATTCATTAAGTTTATAGTTTTTATGCATCCTCTTTTTATGACAAGAAGAAGTTCCAAGAGGGTTAGGGCATGTTTATATTTTAACTTGAAATTTTGATGGATCCAAAATCTAAAAAAAATCTCAACCCATAAATATGAATGGTTATAAATGATATTGTTAATTTTTTTCTAAATAAATCTAATACTAAATTATTCTTGACACGAATATATATTTTTAAAAGTTGGTGAGTTGACATATCATACTCATTGAGACAATTATACAAGCTTTATATTCAAGAAATTAAATAAAATTATATAATATTCTTAGAATTATAATTATATAAATTTATTAATATTTATATTCAACTTTTAAGTAAACAATTTTAGTTTAATTTTATGTGCATATAATTACTTAGTTTTCACTGCAAGTTAAAAAACAAAAACTTTAAAATATTTAAATGACAGAAATTAAATTATATCTAGAATAACAAGATATAGATTTTATTATACGAAAAAATAAACTACCAACTATTATTGATGCCAGTACTTTGATACAAATTAAGTTTTATGAACATTGAGAGTAATCTAATTATTTTAGTATAATATTTATAAAAACTAAAATTTTTACTAATATACGTAGTTCAATTGCTCATTATGATGATATTCGTACTTTAATGAAAACTATTAATTAACAGTTTGAATCATTAGACGAAGCACTAAGTAATACTCTGATTATGAAATTATTTACCATGAAACTCATCACCATCAATAGTGTGTGGGAGTACATCATAAAGATAAGTGGTATTGTAACTCAACTGAAAACTTTAGACGTGACAATAGTTGAACCTTTCTTTGTGCATTATATTTTGAATTCACTTTTACAATCATATGAACACTTCAAAATTTTTTATAACACACATAAAGATAAAATGGTCTATTAATAAATTATTTATTATGTGTATTCAAGAAAAAGAGAGGTTGATCCTAGAAATATAAGCAAATTTTCAAAATGTACATTTGGCAACAAAGGAAAATATTAAGAAGAAATAACAAAGCAGAATACATATTCAAGTTAAAATGAAAAAAGAATTCAAATGCTTCTTTTATAAGAAAAAAGAGACATATAAAGAAAAATTACATCAAATTTTAGTAATAGTTTTCAAAAAAAAGTATTTATATTTCTCTTAAAAGTTATGAATCTAACATAATTAAAATTTATCATAACATATAGTAGATTAACTCTAGTTTAATAATCCACATTATAAATATTTTGTAATGCTTGCAAAATCTAAAGAAACTAGTAAAAACTAAGCAATTTATCTATTCTAAAAATAAGATAAATTCAACCATAAAAACTATTGAGATATGCAATTTAATTCTCAATAGTAGATTTGTAATAAATTTAAAAAAAAATTATATTTCTAATTTTTTCAAAAATTTATTTTTTAGTTTTAGATTTTACCATATAGATATTTCTTTAATTTTTTAAAATTTTTTATGAAAATTTTTTACAAATCTAGTATTATTGAAAACGATATATTGTCTAATAATCTTTTTTATATCAACTTACAAAACAATGCTTGCTTTAATATAATACATACTTATACTAATGTTAAAAAATATGTAATAGATAAAAAAAATTCTTTATGTTGTGATATCAGAAATTATAACATATCTCTATAGAAAGAATTAAAAAACTAGTAAATAATAAAACACTTAATACATATCTCTATAGAAAGAATTAAAAAATTAGTAAATAATAAAACACTTAATACTTTAAATTTTATAAATTTTTAAACTTATGTAAATTACATAAAAGATAAACAAACCAATGAGTCAAAGAAAAACTGTCATGAAAAACTTAAACTTATTAAAAATTATACATTTAGACATTTATAGTTCTAATATAGACTCATATTATTATAAATATTTTATCAATTTTATTGATGATTATTTACAATTTATATATCTCTACCTGTTAAATACTAAAGATGAAGTATTAAATATTTTTAAAATATTTAAAAATGAAATAAAGAAAGAATGCAATAAGCAAATAAAGATCATAATATCTTATAGAGGTGATGAATACAATAATAAATATACGGAGAATAGACAAGTACTTAGGCTATTTGTGAGGTTTGTTCAAGAGTATGAGATTTATGTCCAATACATTATGCCAAATTTTTCTCACCAAAATAGTATAATATAAATAAGAAACTGAACATTGTTAGACTCGGTGTGGAATATGATTAGTAACTATAAATTTTCCAAGTTTTTGTTGACTAAAACTCTTAAGACAATTATGTTAAATTGAGTTCCAATTAATACTGTTACTAAAATGTCATTTGAATTATAAAAAGGTCGAAAATCGAGTTTGTAACATGTATGCTATTAGGTTGTTCTTTTTAAAATAAAAGTTTACAATTCATAAGAGAAAAAATTAAATATTAGGACCATTACTGAATATTTTATTGGATATTCAAAAAATATATAAATTTTATAGTCCATCACATTACATTATATTTGTAGAATCAAAAAATACTAAATTTTTTTAGAATGACTTGATCAATGGGGAAAATTAATTCTAAAACACAGTTTCTAAAAATGATTATTCAAAACCTTTCACTTCAAGGGATAAAGTAACTGTTATCAACAATATCCTTATAGTATAAATAGATATTGATAAAATAATGATTGATATTCAATCAAATGAAAATCAAATTTCATAAATTGATGATATTTTAATAAATTTGATTGTTAAAAAATTAGTTGTACAACATACTTCTCGGAGAGAATATTGAAACAATATTAAAAATATTTACTAGAGTAAAAAGATCATCAATTCATAATTATTATATTATGTATTTATAAAAGTTAGTCTATAATATTATAGCAATAAATGATCCAGAAATATTTTTATAAATCATAAGTTAATAGCAATATGACTTATAGTATGATACCATGAAAGATAAGATGAATTTTATGTTAACGAATAGAATTTAAGATTTTGTTGAGTTGCCTAAAGGGTTTAAACTCATAGGATGTAAATAAATTTTTAAAACTAAAAAAAATTATTAGGCAACATTAAAAAAATATAAGGCTAAACTTGTTATTAAAAGATTCATACAAAAAAAAAAAAAGAATTGACTATGCAAAGATATTTTTTTCTATGTTTAAAAGGGATTCTTTTAATGTAATTATGACATTAGTAACTTATTTCAATTTAGAGTTACATCAAATAAATATGAAAATGATATTCCTTATTGAAAACTTAAAAGAAGAGATTTATATGAATAGTCTGAAGGATTCTTTGTCAATGATGATGAGCATTTGATTTATAAGTTTAAAAAATCTATTTATGGATTAAAACAAGTCTTCCAACAATAGTGTTTAAAATTTTATGAAATTATTTTTTTATTTAGTTTTTAAAATAATATTATAAATCAATGTATCTACCAGAAGGTTAATAAAAATAAAATTTATTTTCTTACTCTAGTTATGAATGATATACTACTTACATTTAACGATAAAAAATTTTTATGTGAGGTAAAATAATTTCTTTTTAGAAGATTTAATATAAAAAATATGAGTGAAATATTTTATGTCATTAACATTAAGATACATAAGGACAAACATTATGGTATTTTAAATCTATCTTAAAAAACTTATATTAAAAAAATTCTAGAAAGATTTTGAATAAAAAATTATTTTTCGAGTATAACACCAATTATTAAGGAAGATAAATTTAATTTAAATCAATACTTAGAAATAATTTTAAAGAGAAACAAATGAACAGCATTCTATATATTTCAACTATTAAAAGTATTATATATACTCAAGTCTGCACAAAAACTTACATAACTTTTATAGTTAGAATATTAGAATAATATCAAAGCAACCCAAATTTAGACCACTAAAAAATTGCATATAAATTTTTAAGGTACCTTCAAGGAAACAAAGATTATATGTTTATGTATAAACAAATCGACAATTTGGAAGTGGTTGGCTACTCAAATTTTGACTTTGCTATTATGATTCAAGAATATCAATATTTAAATATATCTTTTGTTAGCCGATGGAACTGTATTTTAGAAAAGCACTAAGTAGTCAATTATTGCTACTTTTACTATAAAAGTTGAGTTCATTTCAGATTTTGAGATTACCTCTTATGGAGTATTGTTAAAGAATTTCATATTTGAGTTTATACTTGTAAATTCAATTTATAAACCATTAAGAATATATTATAATAATTCAATTATTATATTGTTGGTTAAGAACAATAAAAATAGGATTTGAAGTGAGCACAGCGACATCAAGTTTTTAGCCTTCAAAAAATGTATTAACAAAAATAAAGTTGTTATTGAGTATATTAGCACTGAATTAATTATTGTAGATCTAAGAATTATATAATACATATAGGACTTGATTCTATTATGTAAATTTATATATATATATATATATATATATATATATATACACACATATGAAACTCTAATTATTTGGTTTCTAATAAAATGTACACATTTATTTGAAAAAAAATATATTTGTATTAAATCTTAAATAAACATAAAGTTTATTCATTAAATTGTGGTCATTATATTGGATCAATAATAAATATAGAATTTCTTCATTAAAATTAATTATCACGTTAAGGTAATAACAAAAAGCATGATACATTTGTAATACATAAAAGAAAGGTTGTTAATATTGATAATCTATTGCTATAATTC
This sequence comes from Khaya senegalensis, assembly GCA_032402905.1. Classification (NCBI taxonomy): domain Eukaryota; kingdom Viridiplantae; phylum Streptophyta; class Magnoliopsida; order Sapindales; family Meliaceae; genus Khaya; species Khaya senegalensis. The sequence continues at coordinate 3,242,958 of CP135545.1, read as the reverse complement.
ATGTATTTTGTTTCTTATATATAAGAATTTAAAATTTACAAGCCAAATAATAGAATGTAAGTTACAAAATAAAATTATTAAAAGAAGAATTTGTAATATTTAAATTATAGCTATTAAATTAGCTATAATTCTTCATTATACTTATATTCAAATTCAAAATTTGTAACTGTAATATTGAGTAGCTATAACACCTCTATAAATATAAAAAATTTTGATGGAAAAAACTCTATAAATTTGGATGTATTTTATTTTATTAAAGTTTCTTAATTTAAAATTCTTATTACACACCATTTTGAGAAAATTTATAGAGTTTAAAAAATTTTAATAGTAACTAAAAGGCACTCAATAATAGCAATAAAAATAATAGCAAAAGTTTAATTATCTATAACTTTTGCATTTAAAATTTGTAATGTCAAAATATGCACTAAAAATGTATGCCTTCAGTTAAATCCTAAATTGACTTTTCTTAGCACCAACTTGACTTCCTTGAAGCTTTTTGGTCTGACCTTCTTGTCATAGCACCGATTGACCCTATGCTGCCCCACAACCACTTTAGATGGTTCCAAGTCTCTCTCTCTCTTCTTCTTCTTCTTTTTTTAATCAAGAAAATCAAGCAAAGAGTTCAATACGTTGTTTGCTTCATCATGACAAGAATCGCCGTTTTGGTGCCAAAAGAATCAGAATATAATGTTTCCTTGACAGTAGTCTCACTAGTTGTTCGACGTGCCCGCAAAATCTGTGGTAATTCTGCCACCCAAGCTCTTTTATTCGTAGTAGTTTTTTCTTAAACATGTCTTTGATAGTTTTGTTGGTCGCTTCCACCCGTCTATCAACTTGGTGGTAAGTAAGTGCAGTGCAAAGATTCTTCATCTTTCACTTCTTACAAGGATCAGGAAGTCAAATTGCCATCTATTATCTGTTATGATGATGCAGGACACTCTGAAGCAATGTAATGAACCTGTAATTATAATCAGTTACTTTTTTCTCGTGATCTTCACCAATGACTCAACCCTTTTCCATTTAGTTTGGAAATTGATCGCTACGATAAAGAACTTTGTCTAACCTTTTCATGTAAGAAGTGGTACATCCAGGTCCATACCCCACTAAGCAACGGGCCAAATAGAGCTAAGCGTAGTAAGGTCCTTCGTTGGCTGCTTCATCTTCTTCGCGTGTTTCCACAAGCATAACAAGAGCTTTCCACACCAAAGTTATTCCTTCATAGTGATTTCCACATGCTACATCATGGATCTTTCTCAAGATATAGTTGTCTAGCTTCGTCCTGGTGAGATTTCCCATTTCGCACATTCTCTTCCCAATCTCTCTCACTTCTCTTCGCACATTCTCTTCCCATTCTCTCTCCAACAATCCGAAATCCAGCAATCGCAAATTTGGCATTTGCAAATCCGGCATTTATACTCCCATTCAACACAAATTAGTATTTAATCAAATACATGTAACAAATAAACATATATTACCTATAAATATTATAAAAAGAAAAGATCAGAAATAATAAATGATAAGAGACTAATTTGTTTTGATTTGATTGTTGGAGGATATTTATGTTCAAATATATATTATTTTTTTGTTTGATCAACTAATTAGTAAGATAGTTAATTTAATAAATTTATTAATAAAAATAATTATTTTTAAAAATATTTTTTAAAAAAATAATTATTTTTATTAATTTATTTATTAAATTGATTACTTTCATAATTTATTTATCAAACAAATTAAACAAATATGCAATAGGACAAAAATAATCCCATAGTTAAAATCATAACCACTCTTCTTTTCTCTCTCATTTTCTCATTCTTTCTTTTCACTTGCATTCAAGTGTCTTCCGACGAGCGAGAAAGTTATATAGATATTATGATATTGATGTTACAATATCATGAAATTATATTTGATGTTGTTATTTGTATTTTATTTAGTTTTAATTTAGTTCTGTTGATATTTGGGGAGATTGTTACAAAATTTCTTGTTTAAAAATTTTTAAAATTATCAAAAAATTAATTTGAAATTAAAATTTTTAATTGAAAGCACCGATTTTTATTAGATTGAAGGAGGAACCAGAAAGGAAAGAAAGTAAAGGATATCAATAGAGATTACAGATTATGATTGAAGGAAAGTTATGAATGGAGTCCACTTTAGCTTCATCCTCCAGTTTGAATTCTTAAATAATTTTTGCGGTTGTTGTTTTGTAGTTGCTTTTAAGACAAAAGATCAATTTTTGTTTGAAGACCAGAAGAGAAGCAAGTGATTCAGAATATGTGGGTGACCGAAATTCACTTTTGATTATTATTCTTTCTCTCATGACCAAAAGTGAGATTCGGTCATTTTGGTCATGAATTGTTAATGTTAATCTTTATGTATTTTCAGTTGAGGCATGTAATGATGAACCTGAGAGAGAAGCTGACAAACGAAGAGCTGGAGCAAATGATCAGAGAGGCTGATTTGGATGGCGATGGTCAAGTTAACTAGGAAAAATTTACAAGAATGATGTTTGTTGGCTGTTTGATTGTCAGAATCTGTGAATTCTGCTGAACGATTCAGTTACGATTACTATCTTTTATTCAATTGAAAACGAATAGAATTCTATCATTATCTCCAAAGTTCTGCCATTTTGATTACAGATTATGAAGCTTATATGTGAATAAATCCGTATCTGCAAATTAAGATCCACAAAATGTTCTGTCTGCGTTTCTTATTTAAAGGCACTGGATCAAAATTCATTTTTAATTTTCATGATATGTAACGAGAAGACAATACTGTTTCACAATTTGAATTTATGATTAATTGCACAATTTCAAACGTGAGCTCGATTTGGAGTTTAAGCAGCACTAGTTTTATAGCAAACTCCAGCATTCACCGATATTAAATGAACAATATACATGAAGCAATAGAAGCTTCTCTTGTATTTCAAATAATTGTTGATGCATGAACTATAAGCCATCAGACGTAGAAGTTTATTTTTGATAGAGCAATGGTCATGGCGCTATGAGGATTCAGGATGCAGAAGCTCTTTGTTTGAGATTGGAATGCACTTGGTCAGAAAACCAATTGGCCAAGACAAGTGCCAAACAGGACAAGCCAGATTCTTCAAGCTTCCTAAGAATTTCCCCATTACCTTCTGCAACGTTTGTATGTGCAAAGGCAATGCATCTCAAGCTCACGTTTCCCTTCTCATCTCTGCTTTGTCCTGTGAAATACCGAATTAACATAACCACAAGAACAAGTACAGCTACTGCCAATCCAATTTTCCCAACATAAGAAGTCAGCTTGTCGAGAGGACATTGCAATGGGGTCTGCCTCATTCAACTAATTGTTTATAGAGCTCATCATCTCACCCCAAGCTGTGCTCATGCCAACAGAAGTGACAAGCATAGAACCACAGCCATCAGTAATTTTAGTTCCGGAGAGCAAGAAAAGATCCGACGTGATCACTTTCTCCAGTCATGCTAGACTCGTCCACCCTCAAGGAATGGCCATTCAAGAACAACCCATCGGCTGGAATCTGAGCACCAATCTTCAAAAAAGACAAGATCACCACCCACAACAATATCGAAGATCAATCGAAAATTGAATAAATAATATTGAAATCTGGAAATAAATAAATAAGAACAAACAACATACGACAACAATTTAAAGCGTGCAATTGAATACTAAATCGAGATGCTTTTATAGATTTTTCATATCTTTAATTAAACTAAAAACAAATAAATAAAAACAAGAAAAACACACATGCCTTTGGCTACAAGGCGTAAACTTGATAAGTTAGGCATATAAATTACATGTGATTTTATATATAAATATATATATATATATTTTATATCGAACTTTGTATCCATGATGAACTGTCCTAATCCAACTCAATATTAAAAGATGCAACTGTTAAAAGTAATTGTATTCTCTTCTGAATTCAACAAATGATTCAAGCAATTGCTTTTGTTTATCTAATATAAAAACATTTGTTGCTTTTTTTAAATTCCTTTTATTAAGAGAAAAAAAAAAAGGATAAACCAAAAAAAAAAAATAGGGAGAAGAGACAAAGAAAAAGAGAAAGACAGAGAAAAAATAGTTACATTGTGAATCAGAATTTTTTTTAACTACATAACGGAATACAAGGCTGTGAATCTAAACAACGTAACTCTCCCGCACAACTGGCTGTATAAATGGACTCATGAGAGCATTACAACCATTAGCTAATAAGTATCCAAGTCCAAAATTCATTCAAATAAAAGATGCCAGTTTAATTTGTAATTATCCTAATATTTTTAACACATGCATGCAATGAAACAGCATATCTAATCTAATATAAATAAATTATTGCAAAAAGAGATCCACCCAGTTAGCATGCATACGTAACAATCATCCCAATTCAACTCATCTCCCACTTGTACTAATAGTATTCATCTCTCATCCCAATTCTGAATCTTTTGGTCGCCAATAGTAGTGACCCAAAATCATTTTTGGTTACTACTGTTGATGACTGAAAGTGGTCACCACTTTGTGATGGCCGAAAGCCATATTTTTTTTTTTTCCATTTTCTTCTAATTTTTTATACTTTTCTCACTCCTTTTCTCACATAGCATACTATTTTCTTATTTTTGTTCAATTTCTCGCATTTTCTATAATTCCTAATCAATTTTGACAGTTTTCTGGCAAATAAATTATCAAACTTTAAATAATAAAATTTAAACATAATCAAAACAAAATCATACATAATGTAACTCAACAAATCAAAAACATGCAACAACACCCATTTAAACAATGTCACATAACCTTCTTCAAATAAAATTTATTTTTTCCAGCCACACAATCATTATTTTTAGCAAGAATATTCTACAACAATAATTTAAATTTATATTTAACAATTTAAAACTAAACTAACCTCACTTAAGATGAAAAATTTTATATGAATGTCTCCAATCTATGAGTTATGCCACTTCGCTGGAAAGTTTGTTGGATGAAAACAAAGAAATAAGAAAAAATGAAAGAAAGAAAGAAGAAAAAAAAAATTTAAGATAACACATTTACTAATTTATTGGTAAATTTTGAGGTGACAACTTTTAATTTTTGATTTACTAAATTAATTTTTTTTATAATTTCTTTAACAAATAAACCAAAAAATATGCAAATGAACTAAAATAATCCCATAAACAAAAAAAATAACACTCTTTCTTTTCTGTCTCATTCATTCCCTTTTTCTTCTTCATTTTTTTAGTATTTTTTTTTTTTTTGCTAAATTTTGACAATATTGTTGTAATTTTTTGCATGAAATTTGTTGGAGATTAAAAACTGTAGAAAATGGAAGAAATTTGACAAAAATGAAGAAATTGGGGGGCTGTGTTTAACAGATTTTAGTGGTAACTTGAGTAAATATGGCGGTGTTTCAAGAGATCCCATCCTTATTATATCAATTAAATATGTTTGTGTATGGTTTCGATATGTATTAAATGAGTTTGTGTATGGCCTGGCTATGCATTAAATATATGTGTATGGCATGGATATGTTTGTGGCTGGTTCATTCATCAAATGGGAGAAATGAGATTGCATTCTTGTGGTGGCCGAAAGTGCAATCGTGACTGAAGGTGGCCCAGAATGTATGTTGCAGATTTATTTGTTGTTTTTTTAAAATTTTGTAATTTGTAAAATAATTAGACTTTATTCGAAATACTTTCTCAAACTTTTAAACTTTTACATTTTAATCCATTATTATTTATGATTTTGGAAATCAATATAGTAGCTCAGGATTAAATATTTGTTGTCATCTCAATTTATTTATCATAATTTAACTAAATTTAGTACATATTTATCATATATTTAAATATATAAAATTTTTCAAATTTTAAAATATTTATGATTAATTTTAAAAAATACACATACTTTTAAATTTATGCAATGTAATTCTTAAGTGTGATAATGTTGTAATGTTTTTGTTTTTCTCAAAATTTAAAAATTTTGGGTATCTATTTGTAATATTTAGAAAGTTAATATGATTATAACAAAAATTGACTAAAATACAAAAATTTTAAAGTTTGTCAATATATTTTAAATAAATCCTATATGTTATATAAATTATAAAATTTTAAAAAAATTTAAAAATATAATAATTAAGTCCAAAACATGATTCTAAAACTCTTTTTTGGTCATCACTGGTGGTGACCGATCATAACTATTTTCAACTCAATAACCAATTTAGTGACCGAAAATGTAATTTTTAATAATCAATTTGATGGTCGAAAGACACACTTTTCGACCACAATTATAGAGATAAAAAATGATAACTTTCAGTTACTACTTTACAGATATGGTCGAAAGTGTTTCCTCCACTATTTTTTTAAATTTTTTAATAAATAAATTCTCAAACTCTTACCAACAAAATTTAAACATAATCAAAATAAAATCATACATAATGCAATTCAACAATAGACAAACATTCAATATTCGATCAAACAACATTACATAACATTCTTTAAACAAAATTCATTTTTTCAACCCATTATAATACTCCCTTAGGATAACATTCACTTAAGTTGATAATTTCATTTTGAATGTTCTCGATCTCTGAGTTATATCAATCACCAAAAAATTTGCTAGAATTTTCTATTAATGAAAACAAAAAAATATAGGATGAAAGAAGAAAATTTGTTTAAGTGTTTGGTTATGGGAACAATTTTGTCTAAAAAATATTTTTTTTAACTTATTTAGTAAATAAAATAGGAAGATGACTATTTTGGTAAAACAAAAACTAAAAATGATTATTTAAAATAAAAATTCTAATTTATTTATTAAATTAACCACTTTTACAATTTATTTACCAAGTAAGTCAAAAAAATGCAATATGACAAAAATAACCTCATAGTTAAAAACATAATCTAACTCTTCTTTTCTCCATCATTCATTCTCATTCTTTCTTTTCTCTCATTTTCCCACAAAGGGAGGAAATTGTGACATTTGATGTCAAAATATTATGAAATTATATTTTAATGTTGTTATTTGTATTTTGTCTAGTTTTAAATTAGTTTTGTTAGTGTTTAGAGAGATTATTGTTGAAACTTTTTATCAAAAAATTGTTGAAAGTTATTAAAAAAAATTAATCTGAAATTAAAATTTTTTAAAAAAGAGTAATCAAATGTGAAAATTTTCGCTTTCGATGGAAAGTGGGATACCAAAACTGATGATCGAAAATGAGAATACCCATTTTTGGTCATCCATCGGTCATCTTCTATTGGATGATCCAAACTTGAGTTTGGACCATAGGAAGGGGTGACCAAATTAAAGTTTTAATCACTACTTTTTGTAATCGAAAGTGATTTTTGATTATCTCAAGTGGTCGAAAAAGACATCACGCTCATTTTTAAAAAATTTTTGGCAAAAACAAATTTTCAAACTTTACCAATAATATTTAAACATAATCAAAATAAAATCATACATAATGTAATTTAACAAAACAAAAACATACAACAACACTCATTCAAACACTATTAAATAACATTCTTTAAACAAAATTTAATTTTTTTCAGACATCATTACCCTCACTTAAGTTGATAATACTCACTTAAGTTATAATTTCAATTTGAATGTCCTTATAATTTTAATTTGAATGCCTTGAGAGTTATGTTGATCATAGAAAAATTTGTAACAAAATTTTTCAATAAAAACAAAGAAATAAAGAAATAAGAAAGAAAAAAATTATTTTAAGTGTTTAACTATGGTGGCAATTTTGTCTAAAATATTTTTTTTATTTGTTTAGTAAACAAAATAGAAAGATAGTTATTTTAATAAAATAAAAATAAAAATGACCATTTTAAAGAATTTTTCATAAAAGAAATTTATTTAAGTGTTTAGCTATGTTGTAATTTCGTTAAAAAAATTATTTTTTTGACTTATTTAGCAAATAAAATAGAAAGATTGCTATTTTAATAAAACAAAAATTAAAAATAGCTATCTTAGAAAATTTCTAAAAAAAAAAATAGGGAACGACGCCGTTCTTTGCTGCTATAAATGCAACCTTTTCCTGTTTCTTTTCCTTTCTCCTCGCATGATCGATTCAGGGTTTGTTACCAAAAACTTGAAACCCTAATTTTCAATTTCTCTGCGAACAAAACAATCAAAAGTCGAATTTCAATCATAAAAATGGGCAAGTGTCCGAACAGGAAGGTGAAGAAGAGAAGATATTCACATAAGACAGCTCGCCTAGCAAAATTCCTGCGCAAAGATATCCTTTTTTAGTTAACTTATGAAATTTCTTTTATTTTTATTTCATCGAATTTTCGATTTTATTTAGGTTTTCTTGACTGAGAACTTTTATTCACGTGACGATGCTGTTTATGATGAGCTTCAAAAGCCAGATTCTGTGCAAAACCCCTTGCCCTTTGACGAGGATTTGCCTGGGATGGGCCAATACTATTGCTTACACTGCGAGTAAGATTTTTTTGTTCTTTTTGTTGTTTTAATTTATGTAATTTTGGGATTTGTTTGGTTGCTTTGAAATCGAAGGAAAATTTAAGCAATCGGATAATATCTATGCTTAACTGTATCTAAGCTTCTTAACTAATTCAACCACTTTGATTATGTTGTATGGGTTTTTGTTATTGAGGTTTTGTACTTTTATTATAATAATGTGTTAAAATTAAAATGGGTTTGTTTTAAGTATGTTTTCTTCTGAATTTTGTTCTTGTTGACAGCCGATATTTTGCAAATGTGTCAGTGCGGGATGAGCATTTTAAGACAAAACGTCACAAGAAGCGGTAAGTAACTATGCCTTTATCTTTTTCTTCTGATTTTGAGCCCATTTTCCTGAATTTCATTTTTTTAATTGGTTAACAGTTTAATGATCTAGTGAGTAATTATTCCTACGAAAAATGTCATGTTATGCCTACCATTATCAATAATTAATTTTCTCTAGAAATGAGTTTTTTTTAATATTTTTTCCCCTTTTTGACAAATTTTATGTTAGGAGCTGCTAGAGCATTGTTATATTTTTCCTCAAAATTGAAAATTGCATGAGAGTTGCTTTGAATTTATTGATTATAGGCAGTACATGGATGTGTGCAAGTGTGAAGATGAGCCCAAGTTTTTGTGCAAGTATTAATTAAACAATGTAAAATAGTTATGCCTGCTGAATATCTTCTTTAATCATACTACTTTTCTGTTTAAGAGCCCTGACATATCACACTAACAAACTCTGTATGACATGAACATTCAATAGAGCATACAATGAGCTATTAAGCATAAAAGGGAATTCAGAGATGCTATTATTCTTCTAAGAGCTTAAGGATAGTCCTTGTTAATGGGATTGCTGGTCTTCTCTCATGAATATATTTATTCCTTTAAAGAGTAGTTTTTTTCCCTTTAAAACAATTTATAACTTCACTCCAAAAGGAATTTAACTAAAATATCCCTGCATCTCACCCGTTGGAGATTGGAGATTTGGAAATGTACCACATTTCTGGGTTTCATCCCTCCAAGTCTTGAATTAAAGCAGAGAGCCGTCACCTTCAATCTCTTCCAGATAACTGCAAACCCAGTATGACATGAGCATTCAATAGAGCAAACCCTGATCCATCAAAACATAAAAAGGAATTCACTGATCCTAATATTTTTCTTGAGCCTAGGATACTCTTTCAGTTAATCTGTCTTATGTATTGCTGTTATTTTCTCATAAATATATTTATTCTCTTTAGAGAGTATTTTCCCCCCTTAAACATTTATAACTGGACTTCAAAAAGAAATTAACGTAATAAACTAAACACATGCCTGCATCTTACTCAAGAGAGACTGTCTGGTTTCATCCCTCCAAGTCTTGAATTAAAGAGAGCCTTCTCCTTAAATTCTTCCAAATAACAGCGAAGCTTGCATGCTAAACTTCTTAATATTATAAAATAGAACATACTCCGTTTGACATTACTCTTGTTGAATGCAGCGTGAAAGAAATGATGGGGCCTAAACCACACACTCAACTTGATGCTGACTTAGCTGCTGGGATGGGAATGCCAGATAATGGTCCAAAGCTTATGTCCATGTAAGGTTTCTGGTTTTCGGTTCCTTTGATATGTAAGTTAAGATGACGAGTGACTTAAGTCAGGCCTTCTGATATTGATAGAAATTAGATGTTGTAATATTTTCTTTTGTGAAAGTTGCTAGTATTGCTGCAAAAGTATAAATTAATCATTCTCCTAGTTAATGTATTTCAGTTGTGAAATGTAATTTTTTATGTTTTGTCATCATATCAATTTTTGCATCTTAGTGCTACGTGTTTACACTTAGAGATTATTAATTTGCTTGTTTCAGTCCTCAAATAAGCTTTAGTTCAATGCCTAACATCTGTTTTTGGGATTTAATTATCCATGTTATCAACATACCTCCTCATCATTTATTCAAACAATTACTTTAGAAGTCACATTGTCATTGTGGCCATTGCTGATGATACAATGATTGTGGCACAGTGCTTCATTCATAATATGCATACTTTGAGATCAATCTTGGGGGTAAACTACAATTCAGAATTCATTTCTTGATTGTACTCATCAACATGAACAGGTTTATTATGTGCGGTGTAACAATTTGATTATTTTGTATGAGAATATAAAGGCCAATATCTAATGACAATTTATCTTTTAGTCCTGTTGAAACTGGAAGTTTAGAGAGGGATATGGAAAACTTTTGCACATAAGGGTGTTTGTTTCTCATAATTGATTCAGAATGTTCTGTTGGTATGCTAACGTAAGAGGCTGTTCTTCACATTTTTTGCACAGCAGTTTACCCAACCGAGAAAGTTAGTAATTGTTCTGTTACTTAATGGGCAAGAATGCAATTCAATGCAGGAAACGCCATATTTGCTTTACAATGGGTTTAATAATTCCTGAAGCCTAAATAGGAGAAACATCAGGGTATGTTTGGGATTGAGAAAAGTTATATTATCTATGAGATGAAATTACTAGATGTTACAAGTAACTAGAAGAATAAGTAGGAAAAGTTAGCTCTCCAGTAAAAATGATGTTTACCAAATATTTCAGGTTTGAAGTCTCTCCCAAGCCTATACTTTGTAAAGAAATATGAGAACGCAAGGATTTCTGTCAGAATATAGAATATGTAGCCCATTTCTTTTAAGTAGCCTGCAAAATTAGAAGCCTGCAAATGTTGGTAAGTGAACGGTTTGTCTGAATTTTAATAGTTTAACAAAGATGCTTTTTTGTGTCTATTACCAGTTGATGATCATTTTTTCTAGTTTTTTTTTTTTTTTTTTTTTTATAACAGTTACCGTGGAAGTTTATAGAAACTAATGAGGTTTTTTGTTTTAGTAATTGTTATGAAAATAAAATAGTTAAAAGTTTTGAGTAAATACTTGCTTATTTTTACTAATTCTTCACTCACTTGTACTGAAATAGCTAGTGATTTCATTGTACAGCCGCTAAGAATTAAAATTACAGCTCCTTAAACATACCAATATTTATATACAAATTTGTCATCTTTCCTATGCTTACTAATCCAAATTTTAGTTGGGTAGAAATGCTTGCTTGAGTTGCAACTAGTCTGCTTATTGAGCCAAGCTAACAGAGGCTTAGATTTTCAGAGCCTGATTCTTTTTTGTTCTGTTGTTTTGTGTTGGTCCCTTCATTTCCAGATATTTTATACTTGTGTCTTTGGTAAGTTTGTTTTGTTTCAAATGAACAAGCTTGTAATGGCAGCAGCTAGCGTTGCTGTTTAGTTTCGGTGGTAAGTTAATTTGGTAGGCTACATTTTCTGGGTGACTCTAACGAGTAGCTAAAGCATAGACTCAAGATTTTAACGCTCCCTGGAGTTTGAAATCATTCTACTTTGAGACAGAGCAAGCCCAATGCAAATTTTTAAGAGAAAGTAATCGTATTTTCTAGGTATTCCGGTCACTCGTATTGTATTTTAAAAGTCTTTGCCAGATCCAATCGAGACAAGAAGCAAAAGTTGCCGGTCTGAACAGTGTTTCATCTCCTAATATCCATTACAAAGAAAGTGCTCTTGGTACTTAAAATATGTTTTGGAATTATTATAGTTAAACTTAGCCATAAAAACACAAGTAGTTATAACGTTACTTGTACACTTATAACTGACCGTTAATGTTTTCACATCAAAAACTCTTGTAAATTAAAAATCAGAGTCTCAATTCTGAACTTCAAATGCCACCACCAGCCAGTTTCGGTTTTGTGCCCACTCACGTCCTTAAAACTTTTATCTAAAAAAGAGAGCGGTTAGCTGAGGTCCATATGCGTACACTTAGAACCCAGTAAGACAATGATACGACACCATTATCTTCCTGTCATTTTCTAAGCTATTCTCTCTTATGCTTTGTCCACCAACAATCATCTGGTTGGATGTGCATAATTTTCCACCACTATCTCTTTTGAGTTCTTGCTATCCGTCTTTTAAGAGCTTGTGTTACATGTGCTTCCTCTATCAATAATTCTGCTCCCCACAAACTGTATCATAAACATATACATGCCCAGATACACACCCATTTGAGATCAAGATTGGATGATCTCGGGTATCCATATCTTAAAGCTTCGATTGTCATGTACTGTTTGCTCAACATATTATTATTAGGAGTAGTTTGAGGAGGTCTTCATCTACAACCATTACGTCTGTTACTATGCGAACAGTGGCAGAAAACGATGGAATTCTAACATGCATGCTTCTTGCCATGTTCAAATTTTAAACCCCCTTCATCTTTGTCTCCCAACCTTTATTGGATTCCAAATTCATGCTCGATTTGGATACATTAGGATTAGTACACAAGAAAATAATATAAGCAATGCCTTGACACTATTCCTTCTCAATTATCTTTGAACAAGGATATATCTTCCCATGATTTGCTTTCTCGAAAAGCAGAGATAAACCAAATGCACGAGGGATGCTGCCTCTGTGAAATCATTCTAACGGATAAGTTAAACCATGTTCGATTGTGAAGCAAGTATTTGTCATTATCATTATCATGTTCATTTCCTTACCTCAGGAAAGATCCTTAAACATATCTTATATGATTAAACAAAAAAAAAAAAAAGGAGATACACATACTATACTAAACCAAAACATTAAAACGAAAATCAGAACCCAAAAAAATGATAAAAGGAGTATATTTGACATACAACTCCTCTTTTTTTTATGGTTTTTATGTTAAACTTACTATGCTTCTTTGTCCTCATCGTCTTTGGCTCTTGCTGAGGAACTTGAACCTGATGCCATTCCAATAACCTGACTATGTGTAAACCTCTGTAATTGTACCATCCGGGCATAACACCCATCAGGATAATTTTTCAACAGATGTGAATGAGATCCTTGCTCTGCAACTTTCCCATCATCAATCACTGCAATGACATGGGCATTCCTAATAGTTGACAATCGATGGGCAACAACAACTGTCGTCTTACCTGCGCAAGCACGGTCTAGAGCCTCCTGAACGGATCTCTCAGACTCAGCATCAAGTGCACTTGTTGCCTCATCAAGTAGCATTATCTCTGCCTTCCTAACAAGAGCCCGAGCAATTGCAATTCTTTGTTTCTGTCCACCAGAAAGTTGAACACCTCTCTCCCCTACATATGTCTTGTAGCCATCTGGCAATGAAGATATGAACTTGTCAGCATTGGCCAATCTGGCTGCTTCAGTGATCTCAGCCTCGGTTGCTGACTCGTGCCCATAAGCAATGTTCTCATAAATTGTAGTCGCAAAGAGGCATGGCTCCTGTGGAACAATTGCCATGTGCCTTCGGAGGGACTTAAGATTGTATTTTCGAATGTCTTTCCCATCAATCATAACCCGTCCAGATGAGGGCTCGTAGAATCGCTGTATAAGTGAAATGACTGAACTCTTGCCACATCCACTCGGACCTACAAGAGCAAGAATTTTTCCAGCTCGGGCACGAAGAGAAAGGTCACGGAAGATTGGGATATCCGGGCGAGAGGGGTAAGAAAAGTCTATATGCTTCAATTCAACTTCCCCACGAAGCCGGTCAGGAACAGGGGTGGCATCCGGATCATCAGGCTCAATTTCAGTTTTGCGGTCAAGGAGATCAAATACTGACCTCATGGCTCGCCCACCTTTAATGAAGTCAGGAGCCAGAGTAATTGTTTCAGCTGCACCGTTAGCGGAGACCATGAGGACCATGAAAACTCGGATTGTCTTTGAGAAATCAGAGATACCATGCTTCACAAGCCAGGAAGAATACCAAAGGCCAAGAGCATAGGAAGCATAAAGAAAAAATTGAGCTACCCCATATCCACTACCAGCAATTTGTCCCTTCCAAAAGCATCTTCTTAATGGAGTTTGAAGGTTGGAAGAGAAAAGACCAACAATCTTTGACTCTGAATTGAAGGCAGCAACGGTCCTTACATTGCCAATGGCATCCCCAGCCAGTTGCGTGGCCTTGGCATGTGCAGCTTCCATGTCCCCTGAGAAACCTTTCATGAACATTTTCTGTCAAAAAATCCAACAGAGAGTTGGTTTAGGATACAGTTCAATAACAGTGTATGTACAAATAATCAGTTGTAAATACAGACCTGCAAAACAGTGGCTCCAACAACCACTGGGAAGACAGCTATGAGAACAAGGGCAAGGCGCCACTGCAAAACAAAACCTGCAGTGCAGGCAACTAGCAATAGTGCTGTGTTCTGCACAATTACTTGAATCCGGTCTCCTATGGCTGATCTGACATTGTTGGCATCAAGAGCCAGCCTTGCTGCAATCCTAGCACTCTCATTTTCCTCTTGATCAAACCATGCCAATTCATTTTTTAGCACTGCTGCCAGCATTTTCTCCCTCACACGTTTTGTAAGGTTTTCTCCTACAATATCCCAGAAGGAATGCTGAAGTGTGTTGAAGAGAAGTTCTGCTGATGAAAGCCCAATTAACAAGTAGCAGTACTTTGCGATTTCTCTGATCATGTAAGCATGATCAGGATTATAGTAGACACTGAGAACAGCACTTAGAACATATGCAAAAAAGGCACTAAGGGAACCACATATAACAGAACCCACAGAACCAACTAAAGCATAAACCCATTCAGGAGAATTCATTTTTGCAAGGCGCCAGAATGAACTGGCTTGCTCCTTGAAAGCAAGTTTTTCGAGCCGGTAATTGGGATATGTAGCATCAAGGGACAGACTAAAATCAGAAGTAGAGAAGTCCGATAGCCTGCGTGAGTAAGGTGATCGACCATAAGAGGAATTTCGGGCAATTATTGGCGAGCTCACTGAGTTCCTGGCACTCGAAGGCCTGCAAAAGTATAACCATGTTACACAACTATTTTCACAAATTTAATTAAAGATATGTATATGGTGGATGCAACCTTGCACTACTCTTTCTGGCATTGTTGAGGGCAGTTTCATGAGCTGCTTCCTGCATTCTTATGAGCTTGGCATAGACACCATTTTCTCCTTTGGCAATGAGTTCATCATGAGTTCCAATCTCTGAGACACTTCCCTGTTGTAGTACGGCCACAAGATCAGCCTTGCGGATAGTGGAAAGGCGATGGGCAATGACAAGAGTTGTCCTTCCAATCATAAAACGATCAAGAGCTTCCTGCACCAGCTTTTCTGATTCAGAGTCCAGTGCACTTGTTGCCTCATCTAGAAGCAGGATTGCGGGATTTTTCAGCATTGCCCTGGCTATGGCTATCCTCTGCTTCTGCCCTCCAGAAAGCTGAAGTCCTCTCTCCCCTACCTGCCATTGTCAAATTATTTAGCCCCTAATCTTCTTCTAATGTTTTTACACAATTTGATCTGGCAAAAACTAAGGCAAAGCGATAAAATCTTAGAATTGGACAGATAACTTTTTTTTTTCATAGTACATTCATCATGGTTTTGAAATTTGATTAAACTTTATTCCCTTCAAGTTAAAGGTGAGATTATCATTTTTATGAATTGCATGTTTTAGAACACAGGGTTCGGTATTGTCTCTCTTAAATTGTTCTCAAACAAATAATAATAATAATAATAATGTTATTAATAATAAACTTGATTCTTTTGACTTCAAGCCTCGAGTGAACATAATTTATAAACAAATTATTTTTTTCCAAAATTTCTTCTCCCCACATCATTATTTATTTATTTTCTTGGTGATCTGAACCTGCCATTTTCAAGTTATTACTCAATTTATATATTCTAGTCATCACATAGCATTTTCTTCCCATCATTTTTTAATCCTACAAGACCACTGCACATGCACAGATGCTGTACTGTTGACTGAACCATGTTACCTTTACAAATTCATGCATGATGGACTTACATTGACTTCTTAATATATATATATATATATATAAACAACCAAATAAAATAAAGTTAGGTTTTGTTTGTTGACCAAATTATCCGTTCAAATCTTGAATAGCAATTATATGCCATTCAAAAGTCTAACCAAACATGATACTATTGGGCAAGATCCATAGTTGATTTCAACCGATGGAATGACCAACTTTACCCCACTTTCCCCACCTCTCCCCAACTGCCATAAAGACAATAACCCAATTGAATTGATGCTACTTGATGGTGCTTATGCACAGTAATTATTGTAGCTAACAAATATTTACTCTTTTTTGGGGTGTAATATGCAAAATGTTAATAGTTTATAATTGTTAAGTAATGCCTAACCCCAGTGCCAATTAGCTAATGTAAGATCTCAAATTAATATCTGAAATAATTAGCTAACCTGAGTGTCAAAGCCGTCTGGTAACTTGATAATGAACGAATGGGCATTGGCAACTCTGGCAGCCTCTTCAATCTCACTTTGATTTGCATCTGGCCTACCCAACAATATGTTCTCTTTAATGGTCGTAGCAAAAAGTGCAGGCTCTTGGCTCACCAGTCCTATTTGCTGCCTCAACCATTTCAGCTTCAGTGATTTTATGTCATGCCCATCTAGCAGCACTTGTCCTGCACCGATGTTCGTAAATTTTGTGAGATTTTACATCCAATAACCAAATTATCAGCAGGCTCACGTACCCAAATAGACTGGAAAAACTCAAACCCAGTAATAACTTGATTTAGTTCATTTTGATTAATTTGGTAGAAATTATAATATAATTTACCTGAGGTGGGATCATAGAATCTCTCAATGAGAGAAACCACGGTACTTTTACCAGAGCCACTGCTGCCAACCAAAGCAATGGTCTTTCCAGCAGGTACATTAAGTGAAAAATTGTTGAGGATTCGAACTTCAGGCCTTGAAGGGTATGAGAAATCAACATTTTTCAGTTCTACGAGTCCAGTAACCGAGTCCAACTCCAACCCAGATTCACTATTTCTATCAATTCCTGGCTTATGATCAATTATACGGAAAATTTTTGCTGCTGCAACTTTCGCTTTTGCAAATGCAGACATGCTTGGTGCTGCCTGTGCCAAAGCCCTGCAAATCAAAGAGAAAGTTTATGTAAACAAAACTTAAGTGGAGAAATGCAAATGTAAGACATGTTTGAACAGCGAGATTAGAAGAGTACTACTCACAATCCGCCTATCATGACTGCAAACATGGTGGCTATAGCTAGACCACCATTAGTTAGGTGGTGCCTAACAAGACAACCACCATACCAGAGAAGAAGCGCATAACAACAGAACACAACAAAGTAAGTTGCACCCAAACTCATCCCCTTTGCAAATCCACACTTGTAACCGAGCCTTTGAGCAATTTTCAACGCTGATGAGTAGGCTTGTAATGCTCTAGATTCACCAACAAATGCAAAAACAACCCGGATTTGAACCATTGTCTGCAATTTTGCTTGGAATTAGCAATGTCCAGATTAGAAAAACAGAGAAATTTGGTAAAACCGATTTTTTGAAGCTAAGAAAAGAAAAAATAATTGAAATTTGCATCATTTTACCTGTTCGACCATATTTCCAGCTTGTGATAGAGCTTCTTGGCTCTTGCCGGCGAGCTTGGCCAAAGTGATTTCATGAATTGCTCCAATTACAGCGATGAGAGGTACGACTGCAAGCGTGACCAAAGCTAATTGCCACACAGCAGTGAAACCAACAACAAATCCAGTCACAAATGTTGCCATATAGTGGATGAAATTACCCAGCTGCACAGAAAACAGAAAGCATTAAAACCGTTCATACAAAGCCTAATTAGAAAATAGAACATCCCATAAAAGGAAACATGAGAAGAATTTGAATAATTTTTGCTTCACCTTCTCGCTAATGGCATCTTGGACCATCACCGCATCAGTGTTAATGGCATATACGACGTCGCTGGTTCGAACTTCAGTGTCAAAATACTGAATGTCTTGGTTCAAAGCGGCTTCGAGGTACTTGATCCTCATCTTGGTTGATTGCCTCTCTCCAGTCCACATCCAACAAGAAATTTCTGAAACAAATTGAAGCTTGTCTTCGTAATTAAATGAACAAATCTAAACGCAGAACCAACAAGCAGTTGAAACAGAGCTTTAATTTGCAGAGAAGCAACTGACCTGCCCATGAAGATACCCAGATTGCAGCACCAACCACAAGAAAGTAAAATGCGTACTGCAGAAAATCACAAACAATGTGATAACAAAAAGCTTTTTAATTACTTAAAATGTAAAATTTAATATGAAGAATTTGATACCGAAGTATGTCATTACCTTCAAAACTTCTTGCATCATCTTATCCATGTTGTTGGCGTTAGAGCCAAAAGAGTTAACAAGATCGGCAAAGAACCGAAGAAAGAGTGGGAAAGAACAGCCATGTACAAAAGCACCAACAGAACCAATTGCCATTAAAACATAATCCAAACCATCTGCAAATCTGAAGAGCTGACCAAACCCAACTGCAGATACATCACCGGGCTTCTCTCCACTGCCACTATATTTATTTGGCTCGGAAGTAGAAGAAGAATTCTCCATTGCTCTTGTTCTTCCCACAACAGTTTCTTGATAAGGAATTGCCTCCTCTTCTTCTCCTTCTCGTTTTTCTCGACAGTCTGTGTCTCTCGTTGGCGTTGGTGTTGCTGTTGTTGTTATTGGTGTAGATGGGTTGGTTTTAAAAGGGTCTAAAGGAGGAGACACAAGTTCAAGGCCTTGCATTTCGGACCATCTCCACTGCTCAATCGTCTTTATCTCCTGAGAATCTTGGGACATTTGCAAAATTCCTAGATAACTTTATGAACAAACCCCCTACCCTCTCTTTATTATCTCACTCTACCTAGCTTTTGAGCTCATGTCATGTTTTTTTCCTGCTAACCTTTTTTTTTTAAAATTTCTTAAAATCACTTTTCTTATGTTTTTACCATCTTAATTGTATTCAATTTATCCTTCTTGCTTGTTTCAGCAATTGTCGCCCGTTGAAATCTTCTCCAAGAGAGAGAAGAGAAAACAACTGTTTGCGGTTAGTGGGATTTCTTCAGCTGGCTTCTTCTGCAAGAGACAAAGAAAATGACAGCTGCTGAGAGATGCAAGAGAAGGATTTTTTTTTTTTTTTCCCAGCCGACAAACCCCTCTGCGTGAAAACTTAGACATTGTATTTTTGACTAATACAGATTCATGACTAATACAGATTCATCAATGGACAACCCAACCTTTCATTTTTATTATTATTTTTTTTTATTTCAATTTACGCAGAAAGAAAAACAGTTGATTTCAGCTGCTGTTCAACTTTGGCTTCTTCTCCAAGTTAGATAGCAGTAAAAGCTTCCCCTCACTTCTCTCTGTGTCTGTCTGTCTCCTTCAAATCCGGCGCCCTTTCTTCCACATTGCAGCACAATAAAAATGTCCTTTTTTTATACCCACAACCAAACAGACCCTATCCCTTTAGTCAAAAAGTTACTCTGCCTAAACAATCTCCTTGGTGAATAAATTAATCTTGACCTTAAAAATAAAAGAAAGAAATAAATGAATACTAAAAAGTTTCAAAGCAAACTCAAGCTGTTATAGTCAACAAACTCCGGCTTAAAATTTTATATATATATTTTTTAAAAATTTTAATTTTTTTGTCCATAAGCAGTTAAATCTTCCAACATTCTAGTAAAAGTAAAATCTTAAAGTTGGAACGTCACTTATTGTCAGAATCCTCAGCTTAGATCTCATCATTTATAGCAGTAAACAACTACTTATATTTGTTCCACACATCCCTACACAATATACAGACCTCAAATTCTTCAATGTAAGAAAAGAAAAATACAAGTGGGATTCCAGGGAAATTTTGTCAGGAAATCAATCGTACACAAATCTGGGGATTCCTCTAAAATGACAGCAAATCTGGTGTTTTAAAAAATTAAATGCAAAACCCTTAAATAGTGGTTTTGATTAATTTGGACAGAAAACTGTCAACAAGTTCACTTGCTTTTGAAGAAGAGATTCAGCCAACTAACTTTAATCACTCCTTTGAATTTAAATAACTTGTTCACTCACTTCACTCTTGCCCTCTTTTCTTTGGCTTAATTTGCAGTAAAGGTTACTGACTTCTGACACTGCAAATTCCCTGAAATGAAATTAAAATTTTTATAAAAGAAAGGGAAGAGAGAAAGTGGGCAGGGCAGATTTCTTTCTCTCTTCTCACGCTTCAACCGAACTGTCGTTTCTGCCAAGAGTGCTTTTGCCTTGCCCTCATCAACCCACGGGCACTTGTCTACTTCATTAATACTCACAAAATAAAATTTTTTTAAACATTTTGATTCTATTATAAATATTGTCGTCCTCCTCGGGGAGAAAGGGGCATTCTAATGTTATATTTGAAGGCTCATTAGGGATTTAAGTTATTATAAAAATAAAAAATAAAAATAAAAATGTGTTTTGGTATTAAATATGAAAACAGTATTTAAAAAATAATTAAATATTATAGAGAATAAAGGGCATAACGTAATTCTTTTACTTTTTGCTTTAATTAAGTTCATCCTTTTCTTCCACACCTCATTCATTCCCTGCTCTTTTTAATTCCTTACTTATCAAAATTTTACATTTATAATAATCATTCACTTCATCATCGTCATTTTCTAACCATCTCAAGATTTTTCTCACATTTTTTTAAAAAAAATTTCAAATTGAGCTTATTATACAGTAAAAACACATAATAATAATAATAATAATAACTTTTAAATTTTATATTCTCATAAAAATAATATAATTATTATTTGTTTAATAATTATTTTAAAAATAAATCTTCAAATTAAACAATGCATTACTTATTTTATTGGAGATTAAAGATTGTTTTGGTTAAATAAATAAAAAAAAAAAAGGAGAGGAATATGGATGTTATTATTCATAAATTGGGGTGTTAATATTTATTTATTTATTTAGAGAATTAAATGACATAAACAGTGTCAGAAAAATTTATTACTATAATAATAATAATAATGAAGAAGAAAAAAAGTTTGACAGAGAATTGGTTTTGCAGAGGCTAGGAAAGGACGCATCAAATTGATGTGGAGGAAAGAGAAATTGGTCAGTCCCACTCTTCTTCTTCTTCTCCTTCTTCTTCTTCTTCTTTGGTTCTTGATATTGACCCACCAACTCTGTTTTTTTTTTTTTTTTTTTTTTTAAAAAAAATTCACCCACTCTGTTGTAACCACTCAACACCAACACTTGTACAATTTTGGAAATGAATTAAACTTTTTATGAATAAAGCAATATTATTTTAACTCAACTCTAGTTTAGTTTGCTGCCTTACCTGCCCTTGATGTCATGTTGTGGGCCACCTTCGATTAAATATATAAATGACCTCAACCGTCTGATCAATACCGTCAAACTTGTTACTTTAGTTTCCTTGCTAGATAAAAGAGTTGGCCTGTCTGTCTGTCTGTCTGTCTGTCAGTCTGTCACCTCACTGATTCCTACTCTTTGAAT
This sequence comes from Khaya senegalensis, assembly GCA_032402905.1. Taxonomy (NCBI): domain Eukaryota; kingdom Viridiplantae; phylum Streptophyta; class Magnoliopsida; order Sapindales; family Meliaceae; genus Khaya; species Khaya senegalensis. The sequence goes on along the minus strand of CP135545.1, from coordinate 3,221,180 downwards.
ATTTGCGTCATCAGTCAGTGATTAAATAAATAGATGAATTTTTTAATATTCCAATTTGGACTATTTTTATTTATCCTTACAATTTTCACTTTTTTCTTGTTACTTTCCCTTTCATGTCCACGTCACGTGAAATTATAAATTAGTTAAACTTAAACTTAAATTAATTAAAATATAATTAAATAATATTATAATTATTTTAAAAAATAAAATAATATACCTTAAAAATATTTTTAAAAATTATATAATTATAATTTATTTAATAATTGTTCAAATTATTATTTATATTATTAATATAATTAAATAAATATATTGTATTTTTATTTATATAAAATATTATTATATTTTTATTCAAATTTGGTAGAATACAAACATGACATATGCATATGTTTGAGTTGATGTCTCTGACTTGGAAATTTGTTCTAATATAAATATTTATTTTTTATGATTTATTACATATTTAATTTTTCATTAGTAAATTTTCTATTCAAATATATGAAGCGTATGTTATTATTATTAATATTATTAAACGAAGCATGGGTGGGAAGATGATGATGAAGAAGTTGGGAATAAAGAAATCTCGAGTTTATAATATATAATTAAATTTGAGTATGAAATTATGTTTGACTATGTATATAATACATTATTTTATACTTTCTTGTTGTGTATAAAACAAATAAAAACAAAAGGATTAGGACATGAATTGAAGACCAAGGAGTAGATTAGCAATAAGCCCCCACTAATTATACCATAACCTAGAATGATGGATCACAATAACCCATAAAATCATCACATGGGGAACTCATTCATTTTCTTGATAGAATTAATCTTATAATATGAATGAACCCCCAAGCTTATACATAGAGGACTAATGTATACTTTTGACTCTGATTACCAAAACAAATAGTTAAGTGAAAGATTCCCTAATAAATCTAAGATTAGAGTAAGACAACAAAGTATACAAACATATATTATTATTATTATTATTATTATTATTATTATTATTATTATTATCATCGCCTGTGTATTTTCACTTTCAATGTATAATTTTGGTCAAATTTATTGTGCTGAGCTTGATACAGGAACATTAGTGATAGTAATGTTTAACAATTTTTTTAAATTTATTTTAATAACTATTTATTTGAGTGAAAAAATAATGTTATAATTGTCAAGAATGTTCTTTTTTGAAAAAAAATACATAATTTGAAAGATATTTGATACGAAACACTCTATTGAAATAAAGATGGATTGAGTTTCAAAAATGTAGAATAAATAGCATGAATGGTTGATCAAATATAATATGTATTATATATGAACGTATTTGGTGTCAACTGCTTTGAATATTGATTTTGTAAACAATTGATTTCCACTGAATTTTAAGAATAAGATTGAAATATGTTTGCTAAATATTTGGTGAAATTTACTCTCATTTTTACTAATATTTGATATCTAATTCTTTCACTTCACATTTTGTTATTTCAATTTCGATTCTAAAAACATGCTTAAAGAGTTTAATAAAATTTAATTGTTTAAGAAAGATCATCAATAATAAAAATTTTTTTAAAAAAAAGAATAAAATTTTAATTTTATATATTTAATATATTAACTTAATTAAATTAAACTAAATTTATGATTGATGATAACAAGATTTAACAATGTCTTTTTAACACCTATGTATATTTAAAAAAAAATAAATTAATACTTTTCATAACTAAAAGGAAAAATAAAACAAAAATAGGGGATTTGCAAAAGCATGGCCGTTCTGATTTTTGACATGTTTAAAGAAAATTTACAACACCCACTGCAATTGTCGGGATAGCAAACATGACACATAAATAAAATCCAAAATAATTAAACACCAAATAAGGTGGTTAAAGATTAGGTGTAAGGTTTGAGAAAGTCGGTGGTCGAATTCCCATAAAGAAAATTGAACTAAGTTGGAAATAAAATAGTGTATTTATTAGATCCATTTGTGGAAAAATGCCTGCTGCCTAATTGGAAGGAAAGAAACATACTTATAAAATGACCTTCAAGAAGTCAAAAAGGGAAACCATACTTGGCCAATTCTCTACTCTATCTATCTCTATAACTGAGAGGGTATTATTATCTGTCATTAGGAAAAGTGCCAACGGGGTGGTGCATTACGTTAAGTCCATTTATCTTTTGTTTATGGTGGGATTCAATTAAAAGTGCAAATCAAAAAACCCAAGAACAAAAAAAAAAAAGGCACTCAAATCCCCACTCAAATACTTCTCAAAGGTGTTGCATTTGAGACTCTTTGTGCCATTACATTGTCTTTCTTGCGGTTAAGTGTGCATTATTTTTGCATTATAAATCTTTTTTTATTATATATATGATTTTAAATCTTAAATTTTAAGCTATGATGATTTTGTGGCCACAGCTATAACCACAGTATGGCTTTGTTGGCATATTAAGAGGATGCCCATGTGTCAAAAATTACTTAAGTAGTTGTATTTTTTTATTTATTATAAATTAATTTCTTGCCATTTCAGTGGTAGAGGCCTTGGTTAATTAATATATTCTCTTCTCTAATCATAATCTTATGGCCCCCATCAATATTCTCTTTTCTCCGATCAAGGATCCATCAAGGAGAAGCCAAATGGTAGTGAGGATTTCTTTGCTTTGTCTTATTTTTCAAATTTGACTGAAGAACAAATCAAGTTATCATCATGCCTTTTTATTTTTTTATTATTATTATTACTATTGTTCTGTGCATCACAAGTATGAAGTTTTAACTTTTTTATACTGGCTCATTATTTAACATTCACATTTGAGAATTAACATCAACTATTGTTGTTAGAATTTACTAATCATATTTTTAACTTTTACATTTAAATTTTAACTTAAATTTTTAAATTTTTCATAAAAAATTTCAATTATTATATTAAAGAGGTTTTAACTAGATAGGTAACATTACAAACCTGTGTATACATAATAACTAATCTAATTTATAAATATATTTTTATAGTCAAAAGATTTTATACATGCAAATCTAATTATCTTAATATCTCAGATCTTTTAAAAACATTTTTCATTATAATTAGTTTAATTATGAATAATTCATTATTTTGTGAATTTTAAAAAATTACTTCCATAAAATAAGTCTTTTAAAAAATATTTCATAAATTAATTTACAAACACTTTAAATAACATAAAAATATTCTAAAACATACATTGATACCTTTTTCTTCACATCTCTTCATTGTTTTCGAAGTCATTCACTTATATTCTAATTATCTATATACATTGAGAATGAGCCCCACACACTCCTCTCTCTCTCTCTCTCTCTCTCTCTCTCTCTCTCTCTATATATATATATATATATATTAAATCATCACTTGGTCACAAACATTCTAGTAAATTAAAGTTTCCACATCTAGATCTCAAGCAGCGAGAATCGACTAAAGATGGATTGATTTGAGATATTGTAAGGAACTAGTTGAACATACAATAAAAAAAAGGTGAACAATTATTATTTTAGTATTTTGCAATTTTGCAATAAGATCATCGGAATTATTAAATGGGGTCGTGGAAAAAGTGTGAAATGAAAAAATAGGGCTAAGTAGCTAGCCATAGCCATTGCATATATGGTCCACCTCCTTGGACTAAAATTAATTTGGTCTCAATTTCAAGGCACGAGCAGGACTTAAGAGTATTAAAACTTGGGGTCTTGTGGTCTATTCGTGCCCATTTTCTATGCACCGGACCCTTTTGATCTCACACTAGGAATCCTACTACTCTCCAAGTCTATGCGGTTTTTGTTCTTGAATCAATTACTAAAATGTCTTAATTAAGTTTGTTTGTCGCCTTAATTAATCATTAAGAATAATTTTCTTATTCCCATCGCATTATTATTAGTTACATAAGAGTATTCAATTGAGTTTATCTCTAAATTTTTTCGATCATTTATGTAAATATTTTAGCATATAAAATGTAACGTATATATGTAATGTAAATTCATAATTAGGCATATTGATAATATATAATAGTATTGATATAAGTTAGTGTATAATAGTCACAGTCTTCAAATTAACTTACAATCGTGGATTGTAAGCTATGGATGTTTTGTTATTGAATGTGCAATAGTTAGGCAAATCATGCATGTTGCATACCTTCCAAAACAAGCATTTTAATGCCAAGTATTGTTTTTATAATCAAGTACACAGAAAACGTGCTCATCAAATATCAAGTATTAAAATCCTTGTGCTTTGTGCTTGTTATCAAATGTCAAATATGTTTGAACGTTTTCATACCAAATAAAAAAGGCCTATGCTACTACTAGCAAATTTAATGTAATCAACAAAACAATTTTCAGTCAGAGAAAAACGTGAAATGCTAAAGCTTCAATCAACTCAAATCCGAAGGGGATTTGAGTGACAATCGGCATGTATCCGGTTGATTGTCCTATACATGTAGCTTGAGGCATAAATTGCACTACACTTGTCTCAAGTCCTAAATTAATTACATTATAATTTTCAAACCTTTGGTTGGGCAACTTAGTTTTTACACATTTTCTACACAATTTACAGCTAACTTTTTAGCTTTAATGATTTAGTCCTCATCTTTTTGGAGATTATTATGTGGGTATTAATAATAATATCGAAACACTAACAGTATCAAGTGGCAAATCTCGGCAAAGAGATTTGGATTTGTTGGTAAAATTCTTCCAGCAAACATTGACAGCCCATACAAATAGTACTGGTCAGCATCACAAGTTGGATTTATTTGCAAAATTCTACGTTCAAACATTGACAACCCATAAGACTAGGTAAAAGTGAACATCACACCACATCACATCACATATTGCAAAACAAGAACTTTGGATAAAAATCAAGACAAAATGGGAACTGCATTGCTTTCCTGTCAGATACAGAAAACTTAAACCTAAGATTCCAATAGTAACACTTGATCAATAACGTGAAAAGATCAGACTTCAGAAACTTTCTTCAGAGTTTTACACCTGCAGGTTGGCATTTTTGGCAGGCAATGACAAGAACCCCTAGATTTAGACACTGAAATAAGCATGCTTTTTTTTTTTTTTTTTCAGAAGCACTTCTGAAGTTGATTCCCAGAAATATGATTCCTCTGGTTGCAAACAATGAAATCGGATTCTAATTTCTGGTTGGTTGCAGCCCATGCCATGGCTGAGCTGCCTCAACCTCAAGCAAGCCCCACCACCATAGCCTAAGTCATGAACACGTACAAACAATTCAAAATTATTTATGTTATCTGTGTTGGATACTCTTTGTTTATAATAAAAATTTATTACACTATCATATTCATCAACAATTATTTAGTGATGCAAATAGTATCACAAATGTATTCTCATGATATATCAAGATATGCAAATACTTTCTTGTCGAAGTATGATTCCTTTTGTGTTGAAACCCCTAAGTGGGCACGGCAAAGACGACAGCTATTGTAAGCAGATCAACTAATAATGCAGTGTACGATACATCATTTTTCTATTCATAAGATTGGTTCATAGAAATTGCCCATAAATAAATTAGGATTTTTATTTAAAGTCCATATTATTCTATCAGCATTTACATTATAAATTCTTCATTTGGTGTAGAGGGAATCCTACAGGGAAGTATAGGGAAAAGTTCTTTCTTTTTAAACAGGTGTCCTTAACGGTGGCAAGCCTGCATCAAATTCATGACACTAGCTACCTAATTCTTTTACAATTAGTTAAGATAGAGTGAGACCTAAGTGTTCTTACATGGAAACTTCAGCTCTAATATCCTGTTAAGGAGATGCTAATTATCCTTAATCTCAATTTAAGTGGTTTCCAACACACATATCTGCAGCAAGCTTCTGTAAATATATGGGATATAGGAACAGAAAAGAAACTAAGGTGTTAGTGCACATGCTTTAAGCATCTGCTTTAACCAAGATTCTTAAATCCTTCATAATAATGTACTGAAAATTAACAAAGTGCGTTCAGTTTTGATGGAATTATTGGGAAGTCTCGTACACATGTAGAAGCACAACTGCCATTCTCACTTAGTTTTAAACAGTCTGTATATATCACTTTTCTTTGTGCTTTATAAGAAACAATCTGGCAGAAAGAACTTAATTATCACAAAAAGCTTAGTATGTAACATGTGCTTCTTTCAAGAATCAGTTAACTTTAATTAGTAGGTAGCAAATATTCATAGACAGTCAGTCATATTAGTTATCAAAGTGATAAGCCCATTTCCTGAAAACACGCAAAGAATAAGTTTTCCTGAAGACAGATTTAAAATGTTAGGATATAATGAATTCCGATATCATCTAGTAAATTTGCTATTTTAAATCATCGATGTACATATGAGAAAAGTATTTTGAAATACTTAATTTAAACACTTTCATGTAAATAGGTGCTAATAAATTAACTCGCAAGTTAACTGTAAAAGCATGTAATTACATTGGGGTGAAAGTGAGAGACAACATAATTTGAAACAACAGAAAAGTGGGCTAGCTAGGGTAATTCATTGATGTTTACAAAGAAAAGAAAACCTTTTGCTTTTCTAATGGGAACATGAATGGGCCATACATATGGAGAAAGAATTGATGAAAGTTGACCCTTTAATGGAAATGACAAAAAGAGTGCGCGTTGTGTTTTTAATGATGAATGATTATTGTTATTACTATTGCTATTATTATTATTTTTTGTTTTGTTCCATAGTGGGAACATGAATTGTTGGATCCCATGTGTGCATGTTATTGATCATATGCCTGTTTGCTATGCATGTGTGGTATTTATGTGTGGTGTGATCACCCTTTACTTTATCATCCATTGCCATGCTTTGGGCCCATGCTCTTTTTGTCCTTCTTCTTCTTCCTCCTCTTCTTATTCACTATATATTTTATTTATTTTCCTTCAATTATTATTACTACTTCTATTTATATGTATATAATTTGCTTAATAATATTATATGTATATATATACAATACAATTTATTTTGTGGGCAGCTAATTTTCATTTGGCCGTATCTACTTTTTTTTTTTTTTCTTCATTTTGTCAAAGTAAAACCGACGCAACCCAATTTTGATTGTACGGTCATGAAGTGGCCTGGTCATGCCCATCCCACGCATGAGTTAATTAACTTGGCTAAAGCGAATTGAATTGAAACCCTTTGCCCTTTCTTGGGTGTCGCCAGAAAAGCAATGCATTCTTCTGCTTCTGCATATCTTTCTTCCTCTAGCTAGCCTGCAACAATTGCTTGCTTGCTTGCCTGCCTGCCATGGCATTGACTCATTACTTTTTCAGCACTCCTGTTCTGTAACTTTGAGAATTATCAATTGTTACGTTACTACGCCTGCAGTATATGTCTGGATTCCCAATTAAGTAATTAGTTAGTTAGATGCATACATAATTGCATATATTACTACAATATTCATCCCACCAAATGGAGCATATGTTGCATCTCCATTAGCTTAACTAAAGTTAATGAAATAATCTTATAACTAACCGTGAGTTGATAATCAAGTAAAATACAACTAATTATTTAATTATAAATTAACAAAAAAAAAATATAAGATTTCAAAACTAAAGACTTGGAACTCTTCTATCACTGAATATAATTAATATTGGAATAAACCTGTTTTTGGTGTTCTTTTGTATTTTACATATTGTTTATCTTAATACTGTACTAGATTCTAATACTACATCAATTGAATTATTACACTCAAAAATTTAAAAATTTTATTAAATAATAGCTCAAATATATATTAATAAATAAAAACAAATAGTGTTAATTTCCAAAGGTAATCTGCATTGTCGTTTCACATAATGAGATGATAACATTTCAGCAATCAATTATATTATAATTCCTCCCTTCCCCGTCTCTATTTACACGCAGGGAAGGATCATTTCATCGTGAAAATGAAGTAATGGAAACAAAACCTGGCCCTTAGCATATGATAGACATGTGATGCTACCCAGCAAGCAGTGGATCATCCATCCACAATGGAGAAAAATGAAAGAGAAATTAGGAATTGTGATAGAGAAACCACAACTCTGTTCGATATCAGATCAGAAAAAGATGTTTTGATAATGGCGATTATCGAAACAATACACATGTCTTTGAGGAGACGCTGTATATGGAAGGCAACTTCATCTTCATTATTGTGTTGATGTACCTTACCTTGCCCGACATTATCTATCATCTTATTGAGGGGCAAAATTTGAGGACAAAAGAATGCGCTATCAACATGAGAAAACATCTTTGATTGTAATAAGCAATAAGCTAAACTTAATTAGCTATTTTGAGATTATAGTATTTTATTGTGCTTTAAAAATAAAATTAAAAAATATTTGTAATATTAATTTTTAGTGAAATTTTATTTATTTTTTTTATATTTTATTTCATAACAGTTAAAACTTAAAAATTATCATGTCTCAATACTAAAAAACAGTTGTAATTTAAAGTAATAATATTTCTTCTTATTCTCTTTATTATATATTTATAGATAAATTACTAGTAAATTTATTAGTTATATAAGTGTGCACTCAAAAAAATAAAATTTAAAAAAAAATTGAAAAAAAAAAGTTAAAATATAGATAATACTAAATTTTATTTTCTTTCAGATATTTTATGAATAGTGAGTACATCAATTAGTAAATTTTTTGCTATGCTAAATTTTGGTTGATATTTCTAACCTATCTATTAAATCAAACAATTGTGATTGATTTGCAAGTGATTGTGCATATTCACGAAAAAAAAAATTCATTATCTAATGAAAATGATTATATATTGTAAAAGAGTATGATATATTAATCTTAATATAATATAATAATATCACATTAATTCCTATTTTAATGATAATTTTAAATTCACAAATTAATAAAGTCGAATTACAAAGGGTTGATGAGAGGACATAAAACAAGTTAGTTTCAATGTCTGATAAACAGAGAAGGTGGGGGTGGGTGCTGCTGTGGTGGGGGATGGGGAAGGTGTGTGGGGACACGAAAAACGGAAAAGGTTGCTTCTTGTATAAAAGTGGAAAATGTTTTCAAAACAACTCACTCCAATTAGAAAAAGAAAGAAAGAAAGAAAGAAAAGAGAGCTGAAGATGAAGTTGCTGCATGTGACATTGAATTATTGATTGATTTTATATCAATATCAATGTCAATAGGATTATGATTTCATGCCAAAATCCTAGAAGAAAAAAAAAAAAAAAAAAGCAACTAGCCTTGTCCACTCAAATTTTTGAACTTGGTTTTGCATTGGACCCATCCGAATTCCCATTCCTATCTACTTTGCAATTCAACTTTGTACCTAACCAATTTGTGTTTCTTTTACTTTCTTGTGTCAATTCCCTTCATCTATCCAATGTTTTCTCCCTTTTTAATTTATTTGGTTGTGTCGCCATTTCCAGTACAATATGTATTTGCACCAGGAGGTAAGCCAGTTGCCACTCGTAGCAGTGGGTATGAATTCAAAGGGACAATTCATTGTTTGCGTGGGAGTAGGCTCTATTGGGTTTCGTAAGCCCATATTGTGCCACACAGAAAACGGCAATGAAATAAATACAGAAAGTGGAAATTTCTTGGTAGCTGCATGATAATCCTACGTTTCCACATTTTTGTCAGAAGAAATTGCCCAATTGGCCTATTTCATATGTAGATAATGGCAAGGCAGCCTAAAAGTAAAGAGTTACTCATTTTGTTTCTACTTGATTTTGAAAACGTAGAGACTAAAATGTTACTAAACACCTACCTTGACTTAGCCCCCTCTCACACTTATACTTTAATATTTACCCATTTTCTATCATAATAATTGCCAACTAAAATTCATATCACTTTAATCATAAAACCTCTAAATATTAAAAGTAAATAAACAAATAACTATGGTAATAAAAAAAAAAAAAAAAAAAGATGGTCTCAAAGTCGGAGAAAGGGAGAGAATCCAAATCTAGAAGCAATTGGACTTAGAATTTATGGACTTGCAACTTTTCCTTCTGCAATTTTATGTAATATTGACTAGGTGAACTGTATGAAACTAAAGGTGTATGTGCAGGCGAAGCAGCATGAAGGGAAATTAAGCAAAGGCTTTGATTTTTAAAGTCTGAAGGAGAATACTAGTGGTCTTGATACGTGGTTTCTAGTGGGCCTTTCTTCTGGACAGAATGATTAGTTAACTGACTTGTTGGAAGAAGCCTGCCCAAGTTTGTAAAATTCGTCAGAGTAAAATTGGGTTTCTCTGAGGCTGCAGCTGCACTCACTACTGGCTTGCCATGTTCGTATTATATTATAGTTCCTTCCTGGTCGGCAAGCCAAGCCTACCTCCTCACCGGCGGAGTAGTAAAGGCACTTCACCTTCTACTCTTAGGAAGGACTTCACATCGAATTGGATTAATTACTTATATCTGAATCTCTCTATCTTAAATTCAGCTTAAATTTAATTATGAAAAGTTGCAATAGATTTTTGGCTTAGATTTAATGTCATGTTTGAAAAAATACAATAATAATATTAGAAATTATTTATAATGTATTTAATGTACTTTACATATAATTTTTTAATTCTTATAATAATTATTTTAAATTTTTTATTCGTATTTTTTTTGTTATATATTTTAACTTTTATATTTAATTATTTTATTTTTTATATTTTATATTTTAATTTTTTTATTAATTATTTTAAATTTTACATTAATCACTTCAAATTGTCCATTGCATATTTCATATTTTGTATTAAAAGATGTAAGGTAATATATATTGTTACTTTTCATACCATTATGGTTGGACTGTATCTTGACTTTAATACCCAAATCTTAGTGGTAACATCAATAAGAAGAAGCCTAACATAATAGGTCTAAATTTTAATTGAATAATTAGATCAAAATAAAAATAAAATTTAATGCATACGGTTAAAAATAAAACTTTGTATTTTAAAATAGATTTACTTTATTTGAACACAAAGTCTAACTTTTAATATAAAACCAAAAAGAAATTGTAAACATATTATTCATGCACAATACTAAAACACTATTATACAATTGCATTTTAGTCATAACCATTTTATTGCCTCTTGAAAAGAATTTAGCAAAATTTTACTTATAATATTATCATTCTTCAAATACAAAACTTGTGTTATAATTTATTTGCATTATTTTTATATAATTTTATTATATTCTTATTTTTGATATTATATTAGTTTATTTTTTTATTAATTTACTTTTAATACATATTTTTTTATTTTTATGTAAAAAGAAATAAATTGATAAAATAATGAATTTGGAGTAAAAAGTAAGATTTGAAATGCAAACAAGGATATTGGACAAAACCATCAACGCAACAGGTACAAATATTCAAAGTTACGGTGCTACTACAGTAATTTCAATCAATAATGTTTGCTATAGTAAAAAATAATAATTTTAAGGTTGCGATATCATAAGAGAAATCTGCAACACCCCGATAGATACTTTTAAATATTTTACTCATTTTGTTTTCTTATAAAAAAGAGAAATATCATAAGAAACACCACAAAAAATAATAAGGACAAAATACAAAAGAAAGAGAGCCACAAAGAGAGAAAAAAGACCAAAAAAAAAAGAGGAGGATCAATAAGAAGCTTGGATTAGGGGTGAAGCCATGTAGTAATTGGGAAGAATTGAGTTTTTTTATGTCCTCTTGTATTTTTCTTCACTGACGTTGAACTCGACCGAAATAGGACATTATGAACTAAATTTTGTATTTTAGAAATATAACATAATCAAACAAAAATGATTGAATTTTTATTATTAGTTGAGTATTATTCATTATTCTTACTACTTTAATTAATTGGCTGTTAGTTAAATTTTCTATTTGTATATTAATTCCTAAAAAAGAATATATATACTTGTGATGAATGTCGTTAAACTTATACAAAATAAGAAATATATTTGCATGCTTAGTATAATTAATGCATTGAATTCATATATTTAATAAATTTTTTATTATTCTGATTCACATAAGAATATAATAAATTAAAAAATTAAAAATATTTTCATTAAAATGCTAATAAATATTTTTGAGATTATAAATTATCAAATCATAATTTTAAACTCAATTAATAAAAAAAGATAAACTTAATTTAAATTTATTTAAGTAAAATCATATGTTACATAGCTCTCACTCTTATTAATTTTTTTCATATTTTATTTGCTTTATTTAATCATTAGTTTTTTCTTAGTGTAAACAATATTTTTATTCAACTCATTCAAATAAAATTAGAATAATTAACTCATTATTTATATAGTAAATAATTAATTTTAATAAAAATAATATTAACTTATTATTTTATTACTTATTTACTATAATGTACACTTGTGTTTAACATAGATATTTTCACAAAATTAACATATTTTTACTCACAAGCCAAAATTCAACAAAATAACACTTCAAAATAGAATTTTCAAAGAACAAAGTAACCATAAATTGAAGATAATTTGAGAGATAATTTTGTAATTGTCATATATCTTGCTCTTCCAAGTTGAGTAGGTGCCAAGCAAAAAAGGAGGTTTGTTAGACTAAGCAAGTACTCCAAAATAAAATATTCAAATAACAAAGTAAGGATAAATAGAGGGTAATTTGAGGGACAAACTTTAATTAAGAAGAACTTGCTCTATCAATTAGGTGTCAAATAGAAAAATAGGTTAGTTCATCAAGAAAGCACTTGAGAGACAGTGCTAGAGAGAGGAAGAAAAACAAAAAACTTGGTAAAGAATTCCGAAGACAAAAATAGAGTAAATGCACGCTGTTATGTTAAAAAAAGGTGCACGAGTCAACCGCAAATTCATGTGTTCTATGCATGTGTACGGTGTTGAAATGAACAGCGTTGGACATCTGTATCAACAGACAGAGCATGACTAGTAATCTATTCAAAACTGACAGGGTTTTCAGAGGTAGCATTTTTTGGAAGCATATTTTTATTGCAATAAATTAGATGATTGACTATACATTTGGATATAATTAAATTTATTAATTATTTTAAGCAAAGTATGCATTTCAAGTATAATTAAAAAATTTATGTTGGTAATTTTTAATTCAAAAAGGCAAAAAAATTATTTGAAAACAAATCTTTTAATTAGGAAAATTTTCTTCTTATTTAAGATAATCTATTTCTTTCAAGTTTAAAAACAAAAATCATCATCAAACAAGACTTAGTGTTTACAATATATATTTATAGTATTCTTAGTCTGCCAACACCCCCTGTCATGCCAAAATAGAGAGTTTTGTGAGTTTTTGTTTACCTTCTTATTTTCTTATTTTTTCAAGTTATTATGTTTTTTGTATTTTAAAGTAAGAATTTGGTAAAAATTATAAGTTTATAATTTATATTTTAATACACTTAGAGAGTTAGTTATTTTAATTGAAATAAATATATGTTGATATTTTTCTTCGAAAAACAAATAAGACATTTTTCAAAAGAAAGATTTATATTAGTTGAAAGAGTTCAACAGGGTCAAGTAATGGGGTCTTATTGAACTTATTGAAGAAATTTCAATATATCAAAATAAGGGGATGTCACTAAAAAGTTGACGTAGAAAGATTCAACACGGTGACAATAATAATAAGAAAAATATTTATTTTATATAAGTTTATGAGTGTTTACATTATTTAATTTTTATAATAGATTGTTTTCTTTAAATATAATCTTATAGAGGTTGAATTGAGAACCTAAATCACATAAAAATTATGTATCTCTTGATTTACTTGCTTTACAATGTGTTATTTTAATAAATTAATTAAAATTGATAAATATTTGCTAAAACAAGAAGAAAAGAGAAACTATAAGAAAAATCAAAGAGATTTTTACGTTGAATTTGTAATTCTTATTTTTTTTAAAAAAAAATACATGTATATAATATGCAATACTATGAAAATATAATAATACTAACAACGATTTTAAAAATAGTAAGTTATTTTTACAGTATTATTATTTGTTATAATCTAATTATCTCTTTTTTAAAAAGACAAGATTGCTGTATTGCAAATTAATAATAAATACAAAATGCCAATATAATAATAAAAAAACTTTTAAAATACACTTATGATATCTATATTGAGTGCGTTTTATAACTTGTATTGTATTGCATTAAATAATTATTTTTATTATATTACACTAAATAATCTATATACTAAAAGGACATAAAATTATAATTAAAACTATGCAATAAAAATTTAATTTATTACATGCTTTCAATATACCTTATTCCAGTGTTTTTATTACTATTTATTAATGTAATAAAAACATTTTATAATATTTTACTATTCAATAATTTAAAATAAAAAAATTATAAAAATTTGATGTGATGAACATATTCTTTAGTCAGTAATAAGTAGGAATAAAATCTCTGTAATTTTACTTTATTATGAAGATTTTAAGGACCCATTTGTTATAATCTATTTTTATTAATTATATTAAAAAGATAGGACTTTCATACATTGAAAAGTGAAAATCTTAACTCGTTTTTCTTTCTAAACTCTTTACACAGCTGCCAGCTTCTCATCTCGCACGCCCAGAAAGTTGATCATGTCGCTCACCGCAGCTTGCTGAACGCCCTTCGTTGCTTTTTGCCATTCACTACACCCCGCCGCTTGGCTCGCCAGTACTTTCTCAAGAGTTTGCATAATTATTATGTGATTTGATATCCAAATTAATACGAATCGTTTTGCAGCAATAATATCATAATGTTAAATCCTGATATTGTTAGATGTCAGACTTTTAACAGATCGCCTATCACTGTAGACAGCCCACAATATTGACAACAGTGAAAACAAGCATAAAATCATCGTTTGATAGGGAGAACTGATGCACACTTAGCATTCATATCATCAGAGTTCCAATCACCAACCATGAATAGTTTTGCTTCTCAACCTGTTCCTGACAAATGGTTCACCGTCACTTTGCAGAATATTTCCCAAAAAATTCCCGTCAGCATCTACTATAACAGGATAACAATGATGTCGACAGAAAAGGGGTATGAAATACAAAAATACATAATGTAAAGACTGGTTAAATTAATTCTTGATTCTGAATGCAGCTAAAATATCCTCTACACTTTTAACACAAATAAATTCATTTCTCCTACAACGAGAGCAAAATCACAGGAAAAAAAATTATGCTAAAACAATTACAATGATGAACTATAGATATTTAAAGCACAGAATTTGCCAGAGCCAAAAATCCTAGGAAGTCTGCAAGCAGAGGGAGTGATCTGCTTGTTACCTTCTACATTCCTCCCATTAAATGGCAAAGTCAAATGAGTTGTGAATAACTGTAACAGTGCCACCCACTTCTGGCAAATTACTTTACACAATATACAGGTATGCTAAGATAATTGCCCATGTAAAAATTATCTATTTTGAAATTTGAAGATCAATGCTCATGCTTGACACGTGCTTTTAGTATACCAGGGACAGGTGGTGATGTGGGAGGCCTACTTGGGGGAGGAAGGTGTGGTGGCTGATACATACCAGTCATGCTAGAACCTTCGCCATCATCTGCGGGAAAACTTTGAACCATATCATCACTATGTGGTCTCTCACAAAATTTCATCGCTTTCAGAACATAATTGTCATCGTGGAGCTCAAAAGGGGTGCTGCAAATAGAAAAATCAGTTTTTTACAGAGAAATAAGACATTATTTGAGTATAATGAAAAGGCTGAGTTCAACCAAAAGGGTAGCAGAGTGTGAGCATAAACCCTGTTTTCAATCCCTGTCCCTACCCCTTCTCTCCTTTTGTAGCATTCCCTTGCAGTTTTTAGCTGCATGCCACAACATTACCCTTCTCTCATAGCTTGGCATCCCAATTCATGATGGCTTATGGCATTGCAAAAGTAACCACCATTTACTGCATTTGGTCAAACTACAAGAAAAGTTGACAAGAATGCACCATTTTCTTACCTATTAAAGTCAAAATGCACCAGCTGCATATCTTCTGATATTTCCACCTCAACAGTTGCATGAGGGCGTGTCTATTGTTTCATATATTGAGAGAGAGGGAGAGGGGAAGAAAAAAAAAAAACATCAGACATGCTCAACAACATATGAATGAAAAGTCCGAAGCACCACCACAATAGCAATTTCTTTACATTACAGGAGCAACCTGACATATTCTCACTCTCATTTCAGTTTAAGATGACAATTGTGCTAGTTTTCTCAGCATGCTTTATGATTGTGGCATAAAATGAACCACACAGCAAGCCTCAAAATAAAGAAAATTGAGATAGGATAAATAAATCAGCCAAGTGAATCTGCAGATCCAAAAGGGGCAGGCACAAGACACAAGCAGACAACCCACTTCAAATCAATCAATTAATCTACTGGCAAAGCACATGTCTGGTTAACCATCTATTTTATAGATTAACAAAAATAAAACCTAATTATTAAATCATGTGATATGCACAAAAATGATTACATCTTATACATTCTCAAAGCACACAGTTCAGAGACTAGTAATCAAGTTCTCAGCACAACTTCTTTTCCCTTTCATATTTGGTAAATCAAAACCCCCCAAACTCAAGTTTGAAGCTGGAGGCCCTACCCCGCCCTGATTGACCTTGACAATCTTTGGAAGCACGAGTTATTTTATTGGCTTCTAAAGTTCATATATTGTTCAATAACAAATTCTGCCAAAAAGGCTTCAAGTAAATTTGTTCATTTTTAACAAGGTGAATTCGTAGACATTTCAAGGCACTAATCAATAAAATTAGCTAAAATACTAAGACACTTCTTTTAGATAGCTACTATATGACACCAGAGTTAAATGATTTAGCATCAAATTGCTTTTTTCATGACTAAATTAAATATCTTTTAATCCATATCTACTATGCCCTAGCACTGAGCTTGATTTCTTAATAGAGACCTCCAACCATATTTATGGATCAGGCATGCCAACTGAAATAAAATATACAACATACATTTGAAAGATTTGTACTGGGTCATGCTTAGACATCTATGAGCACCTATTTTTCCACAAACTAAAAGAACACTGGAGTTTGGTCCTATAACCTAGTGGAGTAATCACAGGAAATACTTGCAAAACCAAGCTTATGGCAATCATAGTAAGAAAGCAATACTTCAGGAATTTCTTAGAAGTGAATCAAATATCACAAATAATAACTTTCATCTACCAAAGGATTCATCCACTTTCTCCAAATAAATCTGGCTCACCAGATCAGAATATATCATGCAACTTTTTAATTTCTTCCTTGATAGATTTCATACCATGACTTCAACAATATTCAGATGCCGATTCAAGCTAACCCACTGTTGACTAAAGAGCACACAGATTATAATAATTCCTAAAGTAGGAATCATCTTACAAATGTTATGAACACGTGGCTAAACTTCAGTAGTAGCATCATTGAAACATACAGTAGGAATGATTGGCACCATAATATAAGAGAAAGGTTTAGAGGAAAATCTACCTGTACCAGAATAAAAGGTAAAGCCACGCCCCCACTGGGAGCATTCCCAGAACTATATAATTGCTCATTCCGTTGTACAAGGTTCTGAAGCCCTACAAACTTGATGAACGGACAAAGAAGTCAGCCCAAATAGTATGAAAATCAAATACACTTTAATCAGAAAAGAAAGCCATCAACCTAATAGCATGCAGCCAAAACGGTCATGCCAAAATTACAAATGAAAACAGGGAGAGAAACTAAAGAGTAACTCTTACTTGTTCCTCCAGTTCCTGCAGATAGGCAGCTTTCTTTTCAATTCTATTTTTCAGTCCAAGACGCTCAGCCTACATAAAATAATTCTCAGGAGTTGGACAAGTTCATATATTATTCAGACCAGACACAAATGAGAAATAGAAATAATGCCCAAGACATGCAAATATGAGTGCATCATACCTTTAATTCTTCAATATCATTCAGGCTAGTGCGAGGGAGACCCTTCCACTGTATTTCTTTTTTATCCTTTGATATAATATCCATCGCCATGAGTACATTCAGGGCATCATATACCCTCCGTCTTATGTTTTTCTCATCATATTGTTGCTGTTCAAATGAACATTTAACAACAGAAGAAGACACTGTTACATTCCATCTTTCTGTTGATAAGTTTACAGACATAAGCATGCAGCTGAGATTTAATATCTATCAGCCAGATTTAAAAATAGAAACCTGATCTGGAGACGCTAAACTGTTGCTAGGATCAGTAAATTCAGCTACAAGTTCATCTGCAACCTGAAAAGTACATTCAAGTCTAAAAAAAAGGCTTTGAATAATAAAACAGATGGTATCATCAAACAGAGAAGAAGGAAGAAAAACAAAAACAAAAACAAAAAGAGGAAAGAGAAAGAAGGGACAATGACTCAAGCAAGAACATGAAAGAAAATCACTGGAAGTATAAACTCCAATTCACATACAAAATATTATCTCCAAGAAGCTTAATTCGAGAGAACAAATCTATGTACGTACTAGTGCGTGTTACACAGAGATAGAGAAACAGATATAATAAATAAATAGAATTATAATCTTAGCTTTAACTACATCACTTTTTTTTTCAATTACAATCTTCATTACATAAATTGAAGGTTAATAAGCTTCAAGTGCCAATAGGGAAATGCAGATGAAGATTGCAGAATAGAACACCCAGCCACCAACAGAATGGAAATGTAACTTTCAAATATATGGCAAGCTGAATATAAACAAATGCAGTGAACACTTCAAGGTCTGGAATGATATTTGCAATTGATCCTTAACAAGATTGATGGTAAAAGAAAACCCAACAAAGGATTTTAAAAGTCAAAACATTGGGCCTTAACAGCAGCATCCTCAGTAGCAAAAGAATTGCAAAAGTACTAAAGGGTAGTTCAACTTCTCAGAAAATCCTTAATCCTATATGGATTTTTTAACAGCAGCATCCTCAGTAATTATGCAAAAGAATTGCAAAAGTACTAAAGGGTAATTCAACTTCTCAGAAAATCCTTAATCCTATATGGATTTTAGAGAACAATACTTCATTCTGTCCATATATCCATTTTCTAATCTGCGGCAGAGAATAATACAAAACGGTCCTTTAAATTTAAAAAATGAAGAGATAAGTTGTGCTGAAAGTTAAGGATACAAAACAGTCACTTGAAAAAACCAAGGCATTCACACGGACACCATGTGCTTCAGATTTTGCACATACTTTTGTAGTAGAGAAACAATTAACTCAAGGGAAAATCCACAGCATTATGCTAAAACAGATGGGCCATCTACTTATAGAAAAAAGCACTCACAGGAATGGACTTTGATAGAATCAATGCAAACAATCAATGCATATTTAAGAATTGACTTCAAGAAACCACCTGACCTCATTGTATGTGGTTCTTCCCTTGCTTTCCACTTTCTCACACACTGGAAAAAACAAAGATGAGTTAAAACATGAAATCAATGAGAGAAAATATCACTACTAACAACTTAGATTCCACATGAGATACTTATCACTTAGCTTCTCAAAAACTGGCACAATTAATGCCTCTTCTTTTTCTATCTTTTTGAACAATAATTCCCATCTTGTTTAGATGGTAACATCTGAGGAATATTTTAAAAAAAAAATTAAAGAAAAGAAATGGGAATAGAGAGATAAAGATTAATCAAACACCTTTCATGCTAAACTGGCGAAGTCCTCGACCACTTTTATCTCCTCCAACTGCCCTCTGACCCCTCTTTTTCTTCTTGCTACTGTATACAAACGAAGGGTCAGTAACAATATCTAAAAGATATTGAAGCCAAAGCTGTCATGATGGAGCATTACAATCAAAGTGCATCGAATTCAAACCCAGAACATCATTACATGATTTCATCGACTACAGACTAACAATTACAGTAAAGCTAAGATTTCTGGAGGTAATTCCTGACTAATTACAGCCACAACATTTTTTTTTTAAGCAAACTTATCAAGAAACTATAACAAGTATATGACTCCTTCCAAAAAATCACATTATTATCATAAAGAAGAAAGTATGAATCTACAAATATGGTTAGCAATTTAGAGGCTGATATAGCCTCCATGGGCACAAGAATTTCCAGCACAAAATATGTTGGATTATGAAACTACAACCCCCCAACCCAAACTTGATTCAATCAATAATAACAAACAATTTAAAGATAAATCATCTGACTCCCACAAAATTCAAGCCCATAGTATATAAAAAGTTTTTTGATACTCCAGAAATCCATCAGGAAAGCCCCAAAACTCGATACAACTACCAGAACCCTACAATCTTTAGTTACAGATATAGAGGATGAACACATTTCGATGGTTACTGGGATTGTAACCAAAACAGAATATAATTCTCACGTATCATAAAAACAAATTATTCAAAGATTCCAAAAATTCCCAAAACCCTCAAACATAAAAACTCCATCAAACCCAAAACCAATTTAACCAATCAAACAACTTAAATCCATAACTCTAAGCTAAAAAACAAAAATAGCAATCAATTACTAACCCAACAGCGCTTTGGGAGCCGGCATCATCTCCGTGAATGTCGAGGTGGTTTAACCTCAGAAAAGTGTTGTCACTAGCCGGCGTAGCCATGCTTTGCGACGGCGAACCCACGCTCCCGCTCGTCGACACCGATTGTCCCGAAACAGTGGTGCCCCACGACCTCGTGGCACCTCCTCCGCCTCTAGAGACGGCGGTTGCTGGAGGATGCCGGTCCACATCTTCTTGGTGGTGGCGGTTATTCCCAGTGACCATTAATACCAAACAATAACAAACGAAAAAACAAACCCAATGAACCAAACAATTCTAAGTAAATTCTTGATGGGTTTTGAGCATCACTGAGGGAGGCTTATATTATCCTCTGATTTTTTTGCTTCTTGTTTGATAAAAAAACTTATAATACTAATAATAAAGAAAGACTGATTTGTGAAGTTGGGAGAGAGTGTGTGTGTTGGGAGTGTTGAATATTGTGAAAAAGAGGGAAAACATTGAGAGGGGAGGCTGGGTTGGCCATTTTCGGTGGAAAAATTGAAGCAATTAAGACTTAAACCTAATTTTATTTGTAATAATAATTGATGTTGGATTTAACTTATAATTGGTAAGTTGTTAAATGTGAGAGATTACATGACCCTCAACTATTATTATTAATTTTTGTATAACATCATTCATTTTTATATTTTATTTTCAAAAGTCTTGTATTTGTTTAAATGGGTTTTCTTTTATTAAAAATATGTTTTGATTTCTTTTAATTTAATAATTAAGTTTGAAAAATAAAAGTATATTTTGTATGTTTTAATCATTTTTCTAGTTAGAAATTTAAGAGCTTTAGTTTCTTAATTACTAGTTTATTACTTTATAATTATGTATTGCGTTCACGATGCTTAATACATTGTAGTGCGTGCACACACGCTTGCATTTATGCATTGATCGATAACACGATGGGATAATGTCATATCAATCATTGAGATATAATTATTTTATAAAAAAAAAAAAATTAAGGCAATTGTTGTCATTAATTTTGATCCTTAGTTTCTTTAACTACTCAACTTGTATAGATCCAAAATGGAATGAAAAAATAAAAGGGAAAAGGAGAGATTCCATTCATTCATTAACTAGTAGGCTTCAGTCTCACGAAAGCTAAAAGGGGATTTAGAAAAAGTGCTTCTGGTCCATCCAGAACTCCTGAGTCAGTAACTTACTCTGTTGACTAAACAAACAAACCATCATTGAAAGAGTGCTGCTTTCTCATTATGTTTTATGTTGGACGAGCAATCACAACATTTACTCGCACCAATTGCAAAATCAGCAGCTATGTTTCTGCATTCATTAGCCAAGTCCTTTGATACTTTCAACCTTTTTACAGCTAACCAACCTGCATATTCACGAACAAAAACTAAATGACAACAAGAATAATTTATTAGGAAATTTAGTGAAGAATATTGAAGAAAGAATAATGAACGCAACTTACTCAGGTCACTTGTTAATGAGAATATTATTTCTTGTCTCAATTTGGAAGACAATTTACAAACATTGATTCTGATGAACATTATTTGCGATCTGTAAGCTGCTGTAGCAAAAGGTTGCCCGAAATATGGTCTTTGTCCCCAAGTTTATAACTTTCTGGATTCATAATTTTTCAATATATTGACTCACAGTGGACAGGCTAAATGTAAATGAACAGTGATCATAGTTACAAATTGCGGAAGACCTATTTGCATCTGGCTGTCAAATTCTTCTTGAGATTTGCATTTTTCAGATATCATCCTAATGTAATCATGCAACAGCAGACTCCTAGGTATAAGAAACTGATTTTCCTGGGAAGCCACCGAGATAACATGCATATGCAACAATGCAGCAATTCTAAGTGGTGTATTGAATGTAGCAATGAATGCACATTTGTCGTCTTTTAGATTGTTAATTAGCAGAAACTCTGTATATTAACCCACAACATTGTGTTTCATATACTTCTGTAGTTTCACGTTTAAGTCTCAACATGTCAATCTGATTCTGATCACATCCAACTTGTTAAAGCACATATCAATGAATTCACATTTCCACTATATTACCCCATTCATAATTCCTTTCTCCAACTTTCTTTAGCTGAATCGTTGCAAAAAACCATAAAGAGTGTTACTCTTGCCCACCAACATCAAATCTAGATTGTTACTTGGACAATGAAGGATAAGAAGGAAAAAAAGACAAACAAGTAGTAAACAATTTTAGACACCCAAAGAAAAAAGATGACACACCAATAGAAGAAACAAGAAATGCCAGCTAGAGTCTGGTATACATATCTAACATATTACTCACTAAATACCACAGTTGCATAACCAAATGATGTACAAGAAGTAACAAAATGTGAAACTGAATTATTGAATTTAATTCCTTTGATTGCCTAGTTGACAAGAAAGGCCAATTATCAAGCTATCAAATACATATGTTGCATTACTGTATCTTAGTCAGTGATTCTCAAGATAAAAGGACCTTCAGTTCAATGTTTCCTTCCTCGACTACATTCTTCTACAATTTTCCAATCCTAGATTCCAACTTCTACCTTCTTTGCCTTTTCACTTATGGTAAAAATATGCTCTTCAAAAACTGCACCTAGTTGGTGACTTTTTCCATCATCCTTGAATATTTCAAATTTCCGTATCTTATTAATCTAAGCTCAGTCTCTTCTTTCCTTTTCTAACCACAAAAACTAAGAGAATGAAAAATTTAATTTTTCAAGAACCTCAGGTGAGAGTGACAGATGTTACAAATAACATATTCTATGCATGGAACTCTACACACGTTCCACTGATTGTACCACTTTTACGCCTTGCAATTATCTTGTGCTCAGTGATGTCTGTAATGCTTTTCATTGAATGAGTTTACATGGCAATGGTGATCTTATTTGTTAAATTGTTGGGGAAAAAAAAGAGACACTAAGTACAAGCTGGAGGAGATGATAGAAGATCTAGAGCAAAACAAAAGCTACCCCATGGTGTTGGTTCAAATTCCTGTGTATAAAAAGGAGGTATCTGTAACTATCTATCATTTATGATTGTTGCATAAAGGCAGCATGCATGGACTATATTCTTAGCAGCACAATCACATACCTGCATGAATTATTAAAACCTACTTTCAAAACAATCTACAAGCATCTTAGTTTGGGATGAACAGGAACTTGCAGAAACATTCATTAATGTTGGTTAAGAAATCATTCAGGAAAGAACTTTGTTCCTGTAATAGAAAATTAAAAAGCACCTAGCTATATCTGATACCAAACGGGAATTTGGCCATTACTAGCCAATTTAGAAGTTTATTTCTTCAAAAGGCAATGCATAAATTTTTGTATTAAATATTTCACCTATCAAACTTTGAACTATAATACTTCTTTTTTTCTAGTAAAGTGATTGTTAATTCTCAGAATGTCATATTGCTGAGACAGTCCCCTACCTTTAGTGAAAATTTTATATAACAATTCTTCCATACCAAGAAACTGTTTGAATTTTTGGATCTTTTCTACACGTGCTTCAATTTTCAGTCATTTTTAATTATGGTTTTTCACTAGACAAGGTCAAAGTCAATAATTCCCATTAAGCCATGAAGGCTACCATAAGTAGTGTCATGAATCATATAAAGATAAAAATTTATTTATGTTTGTGTCAGTATGTTATGAAACATATGAGCGACAACTGCAGTACTTAAAGTAGCACAATTGATGACAACTTTTTGTGTAACTAAGCGTCTCTCCTGGTTGGGGTGTGATTCCATGTCAATGTTTTGGGGTAAGATTGTTACGTTTGCAAATACTTGTAATTAATTGCTGTATGCATCTGACAATGAAAGTTTTTCAGCAATTATTATGACTTTTAACTGAGCCTTCCCAATGGTGCATCTATTTCACCCTCTGTAAATTTGAAACATAATCTTTATAGCTTAGAAACAACTATTCCAGATTTGAAGTTATAGGTACCACTGCTGTGCTGTTAACATAATGGCAGAATAAGAAAAACAGAAGGATAATAGAAATCAAGGGAAATGCTATGTTGTTGTTTTCTATTGTCTAATCTCATGATTGTGAATTCAGCTATTTTGGCAATCATCACAAGCTGCTCAACCAAATCACTTTCAGCAAACAACCTAAAAGTTATTACTCTGAAAAACGTTTCTCAACTTTATACTTTTTTGCTTCTCATTAGGTTTACAAGCTATCCATTCAGGCTGCATGTGGGCTTTCATGGCCATCTTATTGTCTCATAGTTCAAGTTCTTGATGACTCTGCCAACGAAGTCTTAAGAGTATCTCTTCTACTCTTCCAACCCAATAAAACCTAAACACTCTTTTAATTGGCAAACTCAGACTGACTTTTTCAAGTACATGCAGAAACTGGTGGAGCTGGAGTGCCACAAATGGATAAAAAAAGGTGTGAATGTGAAGTATGAAACCAGGAATAAAAGTAATGGTTACAAGGCCGGTGCCCTCGAAGAAGGTTTAGAGAAGCAATATGTAAAAGATTGTGAGTTTGTGGTAATCTTTGATGCTGATTTCCAAGCTGAAGAGGATTTTCTATGGAGGACCATTCCTTACCTACATGAGAACAAAAAGTTGGGTTTGGTTCAAGGCAGATGGAAATTTTGTGAGATCAATGAACAAGATTTTTTTTCTTTTTGCCAATTTAAAATTCCCATGGAACTGAATCTCACTAGCTTTACATCTAGATGCTATATTCCCCACCAGGAATAAGTGAAAAATTCAACCTGACTTCAGTATGTCTATATATTTTGCAGTAGAGTATTGACATCAGCAGAATATTTGAGGTAGTTTCTGATATTCAATTTTTGTGTGATGTTTTAACATTTTTGTCATTTAACGCATTATTTCTAGTAAATGCTGATGAATGCCTTACGACACAACTCCAAGAAATGTCACTGGACTATCACTTTACTGCAATTAAGAAGTAGGCACTTCAACTTGTCATTTCTTCAGGTTCAATGGTAAATTCAAGCAAAATAATCTATCTATATACCAGTAGATTTCCATTTAACCCATATTACTTACATATTTTGTGTTTAATAGGGACAGCAGGTGTTTGGCGTATTCAAGCCATACAGGATGCTGGCAGATGGAATGACAGCACCACAGCAGAAGACATGGATCTCGCAGTCAGAGCAAGTCTTTAGGGTTGGAAATCTGTCTTTGTTGGAGACCTAGGAGACAGTTTTCCATCCCACAGATGGTTTCACAGCTTGTATTTATGTTACAAGTTTTAAGAAACTATTAAATATACCAACCCCACCATTCTCTTTTTAATTTTTCTTCTCTGCCATCTCCCTTCTAGGTCGGAAATGAACTCCCTAGTACCTTCCAGGCATATCAATATCAACAGCACCACTGGTCATGTGGCCCTTCTAATCTCTTCCAGAAAATGACCAGAGAAATCATCCTCTGCGAAGTGAGTGAACTATAAACTTAGTTCACTCTACCCTTGTCCAAGCAAAAAATTCTCCAACCAGAAGAATAGCATTCGATATAAAAATTTTTATTTAATAAAATTAACTTTTTTCAGGGAAGAATCTCACTTAGTAATTTATATCTTATGCAAAGAGTCTCAATCTGGAAGAGACTCCATCTTTTATATGCATTTTTCGTTGTGAGGAAGATAATTGCACACACTGGGTCACTTTCTTTGTTTATTGCATAGTTATTCCAGTTAGTGTTTTGGTTCCTGACATCCGATTCACAAAGCCGATTTCTATTTACATTCCAGCTACCATTACCTTAATTAATGCAATCTGTACTCCAAGGTAGCAAAGACCAGCCCATATCATTATAAAGTTTTCAGCATCATTCTATTTGTTAGTGATATTGACTACTTCTTATTTGTGTGGTTAGGTCTTTCCATCTAATTGTCTTCTGGTTATAGGTCTACAAGAAGCAATCGTGTCAATGAATGGGTTGTAACAGAGAAGCTAGGTAACAGTATGAAGCAAAAGAACAACATCAAACCATCAAAGAAACCACGATCTCGCATTAGAGAAAGGTATTTATCTTTTCTTATTATGTGAGTTATAATATCAATACACCTATGAGCAAAATAAGCACAGCACATGGTATTCTGTTTACACATCAATCAAACAAATACACTGCCAAAATTCAGAGGGCTATGAAACCATAACAGTTAGAAAGAGGATAATAAGCCACCTAAATAAAAACTAAACTGTTAGTTACACAGAATTGTAACATCAACACGATAGTGTTCTCTATTCAGGCTTCATTTAGAGGAGCGTTGACTACTGAGACAGAATCCAGAGCCTACGGCAGTCTAAAACCATTAGTTATTGTCTCTTGTAAAATGATTTTATGTGAATTTTTTACCTTGTCATTTATAAACAGGACCCATATCCTGGAGCTGATAATGGGGACGTTTATGCTCTACTGTGCAACCAATGTGCAACCTATAACCTGCTCTTTGGCAAAGATCATTTCTTCGTATATCTGTTACTGCAAGCCGGGGCATTCTTCAAAATGGGATTTTGATATGTGGGGACAATAGTACCTAATTAGAACGAACCAGGCGCTGGTAATAATAATTCAAGACTGAAGTAAACAAATACTACACTTTCGCCATGTGCTTCGTGGAATAATACTACTACATGTGTTCTTAGGACTGCTTGGATGTCTAAAAGTATGTCAGGTAACTGTAAGACTACATGCTTAGCTAAGTATATCTGGTACAAGAAAAGTGAACATGTGCGTTAATGGGTAATGCAGTAATAATTACCTTTTACATGACGGCCACTTTCTGATGCATTTCTGCAGCATGTTGCGGAGGAAACTTGCTTCCTGGAGAATTGTTGTCTTGTTGGTTAATGAATGATATTGATATCAATCCAAGCAAGGGTATGCGTGGGAATCTGATAAACCTACCGTCTCCAGTCAGGCTTCTTCCCGACCCCACGCATTCAATTCAATTCAATCCAAGTAGAGATTCAAGTTTCCAAGGGATGCCAAAACTTAGTGCAACCTCTGCCTAGACCAGACCAGACATGACCTCATCATTCATTGATTTGTAGAAGCTACTAGTTAAGAAATAATAAAGGATGGATTAACTCCAACAGGAGACCCAAAATTTCGTAAGGATCATAATTAGCAAATATCCTAAACCCAACAGATCACAATCAGTGAAGAAAATGGAGCAATGCAAGTAAGTGAGGAATGGATACTGTAGGTAATGACGAGTGCTCCTTAATCCCCTTTTTGTGTGAAATGACTCAATCCAAACGGCCAGAAGAACTAAAAAACGCGGCAATTTAGCTCGGACCACGCCCAAGTATTCAATGTTGGCCAGCCCAGACCACCAAACTGACGGACTTTTCATTTTTGTCACTTAGTTTTCGTTGCATCATTTTTAATTCATTTTCATCTTTCTCTTAATCCCTTTGACTAAAAAAACACCAATCAATGCTGACAAAGATTACCGTGTAACCCATATTATTTATTTATTTATTTATATTAATTACATTAAAATTTATCAAAGGAATATTATTTTTTATGCCATGTCAAGATTAAAGAGTTACGGTATTACATTATATCTAGATACCATACAACTAGTAAATCAAGACAACTATGACCAAATTCAGGTTAAAAGTGTTGATTTGGTCTATGGAAAGCAAACCATTGAAATGGTATCCTCCAATGCTAGAAGTTTGTCCATTTTTTTTTCGACTATGAGCAATCATAAAATTGATTCCCGGAATGTAACAAATTGGAGTAAAAATGAACAAATCAGTCACAAGAATGACATGGAACTTTCTAAAAAAATAAAAAAATGATATAACAGTTAACATCCCGACGAGATTCAGAGAACAAAATTTTGACTTATATTCATTAAAAATCTGTACAAGTACATAAGTGCAAATCAATAAATTGGAAAATTATAAATCTGCTAACACGTTAAGCTGAAAAGTACACAAATATTACACAAAAGATTCCAACTTCATCACTCTAGATCGTCAAGTTTAATCTCATATTGTTCGCCAGTAGAGAGGATTTTTACACCAACCATACCCTTTTGCCATTCAGTAGTCCCCACCAATATCAGCCGTTGAGCATTTATACGTGCAGCCCGCTTGAACACCCTAAAACAGAATAAACAGATAAATATAACGATAAAACATCTGAAAAGTTGATCAACAAACCGACTAACATCTAACATTTTGAAAAGATTGAGATGGATACCATTTTAGTGGTTTGCTTTCCAAGACTAAATCAACACTTTGGCCTTTTCCTCTGAGTATGGTAGCAACCATAGCAGCTGCCCCTTGAAGATTAGGATCCAAAGAACAGATAATGTTCTCCACCTCGACGTTGAGGTCTGGTAGAAGGCCTTTCTCCTTCAGCAACTGCCAGAAAAAAATAGACAACAACAAACAAAATAAACCCTTTTCCTAAAATTCAAAATTATGCACAAGTTCTCATATCACAATCTCCAGGGACGAAGTTGGTATCATCAAGCATTACTTGAGCCACTCATCAAGTCAAGACCAGTGATTTTTGAGCCAGATAACCGAGCTCATTAAAATTATCCACCATAAGTAATTGTACTTAAGGGCTCAGACTGATCAATCAGTGGACACCACTTCAGTTAGACATTAAAACACAAAATTGAACACCCTCAACCAGTATGCACATAAATACAGCATGAAAACAAGTCATTAGCACCAAAGATCATTTTAATAGCCCCTCTAATTCAAATAGCAACTTTGTTCACTAAAGCTCTGAATTATATAGAAAAGCATATAACAGATGGCACATATTGCGGTGTATAACAACAAGGTTCTCAATATGTTAATAGACATATTACAAAATTACATGCTCGGAAAATGATATCCAAAAGTAGAATTTATAATTGAAGTTGCAGATATTCTGAATCTGAATTATTCCAACATAGTTAGCATATTTTGGAGATTTCACCATGTATTTTTTCTATATGAAATATGAAATATTTTTCACCATATATGAACTTTAGCCATAAGGACAAGTCCTAAATTCTAATGAACAAAAGAAAGCGAAAAAAAAATAAAAAAAGGTAAAAGACGGTCGATTTGGTTCTGAATACTGGATAAAAAAGCCTATTTAATATTTTATGTCTTATCAGTTAATAAAGGAAAGAAAACTGTTCAAAACTATGTTGCCATTACACCCCCTTAATGTGATAACTAGATAATGGTTTTAAGTCATCTTCTTTTCCCTCTACATTTTCCCAACAATGACCGGAATGCATCATGGGCTTTTAATACATTACTTACACGTATATTTCTTTTATTTTCCATTCTTGTATGGATTTAATTTATGTTAATGAACCTCAAAATTTTCATTCCCTTCCTTAAATAAAATGAAATAAGACATAATCTACATCATTGGTCATTTATTTCAACATAACTGGATAAGATACAAATGATAAGTAGAAAACTTCACTTACTTCTATAATGACAGCATCACCAAATCCAAAGCCACAAGCTGGAACGTCATTACCACCAAAAGTGGATAGTAGCCGATCATAACGTCCACCTCCACAAATGGCTCTCAACTTTCCATCCCTATCAAAACACTGTCATAAGGATTTTTAAGTCATATGAGAGAATTAACAAGATCATGTTAACTTCTATCAACAGAAGAAAATTGATAGCTGAAGAAGAAAACTACAAAATCTTATTGCAAAAGTGCATAGTCTCTTTTGGCTGATAATTAGCCATCTTTCAGCAAAGTGGTGTGATTGCATCTATATACTTCTTATCCTTGTACAGAAATATGTCAGCAGAAAAGCAGCCTCGCCATAATCCATTCAGTATCAGGACTCCATATTTTCAAAATCTAGCATTTAACTATATGGTCATGTCCTTGGACTTGAGTGGTGTGTGCAACTTACAACTTTCCTAAAAGTGTCCACATTTAGATTAAAGAATAAAAATAAAAAAAAGAACATATCACAAATCTAACCTCGAACACAACACCCGTGTAGTAGGCAAGGCCACGAACAACAGATGCATCAAACTGAATCCAATCAGAATAACCAGACTTTTCCGCAAGTGAAAATAGTAGTTTCAAATCAGCAACGGCTTCCCCTGCACCCCCTATTATCTCTGATTCACAGACAGGAAATGCAAAATCAGAACTTGAAGTACACCATTATTTTTGTTTATGTTAGAAGTCAAACATTTAACAACTTAACAAGTATCAACAGAAGATTGCTATGATCTCAAGAATAACAAGTGAACACTTTTTTATGAGAATGTTACTCTGCACTTTAAGAAAATCTTAAAGAGTTCCAACAATGATTCTTATTTTGCATACTCCATTATACATCATAAATTCAACTTCAAATCAGCATTCAACTCATTATTTCTGAAATTCGACTGTATTTGGCCATTACTAGTACATGACACCGTGAGGGCAAAACTAGTATTTTCACTGGATTAACATTCCAATTTAATAAAACTATGAGTGTCTAAGATTAATTTTACAAACTCAAGTTAACTGGAATCCTAGAGAATTTTAAGTTAACTGGGTGATCTTCTTGACAGGGGTAATCAGAGAGAACACACAAAATCCATTTATTGAAGAAAATTATCCTCCCATTTGCACTTGTTGCTTCTCTGAATTTGGTTCCAATGATGCACATGAAGCATCAGGTACAATACCAAAGCTTTGTTGAAACTTCTTTCCTGGGTTTGAAAATGGATTTATATGCAGAAGGTTCCAAGTTTATGTCTTTTTGTTCTTTCGGTTTTCTTAAAGTCTGATGTAATGTTATTGCAGAAAATCATGGTTTTGGGGGTGGCTTGATTTGATTGCAATTGGGGTCAATACATCTGACATTGGGTATAATAAGGTTTTGATTCAAATGACCAGGTTCTCTGTGGGTGGAGATGCAGCATGCTATAGTTTGAGAATCTGGGAGCAGTGGGGGTTCTGAGAGTCAACTAGAATTTTGTTAAAAGACTTTGCAACAGAATACAGGTTAGATTTGCATTGTACTTGTGTTAAGCATGTTCCAGATCTATGATAATCTGAGTTGCTTCATATTTTCAAGTATTTTTATGTCCACATAAAGATGCTTATCGTAGCCTGCATTGAAAGTGAAAGGATTGTACAGGAGAGCCAAGCCTCGTTACCAACGGAGAAGTGAAGCAATGACAATCACTCAAGGAGGAAATCATGTGTAGAAAAGGAAGCTTCAGTTATGGTTGCACAATGATGAGTTTTCAGTTTCTGAACTTTCAACCTCAACTATATTTGACTATCTGAATTTTCAGTTTGACCACTGAGCATCTTTTAGATTCCTAGCAATATTTGTTTATCTTGTCAGTAATTTAGTCCTTTAGTGCTGTGAAGGGTAAATTGGTAACTTGAACCTTCTGTCAATCCAATTTTAACTGTCAATCACTGTCAAGGGATCTTACTAAGACTTTTGAAATTGGGGAGGAAGAATTTTAGTTAAACAACAATGACATAGATGTAAATTACCCTTTTCTAAACTAACTCCAAATGGTTGGACTAACAAAGATACACAAAAGCAAACAGAATGTTTTTGTATAATTGCAGGCACATATATCAGGCAGCTTTTGCAGTATTGTTCAAGCATCTGGTCAACCTCGTTCTTGATTATTCATAAATCTTTCATGTTTCCAATTTATAAATTGCACAAAAAAAAAAAAAAAAAAAAAGACTTTTTACTCTACACCTTTCACTTTCAGGAAAAAGTAATATAACAGATTTTATCATGTAAATAGAATAACATAAAAGTTTTTGAGCAGTAGACTATTCAAACCAACCTTCCAACTCTGTTAACGACTTTACAGAAAGGACTCGCAGTAGCTCTTCAACAGCCCCTTCTGATATTCCAGCAGACTTCAAATCATTCTTAATCACATCAAGTGGAAGCTTCTCAATCTGTGTCCCAATAACATTCCCACCAAGCAAAAAGTATTTTTAACATTTACAGAATACATAAAACAGTTTTGTAAAAATGAGCAGCCACATCAGTGTTCTATCAAACTAATGCATACAGAACAATCAAGTACTGTAATGTGCAATAAACTACAGCAGCATAGAAGTCATAATTAAAAATAAAGAACCTTTACAGTTGCATTCCATGATCCCAAAAATGTGCAACCTTAAGCAACTAACCTTATCAATGATGACGCAAGCCTTGCCAAACAAGTTTTCAGGTATAGAGTAGCACCTCAAAACTTCTTGCAAAACCTGTAAAGAGAGAGAGAACACTCAAGATGAGAAAAAACATATGGAATGGAAAGATGGATATATCTAAATAGTGAGACTCCACAAAAATCTAATTTAAAGGCTCTTTGATGATGACTAACACTGCTCTCAGTACAGTGCAAAACAACCACATAATAGCATGGCAAAACTATTGTGCCTACTAGTAGAATCCACAGCAGCATATGCATGGACTTCAAGAATTCTGCAATATCT
This sequence comes from Khaya senegalensis, assembly GCA_032402905.1. Lineage (NCBI taxonomy): Eukaryota > Viridiplantae > Streptophyta > Magnoliopsida > Sapindales > Meliaceae > Khaya > Khaya senegalensis. The sequence continues at coordinate 3,188,256 of CP135545.1, read as the reverse complement.
GATTACTTCTGTGGTGAGTACGAGGGTAATGCAGAACATAGTGATCTTTTCTACAAGCTACAATCAAAACTTTATTAAATCAAACGTGAAGTGCTGAAGGAGAGCAACTTATGATAAGTTTCCGATAAGAAATTCTGGCTAAAGATACAGACACTGCCCAACTAAAATCCACATATCAATTTTGTATGGACAATTAACTCATGCAATATCAACAAAAGGGATGCTCCAAATTACACACACCACCTCACTATCAGAGAACGGATATACAAAATTTCATTTAATTACCATATTATATCAACAATATCTCCTAAAATAAAAAGAACAAGGATACATAAAACTGGAGTCCTGACAGCAGAAGCTGAGTACTTATATTAATGTAGGGAACAGTTGTAGGCCATGGCACTTAGTAAAGAAAATCATTGTAGTATATTACCAAAGTATAAACTGCTATGAAAAACATACCACATCACAAAGCACTGCCATGGAAGAACTTATAGCAAGGTAGGCACTAGATAAACAAGAATATTAAAGGTGCAAGAGTCTATGCCGAAGGGAAAAAAAAAAATGTCTGCACCTTTCGGCTAGAAACCTTAAATCCAACATCCAAAGAAGTGATTCCAATGCGCTTGAAGAAAGTGATTATAGAAGAAATAAGTTCTGCTTCAGCCTATAATACAACAAGAAAAACTGATAAGTCCGATGACTAAAAGGAATGAACATGAAGTGTATAACTCAACAATAATAGTATATGAACCATGCAAACCAGGTCAACTATTCCAACAGAAGGAGAGGTAGCATAACCATGTGAGCACCGAACGTGTGGTCCTGGCAATCATGCATTGTTTTGGGGTCAAGTGTTGAAAATTGTTGAGTTTGGGTGACCTTGCACTCTAATTTTAGGCATGTTAAAATTCTGGGGTAAAACATATGCATGGTATAGCTGTTTAGGAACAAGGCTGGTTTAAAATAGCACTCTCAAGTGACAGGCCCTGGTTCATCAGTCAAAAAATGTTGCACCCATGTAAGAATTTCTACGCTCGAGTATGTATGAGAGAAAGAGAGGATGAGAATTAATTTAAATAGTTATATTTAAGATGACTCCTAGAATGTTTCACCAAATATGCTGTAGTGAGGAGCATAAAACTTCCTTTCTTACACTACTACATATTAAGAGCACATAAAGAACATGCCCTCATGGTTAACTGAAAATATACTTCAGATTGCTCTCGTGGGTAAACATACTGTCACTTCAGGTACACCAATAATATCCATATTCCACTGGTAGTGCTCACGACGTCGTCCCCTTGTCATTCTCTCATATCGCCAACATTGTCCTATAGCAAACCATTTCAACGGGAGTGACACAGATTTTCTGGAGCAAAAAAGACACGGATCAAATTCTGGCATCAGTACCTGGATACAAAAATTATAAGTAAATAATTAATTGAAATTCTAAAATCGTTTAAAAGATTTGAGGACAAATCATAAATGAGGATACAAAAGAGAAACATAAAATCATTGTTTCAAAGCATGAACATCAAAATACAGTCAGTACCCCTTCTGTATAACCAGCCTTGCCAATGAAGGAGTGAGCTCAGGCCTCAATGCAACACGGCGATTTCCCCTATCTTCAAAACAATATAACTGCATGGATTACAGGAAATAACGTTATGATATTCATATACAAAAGAAGTTACAAAAATTTTTAAGTTTCAATTTCACTCCTCACTGTCGAGATTTTAATATATTACAAGGATTTACACCTTAAACGAAAACAACAACAAAAACTAAAGCTTTATCTGGAAAAGAATTAACTATCAAAAAACAACAATAACAAACAGAAATAACCTGGTCTCGAATTTCCTCCCCTGCTTTTCTAATAAATAGCGCCTCCGACTCTAATACCGGGAAATCAACCTCCTCAAATCCAAACAGCCGCGAAACCTTTAAAAATATTATTTTATTCCACCACAACAAAAATGACAGGCACGTACTTGTTCAAACAGAGAAACAGAACCCTAACCTCACGGAAATTGTGAAAGAGCCAGTTCCGAAGTCGCATCTCCTCGGGCGGGAAGTCTCTGGTCCCCTTAGGAGGATTGACGTCAATTTTCTGAACCTCCTCCGGGACAGGAGGGGGAGAGAGGGCGACTGACCTGCCGCCATTGTGGCTCTCCGCGGAAGCTAGAACACAGAGGTTTTTAGGGTTTAGTAACTGTTTGGGAACTGAGAATTTGCGAAGGGAGATAGAGGAGTAGGACAAGAATAGAGGCTTGAGGTAAAAATTGAGTGACGAGTGGATTGCAGGCATTTTGTTTGAGAAAAAGACCGAACGAGGAAAAGAGTTCATTTTAGTTCAGTTCAGTTCAGTTCGTCCGCACTACAGTGTTCGTTTCTCTCTACAGCGCAGGAGGTACAACAACTTGGAGAAGATAGTGTCTCATTGGGCCTTTCATTTGAGTCCGCAGATGAGGCTTTTGTTTACAACGGAAAGGCCCATTAATATACGTGTAAAAGATATAATATCTAAAGGAATCCCACTTCTTGTGTAAGTAAACAACGTCTCCTTTTAAATGTTGAATAATTTGAAAACCAAAAGTTAGTACTAACTTAGTAATTAATATTTTTATCTTACTAATCTTTTTGTTTCTAGGTGTAAACTATTAATATAGTAATTAATATTTTTATTTAATTTTTTAAGTGTCAAAACTAAAAATAAATAAATACAAATAAAAACAAATAATATTATGAATACAAACTTTTCGTAAAAATTATTTTATACAAATTAATATATTATAATAATATTAATTGAATTAAGTTTTTTTTTTTCAAACAGTAACATTGACCACCACCCATTAATCGAATGATGGTTACTTACTCCCGTAGGTTTTAAGAAAAAAAATATCCCTCCATATACTTTATGGGGAGTAGAAATTGCATGTCTATAAATATGGATATGAATGTTTGACAAGCACCACAATAATAGGATCTACAGTAGGTTTTGGATTATTTTAATTTCCTAACCTAAGAAGTATTAGATGTTAAAAGAATGTGAATTCACTCCTCATTTGATTTATTTTTATATTTTAGTCGAATTTTAATACGTAATATAATTAAAATTTAATAATTAAGATTGTAAGTTAATGTAAAGTTAATTTTATAATTAATTTTACATTAACTTATAATTTTACTTATTAAATTTTAATTAAATTAAGTGTTAAAATCTTATTAAAAAATAAAAATAAAGCATATTATCAAAATATATATATTCATGTTTAAAATAAAGAAAAAAAATTATATTATATTATTTTTTTAATATGCTTTCAACAAATGCCAATTCACTCACCTCCTTGGTTGGGTGTAGAACAATCACGAGTGAAATTTGTATCCATTCTTAGTCTCCTGTTTGTATAATAAAATTAGATCCTAATAAATACAACAATTAAATCAAAATGCTAAAAAGTATACAGTGAATCCACCCAACATGAACTTTAAGCCTTTTAAGTTGTGGAAATTGAAATTTCACATCATAAATGTACTAACTAAACTCAATTTTAAATTTGAAATTTAATTTAATTAAAAAAAAAAAAAAAAGGAAATGTGTAGGAAGGTTTCTGAAACATGGAGAAGTTGCAAGGAAGGTTCAGGATTTGATTGCTGGTTGTTGGTATTGCACTGCTTGCCCACGTGAAAAACAACACAATGATGCAACATGTTAAAAGTAATTTCTAAGTGAATCCGAATTATAGCATGTGGCCCGTAAAATTAGGGCCCACAAAATTATGCATTTTTAAGCCATCAATGGATGCATGAATTGCGTATGGTCCATGCATACATGCATGCATGCACCTTCTACTCTACAAATCTTGCATGTATAATGTTTTCATTTACTTGGTCCTATAAACTAGACGCATTATATATGCTTGGTAAGTGGTCATATTACTACGAGTAGTAATGTGATGATATAGAGATAGTGTCCATGTATCTACGTAGTTTCGCTTTAAAAATGAGATACCAAAATCAAAATAAAAGATTTTAATTAAAACATTAAAGAGTTATTGTCGACACCACCACCACCACCACTAGTCGAAAGCATTTAATGTTGCACGATGGTTGATGAGAGGCAACTTGTGTCTTGGTACGGTTGTTTGAATTGACCATTCAAGATGGAAACCGCCAACTTTATGACTTGTTTAATCCATCAATTTTCAATTTGAGTACCCACCTTTTATTGTTTTGCTCTTTAATGGCTTAGGATAAGTATTCCACTTAAATCGAATAACAATAAATAATTATAAATTGGAATTGATATTTAATAAAAACAATAATGAATTAACGGCGGCAGTGGAATGTTGCAATGCCCAAGTACCTGACCTTGGGAAATTGGTTGGTGTTATACGTCAATGATAATTGAAATCAAGCATTCGATTTTGAATTGACATTCACCTCTGACAAATTAATGCATTGAAGACTACAGGATGGATGGATGGATGGATGATTTGATACGCAAATGCAAAAACCCTTTTTATACATGACTGCCATTGCACGCCCTAAATATTTAATGATTTATTTTTAATAATAATAATAAGAATAAGAATAAATCAATTCAATACTGTCCGTAAATTCAATCCACGTGAACAAATATTTTATATTAATATTTAAAGTCATGTTTAACTAACCTCACGGGAGAAAAGACTATAAATTTAAAAAAAAAAATGGCTATAATTTAGTTTGATTGGAAAATAATTGTACAGACAAAGGATAACATGTATGATGGAGCCCTTGCTTTGCAATGCGATTCTATGCTAATAATCAATTTTATATAAGTTCGTTCAATATAAAAATTATGAAAAAAAAAATAATATATTTTTTAATTTTATATAATTTTTTATATTATTTTTTAATAATTAAATTAATATATTTTTTAACAATTAAAATTTAATTTAATTTTTTAAATCAATATATCATAATTAATATATATGTTAAATTTAATTTTAAATATTAAAAATATATTAATTTAATGATTAAAAAATTAATATAAAAAATTATATAAAATTAAGATACTTTTAATTTTTTTCTTAAAAATAATATTATTTTATTTAATATAATTTATTATTTGTTAAAATATTAAAAATTTTAATTGCATGTTTATCAAAATTTAATCACAAGACAACTTGAATTTTCATGTTTTAAAGATAAATTTAATTTTTGTTTTATTTTATTTTAAATTTCTTCTAATACTTAATAATCTTGAATCCTTATAAATACTCACATGAATTGATGTTAATATAAAATAACAAAAAAGTTAAATATTTTTATATGCTCAAATAATGTTGTAATATTTCTTACATAATATTAAAATGAAGTAATAAAAAAGACTATGTCTAACATGATCGGACAAGTTGCAACCTTGATGGTTAAATGTTCAAGTGGGGTGGTTAGTATGCTATAGGCTTTGAATTAAGTCATGCTAAAGAGGGAGTGTGGACATAGTCCTAGCCCTAGCCAAAACATGAGCCAAAGTCAAGGTAGGCAACGAGGCGAGATAGCGGCTAAACGAAATCAAAATTATATATGTGCGTATATCTAGGCAGTTCTTTCAATATGGCATGCATATACAAGATAAGGTGGTCACAGAGCTGGGCCTCTATTCATAATGACATTGTTTGTATGACAAAGACTGGCTTAGCCGACATTATGGGCTACGTAACATTTTTCTTTTTTTTTTTTTTTATGTATAACACACTTTATTTGGCATTAGTAGTTTGGTTTTGATAATTAGCACACATAACATATAATGAAAAATCAGCATCAAATTATTATCTTCTCTTCTCTTGCACCACCACTAGAAGAATCTTTTTCCATACACACATATAAAAAAAAAGCAAACAATAACTTAAAATTAACATTTAAATTTTTTATTTTTTATTTATATTTTAATGGCTAAATATTACAATTTATTCACACACACACACACATATATCAAACAGGTGTACTTGATCCTGTCTAAACGACCAAATCATTCATTCTTATAATGTTGTCATTGTATCATTCAAATTACGCGTATTTCTGTATTAGCAATCATAATTAAGGACTCATTTTGATATAAATAGCTTAATTGTATTCTTATTGATTAAAAAATAAACAATTAGCGAATCCTATGTTGTTATCCATCCCATTAGAAATTAAGTAGAGCAAAACTCGATCGAGTACAAATCACAGTTTCCCTCCCAATTCAAACAACCCGCTTTTAATTTACCAGTGCTCCGACGGCACCAAGTATCAAGACTGACCCTGTCATCATATTAATAATCTGAAACGTTCTGGAACGGTGTCCTGGTAATTGCGATGAGTCAAGTCAAATTCGGGTGAGTGGTCACAGCTGCCGTCGTTTTACTATTGCCAGTCCAATCAAGCGGCTGGCTCGCCAACGCAGGCTGACTTCATCATGTAAACTAAAAAACAAACATGACCAATCCACGCATGCATGCATGATGACCTTTATCATTCACATACATACATACATGCATTGCACATACCCATCGCAGATACATAAACCCAACAACCTTCCCTATATATACCCCCACTTTGCCTCCTTTTTCTTCCTTCAGAAACAATTCCAGCTATCAACACAGCGATTCCCCAAAAGAAAATACAGAGGAATATTCAAAAGTAGAGGAGAGTCGCTGTTATGGGTGAGGTGAGTGGGTTAATCTCGCTTATTCCTTTTTTTCCTTATAGGAATTATCTCTTGATAATTTAATTTAATTTAATTTAATCTGACGCGTTTGGGTGTGTGTATTGTTGTGTTTCAGCAGAAAGGAGGAGCTAAAAATGACGGCGAGAAGAAGGCTGCGGCTGATGCCGGTGCCAAGAAAGACGACGGACCGGTAACTGTCGTTTTGAAGCTTGACTTGCATTGCGAAGGCTGTGCTAAAAAAGTCAAGCGTGCCATGAAAAATTACGAAGGTAACTAGTTACGAACCGCTAAATCGAATCAAGTTTTGTGGCGAATTATTTTTAGTTAGAGCTGTCAATGTTGGTATTGAATTAGCGTGTAACATTGCAGCTAATGAGATTGCGTTGTTAATTGATTAGGCGTTGAGAATGTGAAGACTGACTGCGGAGCAAATAAGGTCACGGTGATCGGAAAAGTTGACCCTGTGAAAATGAAGGAGAGATTGGAAGAGAAGACGAAGAAGAAGGTTGATCTCATCTCTCCTCAGCCTAAGAAAGACGCCGCTGCCGGCGGTGGCGAGAAAAAACCGGAAGAGAAGAAACCGGACGATAAGAAACCGGAAGGGAAGAAACCCGACGAGAAGAAAACGCCTAAGGAGGTAACAGTTCCGACTTCCGTGCTATAACGTGCCACGTGACAAGTGGACTTATTTTCAATATTAATTTTTTGAATTAATTTATTGCTTATATTCGAAAATTTGACTTGTTCATAAACGGATCGTTAATTACTTAATTACGGGATGAGACTTGTTCGGTTAAATATCCTTCTCGAATTAAGTGTGTGTAACCAACAACTACAATGAATGGATGTTAACTAATTTTGATTAATTTAACTAATTATGTTTAATTTTTGCGTGGTATAGAGCACTGTCGTTTTGAAGATTAGGTTACACTGTGAAGGCTGCATCAGCAAAATGAAGAAAATAATTAAAAAGATCAAAGGTGAGATTGATTAAATGCCAATAATAATAGTAATCATAAACAATTAATTGGGAATCATATTAATTTTACAGTTATTTGGTGGCAAATTAGTAAATTAAAGCAACTGACATGATCTGACGTGGCGTAACTATTTAGGGGTTGATAATGTGTCGATAGACGCTGCCAAAGATCTGGTGACGGTGAAGGGGACGATGGATGTGAAGGAGCTGGTACCTTACCTAAAAGAGAAGCTGAAACGAAACGTTGAGGTTGTTCCGGCCAAAAAAGACGAAAGCGGCGAGAAGAAAGAAGCCGGCGGAGGTGACAAGAAGGAAAAAGAAGCGGCCGCCGACAAAGGCGGGGAGAAGAAGGGCAAAGAGGCTTCTGGCGGTGGCGACGGTGGCGCTAAGGTGGAAGTGAACAAGATGGAGTACTATGGATTTCCGTACCCGCCAGTTCCAATGTATTGGTCCGACGGACACGCGTACAGCCAGAGCTATCCCGTGGAGAATCATCAGGTGATGCATGTGAACCAAGGGTACGGGATGGAGCTCCACCACTACAACCCCAACTTGCACGCGCCTCAGATGTTCAGTGACGAGAACCCGAACGCGTGTTCTGTGATGTGATGACTGGTGATGTGTTTGATGAGATTAAGAATCAACGGTGGTGGATGATTTAGAAAGGAAAAACAAAGAGGGCCAGAAATGTAAATAAATGAAAGTATCTAGGGAATGAAGTAAATACGAAAAATATGAGAAAGAGCATTGGAATTTTGGAATTAAGGAAATAGTTTAGTGCTAGACCGGTGTCGGCCGGCCGGCCTTGGCGGTTCAGTTGTTTGGTTGTGTTGATTTTATATGATATTATTATTAAATGAAATTTGTCTTATTATTTTCGTTTTATAACAGTAATAAATAAATAAATATATTTTAAATGTTTTATACGAAATATATATTTTATTTTTTATTCGTGTTATATTATTGTGCGCTTGGGAGAAGGCCATGTGGTGGAAGTAGTTAATTAGTTGATAGTGTTGGTTCGGTTGGCACGACCCTTGCTTCAATTCTGAGCGACTGAGTGAGTGGGGGAGTTAGTACAACATGTTGGGCAGTACAATGTGATCGTACCAAAATGAATTCGAGGTTAATTTAACGAGAAAGCTTAGGTAGGTCTATTGGATTGTACTCGTTTATTATTTAATTAATAAATAATTTATGAGATAAAATTATTTAATTAATAAAATAATTATTTATTTATTTATAATAAATAAAAATTAAAATATTATATAAATTTATTTTATTATATTAATTAAATAATAAATTTTTAAATATTTTTATTTATTAATTATATTAATATAATAAAATTATTTTATTTTTAAATTTAATTTTATCATGATATATATAATTTAAAGACGGAGAATGACAAATTGTCTCATTTTATCATGCCCCTTTGTTATTTTTATTTAAAATTATAACTTAATTTAAATATTGAGTGAGAGAGAGAGAGAGAGAGAGTTTAACATTTCAGTAGGTTTGAATATAAAAAGGGTTCAATGCCCTACCGCCCATTGTATTTTAATTTGATTTAATTAATAATATATTAATTAATGATATAAAATAAAGCTATCCCATGTCAAACGACTTTTAAAAGTATCAAAAATTTACTTAATAAATCATCCCTCGGAATAAATAAATAAATAAATAAATATAAATGTACGTCAATGAATGCTCAAAAGGGATGTGATATAAGCGTGTTTGCCTTTTCATGCCAATAAAAGTTTAGTTAATTATAATTAAACTATAAGATAATTAGCTACTCGCTCATTTATTGGGCCATTACATTGAGATTGATGTGAAAATGAAATCGCACTAATAATCAAAGTGTAATTGCTTTAGATATTGTGTTTGGAATTATCATGAACTTTTGAAAGATTAAAAAGTTTTCAATAAAATGTAAGGAACTTGACAAAGTGTTTTATTAATAAAGGTGTTTTTAACTGCTCTCCATCGTGGATCGGATTCCTAGTATTTCACACGTATAATCACTCCACTTTTTATTTACATTGTTGATAAATTCCTTATTAACACTTAATGATAAAGCTTAAATTTTATAAGATTGTACGAGCATATTTGCTCTCAATTATTATTATTATTTTTTTTTTGTAATGGCTAAATTAGATAATGAGAGTGACTTTTGTTTTGGTTTGGTGACGCGTGTGCAACAAATTCTTCTTGTTGAAATGTAGACAACCAATGATTTTGAGGATAAGAAAATGACGCACTTTTTTCAATTTAATTTTTTGGACCATTTAAAATTGTTTGATTATGATGATGATGATGACGGTGATGATGATACCAATTTCTCTTTCTTTTATCCGTCCATCCATCCATCAAACCTCTACGTTATTATTTACCTTCTTGTTATTTAACATGATGAATGGCTTGAAACTGTCTCAATCACAGTCATGGACAAGAGCTACGGTGATAATGATAAAATAATAGAGTTGAAGAGGTTTTACATTCTAAAATAATTGATAAATGAAATGCTGATTTATTTATTTATTTTTTAAAAATTGGAGGTCAAATTTAAAATTATTCTATCAATTGTCACCAAGGAGAGGCTTTTACCCCCACCAAGCAGTTATTTGGCTGCCTGCCCTCTATTTTACATTGGTTAGGACGATGGCAAGGACTCAAAATTAACAACATACTTTTACATAACATAAATAACAATTTGAGAAGAGTAAGAACTTATGAAAATTACACTAACCATAAATATTCTAAGCAACATAAAAGAAAAGTGAGAAATATATTTGTTGTGGCAAACATGGAGGACAGAGTTGGCATTGCATGATTAAGGGGGAAGGCATGGCATGCTGGATCATCAAAGCATCAGCAGTGATTGTAACGTTTGTCATGCTGATACATAAATACATACATACATATACATACATACAATACGATTAAATTATGAAATATATGAACTTTTGTTGAAGATGACAGCAAGCATGAAACTGCATGCGGCAGCATGTGGCTCCAAGCCAGCAACAGCAACAGCAACAATGGAATATTAACCAAATTCAATTGGTGTTGAATTTTATGAATGGACAAAACAAAACACATCACCACTTACGACATTATTCAATTACACCGTTGATTAAGGCTTGCAACCGTGCCCTTCTTTCTTTCTTCTTGAAATTTATAATGCATAACTCATCATTACATTGTGTATTATCCACATTCATTTGTATTTATGTTTTTACATGAATAATAAAAAATTAAAATAATATTTATAAAATATATAATAATAATAATATTTTATTATCAGATTAATTTATTAAATTAAATGTGTGTATAGTGTATTAAAATTATTATAAAGCATAGAAGGAGAATCCTTATGGTAGATTAGATAAGATTGGCAAATGAGGTCATAGCTAGGTCAAACCAAAAAGCCGCCTAACTTGTTAGCTAGCTCGTGGTCATAGGTTCCTTCTATTTGTGAAGAGAAAAAGCTAACAAACAAACGGATTTGACAAACTTTGTACCCAAATTTGTCACTTATCATAATTACAATAATAATTCACACTTAAAATGTATGGGTTATGTGTTTTGTCTATGACTTAACCCATTACATTTTTAAAGTTAAAATTGAATAGCAAGTAAACCTGGGATAAGCTTTCACCTTAGGCCATTGTTCTTTTGATCTTATTATTTAGATGATTATCTCATGATTTCATTTATTATATCTACGTATTTATATTATGGATTTCCCCCCTTTTTATATCTACTTTTTTAATTACATAATGGAAACGTGACAACACCCCACCCCTCCCTCCTCTTCCAACTAATTTTGGAACCTTTCTATTTTCTTCCTTAATTAATTAATAAGTGTTGCTAGCATGGCTAGCTAATTTCAGCTGTTTTATTTTGGCACTTATCCACCTTGTATTCAATACTTCTCTTGTTTGTTTTCAAAAAAATAAAAAATAAAAATACATGATAAATATCATATTCTCTCTATCTTAATTTAATATAATTCTATATATATATATATATTAAAATAAATTATCAATCTTGTGATAATTACAATATATACATAACCTAATATTAATAAATTATTGAATCATTGTTACTTTTTTTTTCTTTATTATTAAATATCAATACCAATATAGATCGAGTAATTCCATGCTACATATATAACAAAATTGGTAGTTGCCTTGTTTGTGTCATATCTAGCTCTAATTGTTTCACTAACCCCATGTCAAGGTCCTACAATTCTTAACTTATAATTTTCTTAATTAATAGTTTATTATTTATTGTAAATAAATTTATAATTTGATTAAAAGAATCATAATACAGTATTAGCTTGTGGTCATGAAGGAAGAGATAAAACTAAAATTATCATTAAAGAAAAATTTGGACTACACATTCTCAATCTCTATCCATCAATTTTGTATACATTTTCGTAATTAATGCAATAAAAAATTAAATTTTTTTAATAAAATTATTACATGGTATAAATTTAAACAATTATGTTAACATATTTGATTTTTTTAGTATATTAATTAAAATTTAACTTATAATTATCTAAACGTCATCTTAATTTAATTCATTAAATTATTTTTAAGATTTTTAATTGATTTTTTTTCTTTTTTGAAATTGCTTATTGGTTAATTAATCATTTAATTAATTAATACAAGCACATCAACACAAGATTGCCACGTTAACAGTATTAACAGAAGCAAACAACTGAATTTGTTAATTAAGTGCACGCTAATGATAGGTTAATCCAATTTAAGGTTCGATACATAAATAAATCCCCATAGTTAAATGTGTAAATTAATGTTTTTTTTTTTTTAATGGCACCCACGCATTACCAGTAGTAGTAGGTTATGGTTATGTGCCAGATAGCCTTTCCTTTCTCATTATTAAAATCCGTAATAAAACAAAGGATTGTGAAATCATATGGTATTTTATTAATATTATTTTTCATGCCACGGGTCACAATTTAATGTAAAGTTGTTTCGAAATGATGTCAAAACAATACCAAGGGGATTTTGGGATCAATTTTCATTAGTTGATCAAAGTCTATGCATGCAAGTGGCTCATAAAATTTAACAGGCTTACGGTAGGAGGAGCAAATGATACCACCTACCATTCAAGATTGATTCCCATTTTTTCAGTTGAGTTGAATAAATATTTAAATTTAGGAATTATTAATTCTTAGAGTTTGGATATTGAATGCCCTAAGAAAAAGACGATTCAAATCGTAATTCAATGCAAATGGGATGCGGTAGGTTCATAAGACTAAGAGGTAACAAAATACCAGTCCTTTAATACTGATATTAAAAATTTAATTAAACCTAATTTTGGCCCAAACTGTAGAATGCAAATCAAAATTAAATTAATTTTGGAATAGAATTTGCCGACAATTACAATTCCAATTGGAGCAAGACAAATTGCAAGAAAAGTGGAAGGTGAGTCAATCGCCATAAATTTCTGATTCACTCCGACTATGGCTCTAAAAGTTGGAGCACCCTAAAAATTATAATTAGGTCCTTCATATTTCATTTAAGTACATTTGGATCTCTAATAATCGCTGTTGTTTTTGCCTTGAAAATTTGTTACTAATGTTAGCCAAGTGTTTATTGTTGTGGGATGAATTTCTATCTAAATTCTAAATAATGTTTTTGTTCATTCTTGTTGGACTTTGGAGGAAATTGAACCCTTTTCCCTTTACCAGAAGAAAGAAGATGTATGGGACCTAATCGGAAAGGATTTGATGATTTCAAAACAATCTATTGGGGATCTAATTGTATTAAAGTCAAAGATGGGAGATTTGATTATAAATTTTTGTTTTCATATTTGAAAAGACGAGAGAGATGCATAATGATGGTCATGGTGGGCATGGCATGGCATGGAAACATGATGAACACGCATATTTATTTGGGCGTCTGAATAGGGTTTGGTTTTGGGATCTCATAAAGTTGTGGTGTGGGGTTGAATTGCAAGAAAATACTAGTTTGTTTTATTATAAATTAATTATTAAGTTTTGTGACCGACGAAAAATAAGGAGGAGGAGATAACAATCATGAGACATGGGGGGTCCCAGTCCACGTCATAAACACATGGAGCCGTGTTGGACTTCTTGTTGAGTTTGCACGCCACGAATGTCACGTACGTATCTAAAGTCATTCCATTTCAACCCATCTTATCCTTTGATCATCACATTTTATTTATTTATTTTTATATTTATTTTGGGGGCACTGCCTAGTTTTTGTGGCATGATCAGAATTATTTGGAGGCTATTCTTATTCACAAATTATTTGTAAGTTAATAAATAGTTGCTATGATAGATTCGATTCATCTACCGATTGGAATGCATGTATCTAGATAATATCCCCACCTTAAAAGAGGTTGCCTGCCCAGTGCACATATGTATCCATCACAATTTAAGTGCGTGAAAGAGACATATGCACAAATGCAAGTGGTGTCTGGTGCGGGTCGCTATTCTTTCTTTTTTTTTTTTCCCTTCAATTTTCCCCCATTTCTCTTATTTTCTCTTTCGTGATAAGAAAGAAAATGTCAACAATCACTGATTCTTATTAAAGTCCCCATAATTACAACATTAAGTTTTCTAATTTTCACATTTACTTTTTCTTGAATAAGAATTTAAGTTTTTCATTTCTATCAAATAGATCCCTAACTCCCCTACTAGAATAACCAAACAAATTATGTAGGCTTTGTTTAGCATTAAAAAGTAATAACTATTAAACCACAATTGCAGTGGAATATAAGTATTAAATATTAATTATGATGAAGGAAAAATAAATTTACTAAAAATTAGTGTTATTAAACCTTTCTTTCAATTTTATTTTCAAAACACTTTAAAAGTACCATAATTTTAAATAAAGATTTGTATATTTTTTATTTTTAACAATCAATAATGTGATAATTAAAGGTATGTAACTTTTATTTTTTAAATTATAAATTTTTATACATCTAAATTTTATTTCACCTTACGAATTTAAAAGAATTTTATTTTATTTTAAAATAATATGAGAAAAAAAATTATTTTTAATCTCTTATTTTTAGGGTAAAGTATCAAATCAACTAAACTATACTCTCGGGAAGATCGAAATGTTGCTTAACACAAGAAGATGTTTCAATTATTTTAATAAGAGATAAGGATTTACAGGATAAATTACATCCTTTTGTGAAAAAGTATGAAAAGTTGAGACTTAAATGTTATTATTATCCCAATAGTAGGAATAACTAGAATTTAATTGTCTTCATTGAAACAACACAAGAAGACAAAACAAGAATGAGAAGTTTGCAAAGGGAAAGGTCCACAAAAACGAATGGTTTGGTTGACACAAAGGCTTTCTAACTGTCGTCATTCACAATCCACAATCCACGTGCACCCTCATCTTTTTCTTCTAAATCTTGGTTAATAATATTCAATTTCAATTCTGAACTTACAAAAAGTAAGTTTGAATTTTGACCCGGCACTTCAATTCAATTGTAACATGAGGAAACATCATTTTGTCGTGTGTTAGATTCTCTTTTGACTTTTTGTTATTCTACATTTCAGATTAATGAATTTAGGTGCATGTATGTATTGCTTCCGTCCGACAATTAACGAGTTAAAATTCGGAAAGCTATCATAGAAGCAGCACTTCTGGAGAGGCTGTTAATAGGTAGGCCCATTGAATTTCAAACTTCCTTCGGGTTAGAACTGGGTCTGTTTGAAGATAGGCCCATTACCTTTTTATCATCTTTAGAAAACAATTGGGCCTAGCTGACAATTTTAGCACGATATAATCAAAAATTTATATTTAAAACTTTTGTTTGAGAAATTAAGAAAAAAAAAAAAAAAAGAAAGAAGAAGAAGGAAGAAAGAAGACTAAGAAACTTGAACCTCTAGTATCTTACAACAAAGAGATGGTAACCTCATATAACATTTTATAATCCTTAATATTTTTATGACCTCAAATATTCATTCCTTATTCGGGGTGTTATTCGAATAATTCTAATTTTTTTGGTTAATAATAATACAACATATTTATTCTTTAATATGGTAAATTCTATACTTAAAAATAAAATAAAATAAAATAAACTTTATATGTAAATATTTATAATTAAAAATGAAACTGTATAAACATTGATCTAATTTCTGCAGTACACTAAACATCAGATGGTGTTCAATACAATTTTTTAAATTAATGAAAAAATTATTAGTTAAATAGTATAAAATTATTAATACTTTTATCTTTTTAAAAAATTAATTAAGAGAAATTACAAAAAAGAAAAAAAGTGGGTTCAATTTCATGGATTTTTTTTTTCAAATAAAAAATAAAATATTAAATTATTTTTCTATTGGTTTATATAAATTTAATTTTAACTAGAAACCTTATTATTTAAAATTTCAAGATTAAAACATCCATACAATACTGAAGTTCAAGAAAGAACTTTCACCCTCATAATTTAAGTCTTCGACTAACTATTATTTGAGTTAATTCGAAATTCGAAATTTTATGTAAATGAATTGGAGGGTATGAACTCAAATTTTATGTACTTTTTAATTCCTATCACCATTAAAAACACATTAAATTACATAACAAAAGTAACGGTGGGAAGATAATGAGGTGTTTGTGAAAAACAATACATCATGTAATTGTTTTTTGCAATTCACATTAAAGATACTTTTTATGAGCGACAAAGCAAGCAAGAAAAAGAATTTCTTTGTAATTTTGACGTGCGACCAAGAAAAGAAATGGCCAAGGGTTCGGCCTTTGGTAAAATGTTCTTGATCATTTCATTGATTTTTGGGTTTAATTGTTTTAAGAGATTTTAATGTGTACATTTTTTTTTAAAGATTTATAGAAATTTTATTTATTATTAATTTTGTAAAAATAATATACTTATTATAAATTGATTAATATAAAAATAAATATATTTATAATATATTTATTTTTTTATAAATAAAATTTTGATTTAATCATCCCTATTTAAAATTGTTATAAGTGTTTTCCCACTTTTACAAGATAATGGAACATATTGAAACAGTAGTCATTCATCAACAAATGAAGGTAGATTTGGCAATGACAGTAAGAGTTGGAATCCATTAATTGCAGTATTCCAACAATTGCAACACTCTCCCTTGAATGACATCGTTTTTAGTTATGTTGATGTATGTAATATTATATAATTAAAAATTTAGCCAATAAAATTCAATGTGATAAAATTTGAGAAAAGAAAAAAAATGTAGTATAAATTAGTTTAGAAAAGTTTATAAATTTTTTTTCTTAAACATAATTTACTTATTTTGATAAAATTCTCACATTTAAAATAACAAATATCAATTTATTAATTTGTGAAGTCGACGCATGCCAATACTCTTTATCAACTTCTTAAAAGTTGATGTAGCTAAAGTTTTATTGAAGAGATTAGTTAAATTATTATAAGAGCATATCTAGTTAACATTAATTTTTTGGCTTTGCAAAGGCTCATTAGAGTATAAGAAATTTGGTGATACATATTTGATTCGCTTTTTCTTAATGTATTCTTATATAACATGAGCAGTACAAGCAATATTATTTTTGTATATTGTTGTTGAAATATTTGTAGTAGATAATATGTTGCCCATACTCTAAACATGATGGATAATGGATTACAACTGTATACTTACTTTGCTTGTTTCATGTAGTGTAAGGGTTTTAGAGATATTAAAATATAAAACAATAAAAGCTTATTTTGTGGATCTATATGAGATTGTTATATTATTATATATGAAAACATATCTTATTTGTGACTAAACTTTATGAGGATTAAAAAAGATAGCCAACATCTAAATAATTAATTATTCATGGATTTTGTATTAGTTCATTATAATTAAATATTCAATGAAAGTTATGAAAAATATATTTAACATTATACTAATATCTACAAGTAGAATATGAACTAATCTAACTAATAATTCATAGAAAAAAATTATATTATATTTGATATATTTTGTTAGATATAATAAAACTCTTATTACAGTGAAATATGATACTTTTTGATTAAGCATTTTTTTATTTATTTTTGAATTCTTGTACCTTCTTTAAAATAAGTGCATTTATAAAGGTTTGTATCACTTTATGGACTTGCGTCACTTTAAGAAAGTATATTTCTTTAGGGAATAAATTCTTTTGGAGTTAATGATTTAAAAAATGTTAGTAAATTTATTAATTGAATATTATTTTCAACATGATCTTTTTTTTTTAACTTTCTCCCTTTTGTAATAATATTTTTTGAACTAATGATCTACCACACTTATAGCATGTAATAGATGATTCATTTGCTATCTTATGATTATGTTGTTCTTTAGGAAAAATTACATTGGCTTGTATATTAGTAGTTGATATATATGATTTTGTCACTCTTGTAGATTAATAAATGTATTTGATAATTGATTTATAGTTTTTTAAAGTTATATTATTTTTTTTATTTTATTTTCAAATTAATTAATGTGAAGATCAAAATAAAACATAATAATTATTTTTTTAAGAAAATTTAGAGCTTACTTCATTAGACGTTTTCTTTTTCTTTAATGATAAGAATATTATCTCATCAAAATGAGAATTCGTAAAATATGCAATACATAAATCACCCATTAGAGATTCAAATATCTGATAATAAAAGGTAAGTTAAAACTAACATAAATTTTCAAATAATGTCAAGCTCCTATGTTAATGTGTTGTTGAAGAAGTTATAAGAATATTTATGGTACAACCAAAAGTTCATAGATTGAAAATAAAGAATATTGATGATGGTAGTTGGTCTAATAAAAATATTTAAATAAATAAATAAATAAATATGATTTATAATAAATAAAATAGATAAAAGTAATTTCAAATAATTTTGAGTTCATGTTCAAAGAATTATTATGTAATACCACATTAGAAGTAAAATAATAGATAATATATTTTCTTGCCTATCCTCTTTAAATATATTTTTATCTCACAATTCAGCTATGATGTATTTATAATAATATTGAGTTATATTCAATAATAATTTTGCATAATTCACAATTTTATGGAGCATTTCATGTTCATGATTTGGATAGAATATATTCCTTTAGTAGTCATAACTAAATTTAAATAAATATAAAAGAAAAAAAATCATAATTTTTAATTTTTATTTTGCATGAATGTTTAATTTTTCTTTTATAAATGGAGCCTTCCATGCCCATGACAATAATAATGCATTTTAACATATGAAGACATGACATGAAAGTGGGAACATATATACATACTTAGAATTTCAAGTTCAATATATCTTGTCAGCTTATGACTTTATGTTCTAATATAGTAATGAATATTCATGACAGAAAGTGGGAACATATAAACATAGAATTTTAGGTTCAATATATTTTGTAGAATTAAAACTTTAGATTCTAAAATAATAATAAATATTCATAACTTGAGGTTATAACCTTGAAAGTATTTTCAATACTTGTTCCAATTTAAAAACTATTTTCAAAATTTAATATTCTAATTTTAAAATTCAAGACTTTAAATTCTAATTTATATATCAAAACTTGGAGTTTAGACTAGAGTTTGTCTTTCAAAATTTCAAGTATGATTAATAAAATTGAATTTTAAAACTTAAAGTTCTAATCACTTTATTTGTTTTGCAAACTTCAAATTGTAATAATAATATTTATTAATATATGTGCAATGATAATAATGTAACTTGAAAGAATAAATATTAAAAATAAAATTCAAAGTAATTATAAAATAAATTATATGACCATTACTACTAAAAGTAAACAAAAAAAAAAAAAATACAACTATATGTATAGTTTGTTATCTTTAATTTTTGACGGGGAATATCAAATTTAATGATAATTACACTATATACTCATAATGATTGTTGTATAAAATAAACTATATAAAAAAAACATAACATATAACAATATAAAAAAAATATTTAACTAGTCATAAAAATTAAAAACTTCTTCACCTACATGATTGTGTTGTTAATGTGTTGTAAATATTTTATTAAATTAAAAAAAAAATTAGAAGGGGAGAAATTATATGTCACTGTTAGTCTAAAAGACAAAACAAAAATAAAATAAAAAACGAGCTCTATACATATACTAGTTTGTGCCATCCATTTAACTAATAAATTGTTATCAAGTGTTTTTTTCACTTTCTGAGATATTATGGAAACATTTGATTTGTTATTCATCAACATACAGAGAAAAAATTTTAGAAGAAGTGATCTTATTATATTAATATAAGTGATATAATAGGATCATTTAATTAATAAAAGAAGAGAGATTTATTTATTAGTGGTAGATAAAAAAAATTAAAAGTGAGTCACACTTTCAATTAATATGTGAGAGAAATTTATGAGATTTATTTTTAATTTTTTTTATTTTATCACTAATGATTTTATTTTTTTTTATTAATTGAATGATTTATAACATTATTTATACTGACATAATAAAACTGTTTTATCTAAATTTTTTTTACAAATTAAAGTAAATTTGACCAATTACCACAAATGATGAACCCAACCAATTATAATATTCTAGCAATCGCAACAAACTTTAAAATCTTTTTCTAAGAAGGAATCATGGCTTAAAGTTACTTTATTTTATTTTATGGTGTTTCCCTTGTTTCTCATAAAATTGATTGATAACATGTCATTTAATGGTGGTTGATATAATTGGTGACAAATATAATTTTCAAATTGTACCATGGCTAAACCAAGGAGTGTTTATTATCTATCTAACAATGAACTAGTTAAAATAGGAGCAATCATCTTAATGGAGCGGTAAAGCAACATTTAAGAAAACAATTAAAGTTATTGATTGATAATCTAGAATAATTTGAGTATATATTCACTCGTAAGATAAATTTATAAATTAAAGCATCAAAATAAGATACTCACCACGTAGCACAATTTTACAACTCACTTAATCAATTGGATTTAAATTTAGTTATTTTAATAAAATAGTAATTTATTAATTTGTTTTACAAACATAACAGTAATTAGGAATTTAATAATAAAAGAGGGGGGCAGGCAGAAAATGATGGGTAACCAAAGATGGGCCATGTAAGTATTTATTTTCATAAATAATTAAAATAATTGCTTTAACTTCGAGAGCAAGTTTGGTGACGAAAACAACAGTGAAAAATTGGGTATTAACGGAAAACATCCTTGAATATCTATGTAATAATAAAAATAGGCATACTTTTATTCTTTTATAACTGATAGATCCCTAATATTATACAATACAATATTAAGTAAGTGAGTAAAATGCATGCATTGTTTCGTTTGTGACGAAATAAGGACTGAAACTGAAAGTGAGGAATTTATTGGTTAAAAACCTGAAAGTGGGAGCTCAAAAGCATATTTTTATTTTATTATTTCTCGGCAAATTAGAGATCTGTCCGTAATTCTCACGCGAAAATTTCCACAAACATATCTTCCGAGAAGCTTCCTCTTAAGCTCAAGCTCTAAGCGTTTGACCCTTCGCTTGACTCCTCTTTGCCAGCTTCTTTACTTTTCATTTCAAGTTTCCAAGAATTTGCGACTGAAGACACTTTCCAATCTTTGTCTGTTCACCCTTCTCAACATCCTTTCGAACATCACTTGAAAGAATCGATTTCCTCCATCCTTCTCCAACTCCCTCGTTGGTTGCCTTCTCTTGCCTCCGCAGCTCTTAACGTACGGCTACCTTGTTCCTCCTTAGCTTAACCTTCTCCTTCGGTGCGGTCTTGAAGAATTCCCATCTGGAAACACTTTCCAATCTTTGCCTGTTCCGCCGTAAAAATGGTTTTCTACTGTCGATCCATCTTCGGCACAAAGCGGGACTCGCCCTTGAACTCGGTCAAGAACGAGAATAACCCAGATGAGGTAACGATCATTCCTAATTGTTCATTCTTGATTTCGTAATCCGTTAATACAAATTTTCCTCGATGAAATTCCCAGCTGCTGCTATTGTCTTCACTGTTGAGTTGTATTTTGTCTGATGAGAAACAAAAGAAAATTAATATGTTCCTCTTATCATTGCAGGAAGCCAATCAAATGGTTTCTTTCTTCTTGGTCGTGCGTGGCACTAGTTATGTCGATGGAATGGAGCGTTTTGTTAAGAGAATTAATGGTAATAGACTGTTACCGGTCATATAAATTGATTGTCCTTTGGACAAACTGTTATTTTAAACAATTCCTTTCCTTAATTTCTAGAGTCTTAACACATTGCTTTTGATCGAGTGTGAGTTTTATGAAGACTACAAGTGGTAATTTCCAGCATAGCATTTATACTTGTTAATATTAGCCTATCAATAATTTGAACTTACGATCATCATATTGTGCATTAACGCTGCTTAATTTCTGCAATCTGATTTGGGAAATGCCAAAATCTGAGGATAGTATTACATTGTATCGGTTTTGTTCTTTTCTACCACGAAATGATGATATGCCCATATTCTGCAAGGTTCTATATTTATTGTGCGTTTGTTCACATATGGATTCAGTTTTGGCTCTTGTCTCTCTCTCTTTTTTTTTTAAATATATATATATATATATATGTATGTATGAATGTACTTGGATTTGTCATGTTTGTCGGCTGCCCTTGAATATGTACTTGTAAGTTCTGTTGAGGATGCTGTACTTATTTAGACATATGTGATCACTGATACAGGTGTAGAAAGCGTGAAGCGCGATGGTAACTCTAAACTAGAGGTGACGGGGAAAGTAGACGCCTTCAAAATTCAAGAGATGGTCAAGCATAAAACAAATAAGGTGGTAGAACTCGTTTTTCCTTTGGTTGAGTTGAAAGGGGATAGAGATCAAAATAAAGGCGGTAAGGCAAAGTTTATGAGCCGGGTAAAGCCAATTCCTGAGAATGAAGTCGCAATTGAGAAAACTGGAGAGGTAAAAACCTTGAATTATGCTGAACTTCTATTCATTATAAGCTTCTTTCTTATATATCTGTATGCAATTGCTTTTGTCTATTATTGTTCCATATCAATTTGAGTTTCACTCAATTTAACAAATTCACTTTTATTCTAAATGTAAAGTGTAGCTCTTAAGCTAAGCTTCATAATTACTTTGATGAGATAGTAAAATGCATTATTTAGAATTTACAAGGCAAATAGTACCTGTACATTACTACCTTTTGTTTTCATGGCAGTTATAGCTTCCCACTACAACTGTAGGTTTGAAGAGTTCATTGGATTGACAGTGTTCCAGAGTCATTAGCATTGGTTGTTTCATTAACGTCAAGACCTTGTTTTCTGGATATGATGTTTTGTGACTAATTGTGTTCTATCTGTGGTTCAGAGTGTAATCGATCTGAAAATCAAATTGTGCTGTGAATCCTGCAAGAAGAATTTTCAAAAGATCTTGAAGACCAAGGGTGAGATGTGAATATGAAACTATCATAATTGTTTCTTATTTATCATTAGTTCAATTTGCTTGCATTATTGCTTTGCCGAATGGTTTTAGGTCTATGCAAAGCTTCTTTGTTCACAAGTATCATATTTTCTTCTTATCTTGTCTAGATTGTCTTAACTATATGATCCAACAATTTAGTTCATGTCAACTGGCATATAAGTGATATAACTGACTGAGGGTAGAATTTGCTGACAGGATTAGAAATGTTGACCATTGAACCAGAAAAAGATTTAGTATCAGTAAAAGGCACAGTGGATGTGACTGAACTCAGATCTTACATCAAAGACAAACTTAGGAAGGATGTTGAGGTTGTAAATCTTTCCAAGGTCATGGCTTCTGCTGAGAAAGACAATGGTGCTGTCAATAAGGACAGAGACACCGGTGCATTTGTCAAGAGATATGAAGGAAAACGTGGTGGCTATATGAAAAAGGAGGTTGTTGGTGCCAAGATGAAGGTGAATCTGCCATATCATATTATTATGTTTATCTGTAATGTTTATGCATGCGATTATTCTTTTTCTGTGTTCTGTTGCTTCAGGGATTCCAGTTTTCTAATACTTTTCACGGTGTTCTGTTACTCTGTTGATTTTTTTTTTGGGTGTTTAGAGTGCTGCTATATGGGCATTGTGGTTAACTAGCAGAAACTTGAAAAGTTGTAAATTTTATAATAGCAACTTAATCCTGATAAAAAATTTATATTAATGATGTTAGAATTCTGAAGGCATTGCATACATTATTAACGCACATTTCCAAGAAATAAAAAAATATGGGTATTAATCTTGTGGCATGGTAGAACTAAACCAAATATCAGAAAGCACATAGCCTCTTTGGTTGAGTTTTATCAGATGTGTATAATTTGTTCATTTATACATGTATGTTCAATAACTAGGTTTTGTGCATTTAACATTGTTACAGAGCACAGTGGTTTTGAAGATCAGACTGCATTGTGATGGTTGCATTGAAAAGATCCAGAAGCAAATTCAGAAGTTTGGAGGTTAGATTACTAGTAAAATTGAATGAAAATGAAACTGATAATCAGATATAGCAATATAAACAGGACTGAACTTTCTTCTAATGTGCAGGAATCGAGAGGGTGTCAGTAACTGCTGGTGAGGATCTAGTGACGGTTATGGGCACCATGGATGTGCAAGAACTGACTTGTTATCTCAAAGAGAAGTGCAAGAGAGACGTGGAGGTGGTTCTTATCAAAAAGAAAGATATATCTACCTGACTTAAGATCTTGGAGATTTTGGCTTTTGGAATTTGAAGGTAATGAAAGAGGAGAGAACACCTCATCTCATTTTTGCTTGTATTTGTTATTATGGGTAATGAATGTAATTTAAGAGAAACTTGAATAGACTTGAATATTTGACGGACACTACATTAATAACTTGGCACACCATTTCTGAGCTAAAAAGGATCAGTCAGTGATGAGGACGAAGTTTATCTCCAGTTCAAGAAAAAAGCTTATCAAGCTATAAACTACATAGGATTGTCTCTCTTTCTCTCTCTCGATTTTGTTTTTATTTTCTTAAATCTTTATCTCTGAAGCTAATAGAAATAAAGCTTTCTAACCTTTTACAAGGCATAGTTGATTATTGTGTTCAAAAATACGGTTCTGTTAAAAACTCGCTTGAGTTGAGTATTATTTATTTTGCTCATTTTCTGGCATTCTTAACAACCAACAGAAATTTGAGTGACTGCACTTATTAAGAATGTGAACTGCAATTTTCTTTAATGGAGAATATTAGGTAATTCTTTGTAAACATAATTGTTGTCTGCATTTCAAAGAAGTGCGGATGTCTGCACTAAAGAAAGACTCTCTCTCTACTGTCTCTCTCTCTATATATATTACAGAGAGACACTTGATGACATAGATGGTAGAACTTTGGAAAATCCTGAACTTTGAGTTGCTAAATCTTTTCTTATGTGAAGAATATATTTGAGGCAATAATGGACATGATTTATTTTAGATTATAATTAAATAAGTAAATAAATAATTTGGAAATTAAGTTAATGTGCATTTTATCTAACTTTTATGTTTAATGTCTCTCAGATGACATCCTTACTACTTGGAATCTTGCTAGTCTGGCAACGTTCACCCTTTGTTCCAGTCTTGGGAGTTACATATCTGATCCACAGCATTTAGGAGGATGAATGACGTATGAAAACTCTGGGCTATGGATCCCAACCTAGAACTTCTATATAAATACGATACTGTTAGCTGAGTTGCCATGCAGTACTACATTAGTTTTGCTGTCGTCATCTATAGAGGTGGAGTTATGGGCATTGGCTATTAGCTAAATAGACTTGACTTAATAGTACACGTATAGTATTTTGGAGATCAGATTTAGCACTCTCAAGATCAATGGAATAGTAAGAGTTAGTTTTCATTATGCAGAGTGACAATAAATCATAAATTGGACCCTTCCGCTTGCTTGACCTCATTAGTCTAAAGGTTCTTTTGTTGCTGTGCTCTCTTTTTTTTTTATATATATATTTTCTTTATACTTTATGTATTTATGAACAATTTCTTAGTGTCAAAACTGGGTTTATATAGTTTGTAAAGATAACATGTCAAGAGTTGTAATGCTCTAATGATTTTATGTACTTTATAAGATGTTTCTTAAGAAATTAACGGTTACAGGATAAGCTAGAGGCAATAAGACACATGATTCAGTGTCAAAGAGTTTGATGTATGGACTTGATACATTTAAGATTTCAAATTTTATGTTAAATGTTTGAAGTTTTGTGTTGGAGTTTTTAACTTTTGTGCGAGATGTTTCAAATTCTATGTTGTTGATTAGGTGAATGTATTGTTACATAGTCAAGTTCTTAAATCTTTTTCACTTTTTGAAAATGGTATGCATAGGTCAATGAAAAGCCCCAATTTCTTTTGAAATGTAAGTTATTTGTTTATTTTTTTTATTATTTTCTTAATGCGAGATACTGATTTTTGATTAGATATTTATCCATAATTGCTAGTTTCATGGCTGTATGGTTCGGAATTTTAACATTTAAGATAAAAATTCTCTCAAATTGGAAGAATTTTATTCTACATTACACGGAGGATTGCAGAGTGAAGTAAAAATGTGAACCTTACCTTTTATGATCTAAGTTTGAATGTGTTCTCGAACTAGGAGAATTTTACTCGTTGTTTATTATACGTATACTTACTTGTGATTTAATATAAATCAACAATATTTTAAGGCGCCTCTTTTTCTATTGGATATTGGTGTGAGTGAGGGTGTTGACATCCAATTTTTACTTCCATGATGCCAATAAGCAAATTTAACGAGTAGAAATGAGATGAAAGCTTCAAGTCTTTTTGGATTCTGGATTCAGCTTCTCCTGAATTGTTAGATATGCCGGTGTGGTGTTGGCTCCAATATTTAAGAACTTGAATCAAATGGATAACAGCAATAAGTAAAAGTAATATTTAAATTTGAGTATGAGTTGTGAGAGTTTTTGAATATGATTTTAAAATTATAATAATTATATTTTTTTAAAATTATAAAAAATTTTAAATGAGATAATTTTATCACATTAATATTACTGATGTGATAAAATTATTTAATTAATAAAATAAAAAAATATAATAATTAATAATGAATAAAATAAAAAGTTTCATAAATTTTTTTTATTATGATAAAATTTTTTATTAATTTTTTATTTATTATCAATAAATATATATTTTTATTTTATTAATTAAATAATTTTATTATTTTAATAATATAAAATTACAAAATTTTTTTTAAAATTAAGTGCTTATTTTTATTATTTTTATTTCTTTATTTTTATTATGCTTTTGACCAAACAGTGATGAGCAGTGGCAATTATTGCTAACTTGCTTGATTGTCGGCAGTTACCATTACAGTGTACAGTTATTAAATAAGAAAAAAATGTCTTGAGGGCAGTTACCATTTTCTAACTGTTAATACTCTTTGAATTATTCTCACACAAAATTAATATTGCACCTTATCGTTCTTGACCTCTTGTAAGAGAGAAATAATAGGCTAAATCAATCAAACTATTATCTTGGGATTTAATATAAATATTAGTACATTTTTTTTAAAAAAAAAACTATTCATTTTATCTCAAAATTCACATTTTAACAAGACATATTCAAAATATCCCTTACAAATTAATAGATAATAAATCCCTTGAGCATTTCCAACTCAATAGACAATAATTCACATGTTTATTAAATAAAAATGATTCAAACTCTTATTTTATATTTATTTTTTTACAAATTACTATTTAAATAATTAAATATATACATATATGCACGCACATATGCAATAGATATTTGTATATATTTACCTAAGACCAAACCCATGTAAAAGCTTGGCAAGTTTGAATTTTATCTTCAAAATTGCTCAACCATAAAATCAGTCAAATTTTTAAAAATAAATATTTTATAATTTGTTTTATGAAACTAATCACTTTAATAATTCACTTACCAAACAAACTTTATTTTTGTATTAAAATACCCTCATAATCAAATAACAAAAGCATCTTTATTTTTTATTTTTTTATTTTCCTTTTTTCTTGTGAGACAAAGTGCTAATTTTTTAGCCGACTTGCTGTAGATCGGAACAGTGAATGCAACATTGATAATATAGCAAAGTGAGTTTATTTTGTAATTGTTGCATGTTTTAATATTGGTGATATTTTGTTTGTATTTTGCAAGGTGGCCGAAAAAATTAAAATGATTCTGCGGAAGACAAGTTGAATGTGGTATTGATGTATTGAAATTTTGAGAAATTGTTATTGAAAATTATTAAATTTTTTTTATTGGGTGTTGAATATTGAAAATTCTTTTAAAATAATCAATTTTACTTTTTTGCTTTATCAAACTGACTATCTTCATAATTTATTTATTAAACAAACCAAATAAATCATTTTTGAACAAAAATACTTCATAACTAATACATAAATAAAAATTTTAAAAATATTACGAAATATACCCAAAGATTACTTTTGATCACCTTGGTTTGGGCGACTGAAATTGGTTTGTTTGTATGTTTTAAAAATTTTTTGCTTATGTTTTTGCTGTGGAGTTATTTTCGTTTAAATATATAATTTTTGGCTTCCAATAACCATGATTTGTTTCTTTTTCACAGTGAGTCAAAATCCATAACACCCAATAATTTTTTCTGCCAAATCTAATAATTTTCGAAAATAATTTTACAAAAATCCAATAACCAAACCAACACAAATAACAAAAAATTTAACATATGCAATTAAAAAGTAAATTCATCTTAGTTATATTGTCAATGTTATTTTTACCATTGTTGATCTATAATTTATGCCTTCATTGAAAAATAACTAATCGAAAAACGTCTACTTTGAAAGCACAAATACGAAAAAATAAAACTTACGCAATTTTGATTTAAAAATATAAAATGAAATGAAAATTCTTCTTCTATCTAGATGTCATCTTCTCTCGTTCTCAATATATACTAACACGATTTCCTTTTGTATGCTTTTCTTTTATTTTGTAATATTGACAAATGACTGAAAATTAACCAAACCTAGTCCACATGTAGTTTTGCATGCTAGGATTTTGTCTTATAGAAGATACATGTATTGGTAAACAATAATGGAAAAGACTGACATTTTAAAAGGTTTTCTAGTAAACAAGAGTATTAGGCTTAAGTATTGGGTTAAGTATTATGAAAACAACTTTGGAAAATTTGAAAGTTTAAAATTTGTGTACAATTGGACATAGAACATGTGCCATTGTTTGTTAGACTTTCTTGTAAAGATGAATTACTATAAGCTTTAAATATATAAATTATTTGAAGGGTTTGCTATTAAAAAAGAAAAAAAAAAGGAAAAAACCTACTTAAACACAAAGCATTTTTCTTATTTATACAGTGCATTATTTTATTTGACATGGTATCACAATAGTAGTGATGAGAGCATAAAAATGCATAATGTATATATAAGTTAATATTTGGAATATAAAGAGCTCAAAAGCATTATTTTTCTATTGAAATTCAAGGAATCTAGATTTATGTTAATCTTGTTCATTTTTATGCTTGTAGGACTTACAATTCGATCAATGAAAACCCTAGAACAACTTAGAGTGATGACAAAAGGAGTTTAGCAAAGAAAGTAGCCCAAAATAACATTTTTCCCAAGACTCTAGAGCTTAGTTACCTAAAATTATATTTTTTTTCCTTTAGACTTTAAGGCCTAGGTGCCTAAAGAGAGATCCCAGGTGCCTAAAGGTTAAGAGAATAGGCACTCACAAGCTAGAGTTGGATGTTCTCATGAAAAACCTTCTAAAAGAGAGATCCAACCTTTAGCTCTAGAGTTCTCTTTTTAGAAATGGAGAAAATGAATTGCAAGTAAGGCTTAGAACTCAACAAGGCATAAAGAATATCTTATTGTGAAGTTTTATTGTAGTGCTTTCTTTAATTCTGAGGATGCTTTTTAAGGTTTAAGTTTATTCTTTAGATAAATACTTGTTATTAGTGATGATGGCAATTTTAGAATCATTTCCTATAGCTTTGTATGAGATTATTCATATTTATTTTTATGCGCAACTTATGGAAATGATAGATTTATTTTATAAGTTGATCTTTTACAATAATGTTGTCTCTTAATATGTTGTTGATTTTGGATAACTCGCAAGAATGAGTCTCGGTGTAGTTGTTCTTTAATGAAAAGTTTTTACCTAAGATAAATACTTGAGTTTTTATTATTTATCTTTGAAGTTCATATTTTTTGATTTTTTATTTAAGATGTGAAACAAACTATTGAGTAATAGATAAGAATTAAAAATTGGCAACAATTAAATGGAATAATTAGGTAAATCTCTATGCTTTATTTTCTATCGTATCAATTTCTTTTCAATTCAATTATTGTTTATTTTAATTTTTCAATAAAAAAATTTATTTCCTTTTGTTTTAATTTATGTTATAACTTTTAATTATTGATAATTAAATTTCTTGTGGATTCGAGATTTTGGTCTATACTACAATAATCGCTTTACTCGTAGTGCATTTTGGGCGTAACAACAACAAAGTTTGACACTGTTGTTGGAGAAGCCAAATATCAACAGTAAAGGTTTGGAAATTCCTTTCTTTTTTTTTTTTTTTTAAATTTTTTGTTAGGTTTGGAAATTTTTTTTTTTTAATTTTTTGCTCAGTTGCTTGGGTGTATGAATTGATGTAGAGTAGGATAGGGTAGAATTTTGAGAAGATTGGAATTAGAATTAACATTATAAGTTGAATTAGCACAAAATCATTCTTTTCATGAAACATTTAGTTACGAGGATATGAGCCATCTCGAGAACAACCTTGTTGCAACCTTGAAAGACTATTTGCATCCCACTTGCATAGCCACAACAGTGTGTATCATGTTTCCCTCTAATATACCACAATTGGATTTTAAACTGGACATGATTCAATTTTTGCCCACTGTTCATGACCTTAAGAATGAAAATCCTTGTGTTCATATTAGGGAGATGGTGGCTATTTTTAATGGCTAACTGAATGCTTAAGATGTAGTTAAGTTTAAATTCTTCTCTTTTTCATTAAAGGATAAAGCAAAGAGTTGGTTATACTCTGTGAGATTGAGATCTATAAGTATAATGGTAAAGATGAGTTAAGCATTCTTGAGCAAATACTTTCCCCATCATAAGATCAATAACCTTAAGAAGCAGATTTTGACCTTTACTGAAAAGTTTGTAAAACACTTTACTGAGCATGGAAAAGATTCAAAGAGTTGTTAAACTTGTGCCCACGCCCTGGGCATAAAAATTGACACTTAGTTAGCTATTTCTATGAAAGACTTATTACTAAAAAGTGCCAATTTATAGAGATAATGTGTAATAAAAAATTTCTACACAAGGTCCCCAATAATGCCATAGAATACTTGAATGAGTTAGTTGAGAAGGCTTATACATGGACTGGACCTAGTGCTATCCATAGCATTAATAGGTCAAAAATGAGTGGTGTCCACTATCTTAGGGAAGAGGATTAACTCAAGGCCCAAGTATTAGCTTTAATTAGGGAGTTAAAATTTTTTTAAAGATAATAGATAGTATATTAACTTAACTGGTTGCTAAGGTCGAAATTTATGTTACTATTTTTATTTATGGGAGAGTAGATCATATGGTTTAAGATTGCCCAACCTATGGTAAGATGAGATGAGTTATGAGAAACAACGTAAAATTTTGGGAATGTTTAAAAAATCTTATGTATCGTACCCTAAGACATATAAAAACCATCTTGATTTTAGTTTGCAAGTTAACTTTAGCTAGCATGTCTCTTCAAACTACATGAAAACCAATATGAATTCTTTAGAAGATATTCTTCAATCATTCATAGAAATACAAGATAAGACTAACAAAAAAGTTGAGGGTGTGCTTACACAAGTGATAGAAGAAAACAAAGAAATCATGAGTCAGATTACGAAATTGACTAATACTCTTACTATATAAGAGTGAGGAAAATTCTCTTTACAACTTCAATATAACTTAAAAAGCCAACAAGTGGCACAAATTTCAACTACTAATTCATAAAATATTAAAGAAGTCATGTTCTCAAAATTAGAAGGAAGGTTTTAGGAAACCAAGATGAGATTCTTGAACATTTAAAATGAGTTAATAATAACTTGCCTTTGTTACATGTGATTAAGCAGGTATCAGCATATGCCAAAGTAATTAAGAATTTATACACCATGAAGAGTAATCTTTAAGTCAAAAATATTACATTCATGACTGAGCAAGTGAGTGCAATAATAGAACACAAAGACACCATCAAAGTATAAGGATCTAAAAAGCTCTACAATCTCTTGTCACATTAAAACACATGAGGCAAGCATTATTAGATTTAGGTGCAAGTGTAAACATCATTCCTTATTTAGCTTACTTGCACTTAGGTCTTAAAGAGATTAATCCTACATTTGTTATACTACAATTGGTCGATCGTTTTGAGCACAAAAGGGATAATAAAAGATATGTTGCTTTAAATTGATATGTATTACTTCTCAGTTGACGTTTTAGTCTTGGATATGCAATTAATGGTTAACATGAAATCAATGATCCCACTCATCTTGGGGATACCTTTCCTAACTATAACTAATGCTTTTATTAATTATAGAAATAGTTTCATGAAGCTATCATTTGAAAGCATGATGAATACTATCAAATTTACATGATCACACTTATTCAAAAGAGAATACAAATGCATAATAACTCCAAATTCTTAGAATATCTCATCTTTGATTATGATTTTAAACATTTACTTTTTTTGGTTGTTACTTTTGATGTTTCTTTATTTTTTATGATAAGTAGGATAAGTAAGAAAGATTTTAGCAACCATGCTTTGAGAAATTGCCATGAGAAATGCAAACCTTTTACCATAAAGATTTTAAAGTTCAAACTATCATCGCTATTTATAGGTTTGAAACATAAATTCTTGGGATTAGGTGATAACTTTTCTATCATTATTTCATTTGAATTTAGTGTGGAACATGATGAGAAATTAATTAATGTTTAAAAAGAACATAAATATGCACTAGAGTGGACTATAATTGACTTGAAGTGTATTTTTTTAATTAATTTGTTCCCATAGAATCCATATAGAAGAAGAAACTCAATTTAGAGAAGATCATCAAAGAAGAGTTAATCTTACAATAAAAGAAATTATTAAGAAAAAAGTCTCAATATTGTTAGATGCAAGTATTATTTATCTAATTTTTGATAATTAATGAGTTAGTTTAACTTAAGTAGTACCTAAGAAATCTAGAGTAACTATGATGAAATATGTGTTCCTACAAAGGTAATGAGCTGCTAATAATGTATGTGCATTAATTATAGGAAATTGAATGTGACTACTTAAAAAGACCATTTTTCGCTTTTATTCATTGACCAAATTTTTGAATGCGTATCTGACTATCTTTTCATTGCTTTCTTGATTGGTGTTAAGGTTATTTTCACATAGAGATAGTGATAGAGGATCAAGAAAAGAACACCTTTATATGCCCTTTCGACACTTATGCTTTCCGTATACATTTTAGTTTATGTAATGCACTAGTTACTTTTCATTGTTGCATGCTTAGTGCTTAATGTTGCATGGTTAGTATTTTTTCTAATTTCTTTTTAACATGTCATTTGCCATCATTAGTGACTAAGGTATTTATTTCTATAACTATTTCTTTTAGGCTTTGATGTGTAGGTATGGTGTTTGCGTAAGGTTTCCACCTCATACTATCTATAGACCAATAGACAAGTTAAATTAGCCACTAGAGAGATTAAGCAAATTTTGGAAAAAACGATTAATGAAAATGGTAAAGATTAGTCCTTGTGACTTTTTGATACACTTCAAGCATACCAAACTGCTTACAAGACTACTTTTAGGATGTCTCTATATTGACATGTCTATAGGAAAGTATGTCATCTACTCGTTGAGTTGGAGCATAAATCTTATTGGGTGGTTAAAGCCTTTAACTTTGATTTAAATGTTGCAAGACTTCATAGAAAGTTACAATTGTAGGAGATAGAAAAGTTAAGAAACGATGCATATGATAACTCAAGAATCTGTAAGGCAAAATTAAAAGCAACTTATGACAAAGAAATCTTGAGGAAAAGTTGAGATCAAGATGGATTGGCTAACTTGTAGTAAAAAGAGCATTTTCTAGTAGAATTGTGGAGATTAAAGATTCAACCAATAGGAAAATTTTCAAGGTCAATGGACAACACTCAAAGAGTTACATGAAATGTGTAAGCCATCCTATGTATTTTGAGGTGATTCATCTTGAATTTCTTGATCATCAAAATTGAATATTTCTTATTTCTTTGTATATAAGATGTTGTTTCTTTTTCTTTTCCTTTATTTATTTTGAGTTTCTATTTTCTTTCTATTAATTATTATGTTGCTTTTCTCTAACTAACATATAGAAGGTACTATCATTTAAGATTCCATTGCTCAAGTTTTTTTTTTGTCCTTTGCTCTTTGATTTCATGTTTTACTTTTGAAATAATGAGTACACTGTCACATTTAGGTTGGGGGCAGTGGCATATGCATGCACACATATATTTTAATTTATATTTGCATATGTTTACAAATATTGTTCATCCCATCTCTTGTTGTGCATAAGCTTATTTGTGATATGTTGATTGACTATTAATTGAAATTTTGTGAATTATTGATACACGATTGCAACTTCATTTCTATTAGAGTTCAAAGACTCTATCGTGATTAATAATGATTGACTTTAAAAAAATCATTGTTGTTCTCAGTCTAAGCCTTGTGGTAATATTGTTTATGATGCATATAGTTGACGATTTTGACCATGTTAAAATGCATTATTTTAAAATTCATACATTCTTTGTGAATGAATGGAGAGTATGAGAAAACAAACATTCTAAACTTTATTTGATTACTTAATTTAGTTTAGAACACTTGATTTTGTATGCCTTGCATGTGGAGAAACAATTTGGTTAATCTAGCAAAGTTATATGCGTAGTTATTGCTAGATCTTTTTAAGTGTTACAAAAGATCATATTTCATATCCTTTCTCTTTCTATCATTTAATTGCAAATTAATGCTTTTAAGTTGTCACAAGGAATTTTCATGTATAAAAAAATAAAAAAAAAATAAAAAAATAAAAAAAAGAAAAAAAAAAGTTTATTTTAAATTCTTGTTTGCTTTAGTATTTTCTTTTATATTATAATAAAAAGATTCAATTAGAAGAAGAAGTTATTTGATTGTTGCACAAGAGGTAGGAGCTTAGTCATTACATTTTTAGGTTAACCAACAAAATTTTGAGAGATGATTTTGGCAAGAAAAATTGAGTGTTTTAAACTTGTATTGATACTTAATTTTAGTTTATGTGCTTGTCCTAAATCATTTGAGCTGTTTCACTTAGTGCTTTGATTGTTTTTAGATCTTATGAGTGAAAACCTTCCCCAATTAAATGGTAAACACATACTAGTGAGAAAATGGACTTGAGACATTTTCATGGTTAATTTCAAAGTTACATGTATTTTGATTTATGTAAGGTTTGTCTAGTGCACACAAATACGAGGCTTTGGAAGTTATATACAAAATGAATCTTGTTAGCGTCCATGGTCTTTGAGCAAATGGTTGTTTTGAATTAGATAATTTTGCAAGTTTCTTTTACATTTTAAACATCAAACCATGAACATTTTCATGCTATTGTTTCATTTACATTGCTAGAAACTAGCAATAAGCTAGTTGGGGATTGTAATGAGAGCATAAAAATACATAATTAAGTTTATATATAATTCAACATTTGGAATATAAAGAGCTCAAAAGTGGAATTTTTCTATTGAAATCCAATGAATGTTGATGTATATTAATCTTCCTCGTTTTTGTGTTTATAGGACCTATATTTGATCAATGGAAGACCTTAAACAACTTGGAGTGATGATGAAAGGAGTGCAGCGGTTTAAAATGGTCTTTTTTCCTAAGACTCCAGTGACTAGGCACCTAAAATTGTATTTTTTTTTTTCTTTAAACTCTGGGGCCTAGGCACCCAAAGGTGTAACGCCTAGGCATCCACCATTTAGAGCCTAAGCACTTCCATGAAAAAGAAGATAGTGCCTAGGCACCCATAAGTAGTGCCTAGGTGTTCTGACAAAATCCAATTAGAATTTATGCATCTATTTATCATTTTTGGGTTAGGTATAAAATTAAGTTCATTCACACATTTTAAGGCTAACATTTGGAAGGAATAACCTTCTAAAAGGAAGATCCAATTTCAGCTTTCTCTTTTTTTTTTTTTTTTTTTCTAGAAATTTAGAAAATAGCTTTTAAAAAGGGCTAAGGACATAACAAATCATAGAGAAGATCATATTGTGAAGTTTTTTTTTTTTTTTTTTGTATTTCTTTCTTTGATTCTTAGGATATTTTTAAGGTTTAAGTTTATTCTTGAGATAAATACTTGTTATTATTGGTGATGGTAATCTTAGAATTATTTTTCATAGTTTTATATAAGATTGTCATGCTTGTTTTATGTGCAACTTGCTCGAATATTATTATTCATGATAACTTTGTTCTGTGAATTGGCCTTTTACTGTAATATTGTCTTTTAATATATGTCAATTTTTGATAACTTACAAGAATGAATCTTGGTGTAGCTATTCTTCAATGAAAATATTTTTACCAAGACAAGCACATTAGTTTTCATTATAAATCTTTAAAGTTCATATTTTTCAATTGTTTGTTTGGGATATGAAACAAATAATTGAGTAATAGATTAGAATCAAATATTGGTAATAATTAAAAGGAACAATTAGGTGAATCTATATGCCTTTTTCTCTATCGTATTAGGTTTTTTTTTTCAATTTAATTATTATTTATTTTAATTCTTCAATTATAAAATTTATTTTTTTTGATTTTGTTTTATGTTTTAAATTTTAATTGTTGATAATTAGATTCCCTGTGTCAACACCCTAACTATACTACAATAACTATAATTTATAGTCAAGGACCTCATGCTAGATTTTATAATCCCCCACAAGGTGCTTTTTCTAGCAGACTTATCTATCATATATCTAACAAGTCAAAAAAATTGCCATAGCATGCTATGAATGATTTAATCATGCATATCAAGTTTAGATTTTCCCCATTGAACTTATAATTATAATAGTATAATCTAATGCAACATTTGATCATCAAATTTGGGATGCCTACAACAAAGCTAATTCACACATAATCAATAATAGAGCAAATGTTATTACTCAATAACTAGCATAAAATCACAATGGGCAGTCCATATTTATCAATTCAAAATACCAGACAGACTTCCCTCTTAGTTAATAACCAAACTTTTTACATGAAAAATATTTTGCATTATCTTGAAGCTTTTGCTAATCTACTCTCATCAATAGATTTTAGTTAGACAATAATTACAACTTTATATTGATTGGTAGTCATTTTTTTTTTGTGAAATAAAATCAGATTAGGAGAATGTTGTTCTAAGGTTGAGAATGGTTTATATTCTCTCATTGATAACAAAAGCTTCTCCTGTAGCCAAATTAGATGTAGTTGCCACCCTTTGTTCACACTCTATGAGAAACATAAACTTTGTCAAAAATAAGAAATATGTTTTCATGGAATATTTATGACAATAAAAATGATATAGATAATTGGACTTAACTAATGACAGAGTTTATATGTGTCGTAATATTATATTTGGTAATAACTATTTTTTAACAATTAATATGGTTTTAGACTCCTCGACTAAGATTGATTCTGTTTTTTTTTTGGTAAAACTTCTCAATTTAAATTATCATATTCTATTTAGTTGCAATTATAATTTGACACTTGTGCGTAGCAATGAACTTTACTTAGTTCTTTAAGTAATGTAGAATCATCATATAATCAACTTGCAAGCCCACTTATGAGACCTATCAATAATATACCAAATAGAGATATTCCATCACCGTGTGTATGACTTACTCTCTCACTGTTCCTTGATTATGATCTCATAGGTTAATTTCAAACTTAACTAGTCTAATAAATAATGAACAAATCTAAAGTGGAGAAACTTAAGCCTAAACAATTCCTTGGATTCAAAAGTTTTTAATCTACCAAACATCCATTTTGTATGTTATCCATTATTTATTATAAATAGAAGCCTAGTCAATTCAAGCAAGTTATGTCTAACTTTGAATGGCGGAATGTTATGCAACTTGAGTTTGATGTATTAACGGTCAATGATACTTGGTCTTTACATCCACAAACACTCAACAAGTCTTGGGGTTGGGTATTTAAAATAAAAAGAAAGCATGATAGTAGTATAGAGAGGTATAAGGCACAATTGGTTGCCAAAAGATTTGATTAATATAATGGTGTGGATTATCATGAGACATTCTCACCGTTAGTTAAGCATTCACCTACTTGTTTAATTTTGGCCCTTATAGTCAATTTTTAGTTATTGGCCTACTCAATAACTAGATATTTCTAATCGATTTTTACATGTCATATTAGATGAGAAAGTATTTGTGGAACAATCGAATGAATTTCTTAATGTATCTTAACTTGATTAGTCTGTAAATTACATAAATCTCTCTATGAACTAAAACAAGCATTGAGAGAATGATTTGAAAAGCTCTTACAACAGCTAGTTGGATATGGTTTTTTTGAATCTTTGGTTGATTTATCACTATTTATTTGTGATAAGAATGACTTATAAATGTTTTGTTTTTGTCTACGTAAATGACATTATTGTGACAAGAACAGAAACATATGTTATAACTCATTGCTAAACTTGAAAGCCAATTTTAACTTAAAGACCACAACAATTTGAGATACTTTCTAAGAGCTCAAACATGTCGTGAATCTCAAGTCTTCATTTGCATCAGACCAACTTGGCCGGAGCAAAGCCACTATTCTCTTCTATGCTAATTAGTAAAAAATTATCCTTTCAAGATCGTTATTTACTATGAAATTCTAATGAATACAAAATGATCATTAGAGCTCTTTGATACAATGCCATTTTTACACCTGATATTTGTTATGCCATTGACCAACTATGCTAATTCATACATAGCTCGTATGAAGGGCATTGAACAGCTCTTAAATTTGTTCTTTCCTATATAACTAATTATTAAATTTATTACACTTTTTCATCTATAGATTCAAATGCTTATTGCGACTTAGACTAGTTCGGCAACCTAGATGAAAGATGAAGTTGTAGTGGTTATGACATTCTTATGGGTAACAAATTGATTTTGTGGAGTGCTAAAAAGCAAAGTGTGTAACTTGTTCAAGTAGAGAAGTCAAACATTAGTCATTGACCTTATCAAATACAGAGCTCTATTGGTTGTGTATGTTCTTTTAAGAATTAGAGATTGTTTTTTTTAAATGTCCAATACTTTAGTTTGACAAAATAAGTGATGTTGCTTTGGCTTCAAACTAGGTTTTCATGCTAGGACAAAGCACATTAAAGTGGATTATCAAATTGTTAGGAAAAAAAATTGTAAACAAAGATACTCAAGTCTATTATATTTCTACTAAAAAGCAATTGTGCTCAATATAGGAGACACCACTTTACAGTTTTACTTCTTATGATCCAAATTGATGATCTGAATGATACCTTTAGTTGCAAGTGTTAGTGTATATTATGGATAAGACAACTAATTATGTAATAGTACCAAAATGATTATGGATAATTAAAAGTTTTAACTTTTTATACAGCTGGAAATAAAACACTGACCTTAGTTTTTTAGACTTCCTTGTAAAATAATTCCATTTATACTTTAAACCTATAAATATAATTTATTTGAAGGTGTATATGTTTAAAAAAAAAAAAAAAACTACTCAAACATAAAGTATCTATGTTGTTAATGCACTGCATCATTTTGTCTTACAGAATTCGCTATTAACATGTATTATCCCACTTATAATAATTGTAACAATTCAAATTTGACATATGACCGGCATATTTATATTTTCATTTCTACGTTATTTTCCTTTTTGTGAGAATAGTAGTTCACAAAGTTTTTGTTATTCTTTTGTTCTTGGTGGATTGGATCTAAGTATTCAATGAATACATATGTTTTCACTTCTATATTTTTTTCCCCCTTTTTTAAGATTATTGTTTGCATATTTCATAATTTTTTTTTTGGAGATTTGAACATAAAAGAATATTGAGAAGATTGCGGGGTGTAAGTTTGGATTGGGGGTAGAGGGAGGCATAGAAGTTATTGAAGTATGTTTATTGGCGATATGGGATGTGATGGTATGTCAAACGACAAAGACTAAATAGTGCCCCGCCAAGGATCTAATGGTGTTGCTTGTTAGAAAAAGGGCAAGATTGAGAGTTTGCGAATGGTAGAAAATTGATTTTCTATTATTAAAGTTTTTTTTTTTTTTTATTTTGGGTTCTTTTCTTTAAAGGAAGAAAAATAAAGTCTTGCAACTGCCAAGATGAAAAATTGAGTTATTGGATGACTCATTATTTGTTTGATTGCAGTAATAGTTGTAACAGCTCAGACCTAATAACTACTGAGTAAAAATTATTTGTTTTGAGTACATAGTCCGTCACGGATTTATTTTTGGGTTTTACAACCCAAAATACATTTATTTAGTTAGGAGAACTCAAATTCAAACTCACCCACTAGCGATATGGGATATGACATTCTCCTCCTTTTTATATCTCATGTCTTTGTGAGAGATTAGACATAACATTCACATATGATAAATCATAACAAAACATCCACACATTGAGTCGCAGGCTAGCTCTGATACCATATGTAATAATTCAAACCTAATAACTATTGAGTAGATATTGTTCACTTTGGGCACACAGCCTATCACAAGTTTATTCTTAAACTTTACAATGCAAAACGCGTCTATTTAGTTAGGAGAACTCAAATTATATAACATATAGTTCAAACTCACCAACTAGCGATATGGGATGTGACAACGGTAGTGTGAAGTAGAGAATTCAATGGTATAAAGAGAAAAAAGAGAACAAAGGAAGGAGAAAAAATGAAAAAAAAGGAAAAATGAAATAAAATTGTTGCATCTATTAGTTCAAACTATAATGAAAAAAGAGTAGAAGAATGTAAAAGATATTTTGCTCTAAAAATTAAAGTGTAAAGACTCTAATTTCTTATTTTCTTGATTTCTTGGCATTGAATGATTACAATAAAATATCTATTTATAGAGGATAGAAGGGTTAAATTTATTACAAATTTAATGCTTTAAATATAAAAATACTATTCAATCTTTCTCTAAATACAAAGAGATGCTACTTTATGTCGTTGGCAAAGAAATAAATTAATTATTTATCAAATGTTTAAGCATTTAGGTTCTCAATATGTTTTAATTATCAATTCTAATACTATTTCTTACACATTTAATGCTATTATTACAAATATATTAAAAAAATAAATATAACTAGTAATAAAAATGAGAATTATGCGTTAAGGTTTATAGTACTGACATCCTTTGAAAAATTATTTTTATTAATTATCTTGTTATAACTTATTGAGTTAGTTACTGTTCGTTCAACGCAATACTATTTATTTATGCTTTTATGATTTTCACATAAGAAAGATTTTTGAATTTTCTAATTATATTAGGTAATGCTGTTCTTTTTTGTATAACTAACAAATTTATTATGAGATTGTTTTGCAAATAGAAGAAAAAAAGAATTACTAAGAAAATAAGATTTCTATTTAAGAGAAACTTCTTTCTATTTAGGAAGATATATTCTTTTTACGGTTAGAAAATAAAATTACAAAAAAAATAAAAAGTTAGATTTTTGTTATATATATGTGCATTTTTTTTAATGCAGCAAAAGTTATGAACACCAAAAAAAGAGAGTGCTTTGAGTTTTGTTTTCTTCCATTGCAATTTATTTTTTAAGTTATTTATGGTTTTCTTTGTGGTTTAGAGTACAAAAACAACTTAATGAAATTTATAAGTCTATAATTGTTAGTTTCATAATCTTAGAGAATATTTTTTTAAAATGTTGTCAAAACTTTTTCATATTATTTTTTAGAAGATTTGTATTTATTGGAGAGAGTTCAATGGTAGGTAGTAAAAGGATTTAGTTAGGTTAAGTCAAAAAGATTTCGATGCATCAAAGTTAAGGGATTTCACTAAATAAGATCACCAAAAAAGTTTTAACACAGTATCATAAGAAAATTTTATTTTGTATAAAATTATTAGTATTTGTAATCATTGAATTTTTTAATAAATTATTTTTCTTTAAATGTGACATTATATATTTAGAATTAAAAAATTTGAATTACGTTAAATTTTAATTGTTTTCTCTATTTAAACTGAATTGTATTGATTTAACTTGATTAATTGAAAAAAATAGATTAAAGTTGATAAATATTGACTAAAATAAAATTTTTATTATGTTAGGAAAATTTTTGACTATTTATAAAAAAAAAAAAAGTAGTGTTAGAGTATTATACACACAAAAAAAAAGGGGGGGTAATCGATAATTTATCGAGTGCTGACTTACCAACCAAAAAGGCCTGGAAGCTTTGAGAAGAACTTGCAAGCTAGCAATTGACTACTTTGTATAATGAAACAACAAGAAGGTTTTAGAAACCTGAAGAGCGTTGTGTAATTTATGCACCTCCATCTGGGTTGCACTTTATCTTGGAATCTTAATAAAAATTTATATAACGAAATATGCAACTGCACGAGTAAGCAAGAATGATAATAATTTGGTACTCTCCCACTCTCTTCTTCTTCCAAACAATCATTGCTTTAATCCTCTTCGTTCTATTCTTTCGTGTAGCTCTCGTTTTCTTCTTCCTTGTTCTCCTCTTTGCTCTTTGTTCAGACCTTGTTCACCTTCTGTTAGATCTTATTTGCCCGCCTGCATGACTACTACTTCGGAAGCCACTCTTCTCCGACCAAAACTGTACGTAAATGCATGCTCCCATCTTAAAGTTACAATCTACATTTGAGTAATATTATCAATTTTAATTTTCAACACCATTCCTCAATGTAGAATCGAGATTTCAACTTTTATATATGTATATAAACTAAAATGGATATAATTAGCTTTAAAAAAATTAAACTATAATACGAAAATTTATTTTAAAGTTATGTATATATAACAAAAGTTTGTAATTTTGTATAAAAAATAATAATATTATAGAAAAGTGTCATCAAAATTTTAAAAAATTTTATAAATAAATAAACATCACATATAAGATATTAATATTATTTGTTTGTAAATAAAAAGTATTAACCCATAAATCTCTCACTTTTTAATAAAATAGAAAATAGGTAAATATTTTAATTATTTACTATCGATAAATTCTTATATTTAAAATAAAATAAAAGTGAGCAAAAG
Organism: Khaya senegalensis; assembly: GCA_032402905.1. NCBI lineage: Eukaryota > Viridiplantae > Streptophyta > Magnoliopsida > Sapindales > Meliaceae > Khaya > Khaya senegalensis. The sequence goes on along the minus strand of CP135545.1, from coordinate 3,145,318 downwards.
AATAATTTATTTGTTGCTTTTCTAATTGATGGAGATTATTCTCAATTATATATTTTTTTTATGTTAATTATTTATTTATAATTTTTACCTAATTAAATCAGGTATGTTCCTGTACTAAATTTTCATAATCACAATAATTTTTTTTAGTTTAAAACTTTATATTTTATATAAATTTATGTTAAATATCAATATAATTAACTATTTTATTTATAAATTTAGGATATATATTATGACTTTGTGGCTTAGAAAGAAGGTAAGTATTTTTTTTATTATTGTCAATATTACTGTGATTTTAAAAGGAAAATCTTTTTTATTTGCATTTATTATATATGTAATAAATTGGAAATGTGTTGATGGATTTAACCGCACGCGTGTGTATTTTTTTTTTCTATTGACATGTCAATGAGCAGTTTGTGTCAGAGAAAATTTAAACAGTTATTATTTTTTAATTCAAAGTACTGACACCGTCATTTTTTTTTGTCATTCTGTCGATGTACTTGAATTAAGTGTGTATGTATATATATATATATATATTCTATTAAAATTATAAAATTATTGTGATATAAAGTTACAAAAATAATTTTAAAGATTTGACTTAAAATTTTTTATTAATTATAAAAATATGACGAAATTTATCTATAAATTTTAAAATAATACAAGAATTTATATTTTTATCTTATATGAAGAAAAAATGGATCTCAAAATGTGATGGCACATGACTATGAACAGAAATCTATTACTGCAGCCACTAGGCCCAACAACAAAATCCAAGTCAAGATATTTGAATTCAATGGCATTGTCAATCCCACAGCAGAGAACAACGAGATTCCTGACATCTGGGGGCAAGAACCTTCTAGGACGGAATCAAAAGGGAATATGGAATTTGAACGATGCTTTTAATACTCATAGACTCCCCATCCTCACTCATTCTTGTTCTCATTCTGTTTGTCATCCTTTTTCATATCGCTGTTGTCTTTCTCACACTTCTTTTTCTCGTCTGTTCAGACCTTGTTCACCTTCTCTTTGGTCTTCTCTTTGCTTCATGGCCTCTTCACACGCTGCTGATACGAACCCACCTCAATCAACTCCCACCAAAACTGTACGTACTGGTTTGTTTCTCTTTCTTTTGATTGTTATCATTTTATATGCTGCTGTAGTATTAATTTATTTGTCCATTTTTATCAAGCGGGGTCTCAGTTGATGAGAATTTTATGTTAAATTTGATTTTAGGCAGAGATGAAATCAATCTAGAATTGGAGCTGAATTGGGTCTCTCTTAATTTCTCAAATCTTGTTGACAAGAAGCTTTGATCGTCTCTTTTTAGATGTTTCAGTTATGTTTATAATCAAGTTGGTCTTCTTATGGGTTCTAGTTAGAATTTATGTCTACGGTTAATTAATTTTCTATCTCTGTGAGATAGTAGCTTCTATCTGTACAAGCAACTGTTAATAGCAAGAGCCCTGAAAAAGTTGGGCTGTCTATAACTATTAATCTCATTTGATTGTAGCTTTTATCTGAGGGAATTAGGGTTTTGATCAATGAGTCTCTCTACTCTCCGTAATTGCCCATTTCTTGCTATAGGAGGCTTTTCCAATGCAAAATTAGAGATCTGTATACAAGCCATGTGGGAGTTATGATTTTGAGGATTTGGATTTGCAGGTGAGGGTTGTTATAAAAGGGAGGGTGCAGGGTGTGTTCTACAGAAACTGGTCCATAGAGAATGCTATTCAATTAGGATTAAAAGGTTGGGTGCGGAACAGGCGGGATGGTTCTGTGGAAGCTCTGTTTTCAGGCAAGCCAGATTCTGTCCTGGAGATGGAGCAGAGGTGCCGTCGTGGCCCTCCAGATGCCATGGTTACGAGGCTTGATGTCTTCCCGTGCAATGATGATCCTGGTACAGGTTTTGAGCGCAAGCCAACTGTCTGATCAATCTGTGTGAAGAGATTAGTGCTGATTTCTGCTGTAATCATGTATAGTGCTTTCCTCAATACAAGTTGAACTTCAAATTCTCTTGAGGAATTATATCTGATGTACTCACGACACTTACTATCTTGTTATCTTGAATTCCTATGTTCAATTAAATATCGTTTGTTGGATGAATGTTTTGTCAATTATGCATCACATAGATATGAATGAATCCAAACTAAATATTTACTTGCCAAGTGCATCACTTATCCGCGTAATGATTTGTTTATCATTTAAATCCGCTGGCAATGCATGATGATTTAGAGAATTTGCTGATTCTATCGTTCTTTTGCTCATTAAAGAGCTTCTGCTAAGCAATTCTACTCCAACTAGAGACTTCTTTTAGTGTAACATGAATTTGAGGAATTTATAGTAATAAACGATTGCCTTTGAATTGAGTTGTACTTTTAATGTAACATGAATTTGAGGAATATGAGCGATTGCTTTATTGTAGATAGGACATAAATTATTGGGTTAAAGTTTAGCAGATTGTGGAGCCTGGTAATGCGGAATCAAATGAAGTGAAATATGGTGTTTTGTTTTCAGTGTCAAGTACTGAACAGTCAATTTGCATGGGCTTTGATTAGTTTTTGGAATTTTACGTCTCAATGGAAAATAAGTCCATGTTTGTGATGCTGAACTTTGGGTAGATCAAGCCTATGATGATTGTTTGAAGTTATGTTTCTTTGTGTTTGTGTGTTCGACTGTAAAATGTCTGGGCTTTTGAATATTAATTGCAATTCGTCTGGTAACACGATGTAATTGTTTTATTGGCCATTGCAATTATGATGAAGAGTCCTTAAACACCAACGATGCATTGAAGCATATATTTTTCTAATTTCCTTCTAATGTCCTCTAGAGCTCTTCTTTTGGCTTTTCACATGTCAAGAATTATGGCTAATATCTAGTTATTTTGGGCTAAAACCTAATTGAGGGTGCCGGGGATGCTATTCTACTGCCATCTAACCGAACAATAACATCAACTAAAAATAAAGAAATAAACTGAGGGTATGAAAACATAGATGGAGGTGGAACTATTTTTCCAGTTGTTTCAGATCATTGAATGCTTTCTAAGGTCTGGTTTTTGATGTGATGTCTGAAGTTTTCTACCAAGGTTTCATAATGCAGAACTAAACTGCAAATAAGTTGGCTGCAAATGTGTCAAGTGGGAGTGAGCTCTTTTTTTCCCTCCCAAAAAATAGCCCTTTAACCTTTTTGGCTGTGCTTCTCATTGGAGCAGTCATGCCATTTCTACCCAATCACTGGCTTCTTGTTTTCTGCTTTGTGGGGAATTCCCCGCAGGGAATTAGAACCCTAAGTGATGTGCCACGCCTTGCAGTTTTATTACCATCATGTCTTACGCTCTTTTGGCAAGCTCCTTCAAGGCCTCCAGTTAGAGATAATAAAAAGATAAAGAATCTGAGACTTTACCCCCGAGGGGGACTGAGGAAGGGAAATGTTCCTTCCTTGACTTGTTTGGAAATAGCTCTATACTGACTTTGCATAAATTTGATGTTGATCCAGGCAAACCAGAATCTGCATTAAGCAAATCATCAAAACTTAGAATTGGAGTAGACTGTTCACTAGGATTTAGCTGAAAATCTTTGAAGAGGCTTTTTTTTTTGGGGTCATTGCTAACATATTTTTGTAGTTTTCAATGTGTTTAGTGATATTTTTTGCCAATTGGTCATGGAAATCCCAATGTTTTATTTTCTGGTGCTTGGAGATAAGCCTCGCTTGTTTTCTAGGGCAATGACCATTCTCACGAAGTTCACATACAACAAATTTTATGTTCTTTCCCTAACCTGAGGTTAAAATTAGTTATGCAAGACTTCAATGTTAAGCCTTTAATTACTTTGCAGGACAAACATACGCTTGGAGGATGAGCATTTCTGTCCCTTTAACTGGAAATTCCTCGTCCTCATTTAACTCTGACTCTGACGAGACATGTTACGGTTTTGGGTGACCATTACCGCAAATATTTTGTAAAGAATAGGAGTTGGTTTATTCTAACAATAGAAACTTCTCTTTTAGGGAGAAGTTTTGAACATGTGGGTAATTTATTATATTTGCGTGTGTAGTTTGTTTTAATTGGGATGACCTGTAAACTGTACTATCATGGATGAATATGACTGAGAAGCTGGCCCTTGATTTCCATAAAATAAATAAAGTTAGCAAGGTACTGGTTGTTGGTTCCCTCTTATGTCAAAATTTGTTATAACATTGAGTTTTACTGGTTTTTGAATGAACATTGAAGCATAATTTTCAGATTCAGCCTTCAGCTACCGAGTTTCAATCAAATGCATATGAGGTGCTTTCTGTTAGGATTATTGAAATTTCTTCTTTAATATTTCTTCACCCAGAACTTGACATTTGATTCATTTTTGAACATGTGGGTAGTTTATTATATTTGCCTGCATAGTTTGTTCGAATGGGATGATCTATAAACTGTACTATCATGGATGAGTATGACTATGGAGCTGGCCCTTGAATTCCATGAAATAAATAAAGTTAGCAAGGTACAGATTGTTGGTTCGTTCTTATTTCGAAATTTGTTATACCGTGAGTTTTACTGGTTTTTGAATAAACATCGAAGCAGAATTTTCAAAGTCAGCCTTTAGTCACCAAGTTTCGATTAAATGCATATGAGAAGTTTTTGTTAAGATTATAGAAATTTTTGCTTTAATACTTGTTCGCTCAGAACTTGACAGTTTCTTTTTAAAATATGTTATTTCATTAATTTACCTTTATATTTACCACCGAACACCATTAAATGCTTTCTTGAGCTTAAAAGTTATCAACGGAGATAAGCTTCTTCAAGTATTGTCAGCTAATAGGGTCTTAAATTGGTGATAAAAATGTCATTACACTTGACAAAACTCGCTTCAAATATAAGAAAGTTTACAAAGAGATAAGCAAGTTAATATCCCTTTGCTGTCATTTTACTTATATACTATGAACTCAACTGAGAAGTTTGAGAGTCCTCAGTATCTGCTTGCAGCAATACCTTTTCCGTGGTATGCAATCTATCATAGCACTGCATCAGAACATGTTCTTAATTTAACCACTAAACAAGATTTGCAGTAATTCCTCCGTTAGTTACGGATCATCACATGGAGAACGTATATTTGTTTTAAGTTTTCCAAACTGCATGTGAAACTGAACCCTTCAGATAATTGACGTTAGAACGAAGACCATAGTGGCCGGAAATTCAAGTAATGGATCTCTGTACTATAATAGAAGCACTGAAAGTGATGCATCAAAGTTACGGTAAATACATCATGGCGAACCCACATGCATTTGTCTAATTTACTTCTTTCAGAAATTAGGTCATGCCTTTTCATCTTGAGGATTTCTGCCATTTCTGTATAAATTATACCTTGCAGGATAATTTATGCAAGTAGAACTTAATAGTGTCATTAAGCTTATTTGGTTTTTTTATCAAAGATAGCAAGAAGAATGAGAGGAAGCTTGGTGATGCTGAGGATCCTTAGGAAGGCCTTGGTGAGAATCCTTCTCACATCGCTAAGATCAAAATTTGTTGCAACTGCTGCTGCTGAGAATGATTTGGGTCTGTTATCCGAGGAATTGCCGGAGGATGTGAAAGAGGGGCATTTTGTTGTTCACACCTTCGATGACGGTGAGCTGAAAAGGTTTATCATTGAATTGGATTATCTAGCTCACCCAGGGTTCTTGAAGTTGTTGAAGCGGGCGGAGGAGGAATTTGGGTTTAAACAGGCTGGAGTTCTTGCCATCCCTTGTGGGCCCTATGAGCTCCAAAGGATCCTTGAGAACAAAAAAGAGGGATGTGATGATGGTCGCTCCATATGATGCGGTTTATTTGGGAGTTGTCTTGTATGTAAACTGTTACAGTGTTAATCTGGAAAGTTTATTTTAACATCCTGTCAAGTAATTAGCTTTTGCCAGTTTCCTTACTGTTAGAAGTTTTATTGCTGTATGTTCATCTATCAAAGAAAAAAACCATAGAAATGCTTCTTAATTACATGTATGTCATGCAACTGTGACGTGCTATGTTGGGTACTGTGTTGAAATAGATGTAGCCGTGGTATTGATATCTTGCCACTATTGTCTATTGCTTTGCTCTTTATTTCTCGTTCAATATTGTCACCAAATGCAGGTTTCTGATGTAGATTGCATTCTCTTAACTGCATGAAGTAGTTGCGGACCACTGCATTCACGTGCTGTCAAAGACAGCTAAATGATAAGAAATGCCTCCACCCACGTGTATGGTCCCTACTTGGTAATCCTTAGCATATTTTCGCTAGCTCCAAACACCAGCATATGCAACATGAGGATAATTGTCCTTGGATGAAGAAGGTAATGTTTGCGATTATTCAATTGCTAAGTTTTGTAGGTGTTAAGCAATTTTTATTGTACTTTCTTCTATTTGATTCAAGAATTCATTTGAATTCTGGAGTCAGGGTGAGTAATTCTTACCAAGGATTCCGAATAGACCTAGAATCTGTAAACTCCATAAAAGGTAAATTATCCATAAGAGTAAGAATCAAATTTTACTATTTACCAGTTCCATCTCAACCTGGAGATCAGAAGGCATGAAGTGATTGAAGGATGAGTACACCTTTTCTCCTTGGTATTTTTTGTCCTGTTATCCGTATAAAGTGTTTCTGTAGACCCCAGCTTATTGGGTACTGGAAAATGCAATGACTGAATTCCATCAAGTGGAAGGGGAGCTACTAAAAAGAAGGTTGATGAAGCATCACATGTAAATAATGGCCCCACTATTACAGTTTTTCAGTATTGTCATCCCATGTGCATCTTATTTCGTGCTCAAACTGCCATATAATGTTGCACATTTGCTTATAGAAGAAACTCAAGAGAGGGGTAACTTAGAATTACATTTAACTATGGCTAAGGCTAGAAATTTTTAGGGAGTAAGGAAAGCATTCATTGGAATGCTGAGTTTTGTAGTGGAAAAGCTGTTAAACAATCTTCCAATACTGAAGGTGAGGGTAGGCTACTTTGTGGTAACAGCCACTGAAAGGGACTGCAGAAAAATCTACGCGTGAGGAAACTGTGATGGATGGTGGCCATATATGCAGATCAATAGTGCAACTGCAAAGGTTTCCTAGCTTATTTTCGTTCTGTGCTGTCTTCATCTTCTATGAACCTTTTTTGTTTGTAGTTTATTTTCTACAAATTCTTTTGTACAATTCTTGGACAAGAGGAGGAAAAAATATGCAAGTAATTTGTAGGCGTCGTTCAGATGTTTTCAAATTTGAACAATATTCTGAACGTTTGCTTGTGCGAAACTGTTTTCTTCGCATGCACATTTACAATGATATTATCATCTGTTAACAACGGTATTACATTTCCTCATGCCAAATTAGACAATATTCTGAACTGGGAATATGGGGAATGGAAATTAAAAAGGATAACAAAAAATGAAAGAGGTGATTCAATTATGTTCTTATCCCATGAACATTACCAATTATTCACAAACAATATCCAAATATTAATCCCAGCTAATGGCAATTTATTTTTGTAATTATGGGTAATTTTAAGACTATTGTGTGGAATAATAACTAAAATATTTGGCAAAAACTCCCTTGTACGTGACAGTGATTTTGCTTAACAGCAACGCTATTTCCACATAAAAAATTGGCGAATATTAGTGGTTGTAGGTCAAATTTTAAATGTTTTTAGTTCATTCTAGCTGCCAACGTGAGGTCAGCGATGCAATGATGTAATATAAAACGTAAAAGGTTGTACATACAAAAGTATCCTGATTTTTGCCTTGGCTTGAATGCAGAAGCAATAACTTGGATCTCTTTCATGTCAATGCTATGATAGCAGGATTGTACGAAACAAGCTGATTGGGATCGTTAAACAGAAACTGCTATTATATATATATATATATATCTCTCATGTAAATTACATTATTTGACTCAAAAATTATAACATACAATGCATAACTTAAAATTATTAATATAAAATTTAAAATATTTAACAAAAAATATAAAATATAAAATATAAAATTAAAATAATTTTTAAAAAAATTAAAATATATAACAAAATAACTTAAAATACAAACAAAAAATTTAAATTAATTAATATAAAAAGTGAAAAATGTAAATGTGAAGAATATTGCATCTACTGTAGATAATTCTCATGTTTTCATATATTATTATATGTATTACATTTGATCTCAATTATTAAGAATAAATTAATTTAATGATTGATAAATTAATATAAAAAATTATATGAAATTAATGTGTTTTTAATTTAAAATTTATGTATGTATATATATACATGTATATTTGGGTTATGCTATGATACATTCTTGTATACAATATATATACTTGGCACTTTTATCCTGCTCTTGTAATTTCTAACTCTCTAGTTTGTAGTTTTCAATTTATAAAAATATAACAAAATTAAAAATAGATATTGTAATGAAAAAGTTGGATATTATAACTAAGAAATTGAAGACTACAACTGAAAAGTGGAATAGAGTAAATAAAACGCATGGAACAACTGAAAAATAGAATGAAGTAAACAAAACATATGGTGCAGCTGAGTGCACCGTAGACTTGCCCACAATAATAATGCGGACACTGCCCTTTTCCTTCAGCTGCAATTTGCAAGCCCAGCCCTACGCTTAATTGGAAGAAGGAAGCATGGCACAAAGTAGACGTGGACTGTGGCCGAGTCGTTGTTTTGTTTTAGTCTAATTTTAGTGGGTAGTAGTTTGAATAATAATAATAATAATAATAGTAATAATAAATATAATTCTTTCAATAAAAATTAAACAAAATTGCGATGTTTATTAATTGTGTTTGAAACTTTTGCAGAGCATAATTGATATATATATATATATTATTATTATTATTACTATTTCAATTAACTTAAAAACATAATAATTAATGGGAGGAGAGAATTATACTTGGTTTATACTCCAACATTTATTAACCAATTATTCTTTCATTCTTTGGTTAAATAACTAACCCACATTAACAAATTATACTTTCATTTATTTGTTAAATAACTGAACCCATATTAATAAATTATTCTCTTGTTTGTTAAAAAATAATTAAACAAAATAAATATGAAGAATGATAGTACTTTCAAATGATAATATCAATAAAAAATTTAGATTTTAATTATATTTTATATAATCAAAGAAATTTAAAATTGAATAATGAACAACCAAAAATTTTGTATTTAAAGAGTTGAAGTTGTTTGTTTGTTTGCTTTTTTTTAAAATTATATTTTTGTGAAAAATAATATTAATTAAATTAGAAAAAAATTGGTATGAAAATTGAAATAAAAATGATGATAGTGATAACATGAAACAAAAATGAAAAAAAGAAATTAATATGAGATTGTTACAATAGATTATTTGTTAATTTGTAGCAATTTGTTTTCTCTTGAATTAAATTGGTATTGCATGCAAATTTAAAGAACAAAAAAAATGCAGAGCTCCATTTACTTTGCCTAAAATTACTTAAGGCTTTGAATTCATGATCATGATAAATATTCCACCAGTTTATTTACAGCTAAACAAGGGAAGTTGAAAATATCATAGTTTGTAATAATACATGCATCTAGTGTTTGTATAATATTTACTCAACTACCAACTTGTTATATAATTTTTTTTTGTTAAAACTAAATACATATGTGACATAATTTTGTAAGTTTATTATATATGTTATGTGGAATTACAATGACTGAAAAATTTTAAATTTTCTAATTAAATAAATATACATAATGTAATTTTCTGATTTGTTTCAAAACAAGTGATGTACAAAATTAAAAGTTAAAACCATTGATTTCTGCAAGAGAAATTAGCAAATAAGTGCATCATAAATGATTTAAAAAAATAAATCTAGATTATTACCAGAATATTTTAGGCATAGAATCTTGGTACACTACAGACATAGTACTATAAAATTCTCATTTTATAGAATCTTGGTACACTACAGACATAGTACTTTAAAATTCTCATTTTTTTTCTTTTTATAATCTTAAAAGAAATTTATTAAATTTTTAATTATTGATGTATAATTAATAAATAAAGTAGAAAAATGACAAAAAGATTTTAAATGTTTATAAAGAATTTAAAATTATGATAAAAAATTTAAAAAATTATAGCTTGCCATTTAGTAATACTGCAGTTCTTACATTTCAAATATCATTTCTACAACTAATACCGAAAAGCCAGCATTTATTAATTTTGTGGGTGATGGCTAGGGCTATTTTTATGTCTTTGTTTTTCGACAAATAACATAAGTGATGATAGAAAAAAGAATGGTGTCTAAGATAATCATGACAAATAACATAAATGATGGTAGACAAAAAAATGGTGTCTAAGATAATCATGAATTGACGATTACACAATTATTTAATAGATCAACAACAAAATACTTCAAATAACTTGAGTATATGATATTGAAGGAGATTATAATTTAAAATATATTTTAATGGTCATCCATTTTGTGGCCATTTAGTAAATTTTAAAAATTAATTTATTAAAAAAGTTTTTAAGTGAACCAAGTCTATAAACAAGCAATTTCTAACCCTTAGCAAGGAAAATAAAGGCCTAAAGCTCACAAATACCATTTTTGTAAGATGATTGTAACTTAACTATTTTAAAAAGGGACATATGTCTTCATGCAGCCAAAGTTAACATAAAAAATAAAGGGATGATCACTACTCAGCTACCTTAAGTAGAGACCTCGAAATAAGGACGATCAATGGAGACCCTCTTTACTAAAAATAAAGAGTATTTTCAAAAAAGACAAATTTTCTTAATTATCTAGCATATCATTGTTTCTTAATGTGAATTTATACTTAAGTGTATAGATACTAAAGAAAAAAAATGAGAGGTTTGTTTTAGAAAAGACTTATGAACCCTTCCTTTATGTTGATTAAAAGAAGAAAATTAAAAGTAATGTAATTTTCTTAATGATGAAAGTTCTATGATAAAAGAAGAAGGCTTACACTACAAATGTCAAAGATCACATGTTAAAGATTTGGAAAATGAAGCCCTTCCTTTATGTTGATTAATCATTCTCATCCATAATGAACTAAGGTTGTACGTTTGAAAGAGAAGACTTAGTCGCTTTAAATGCCAATATGAAAATCTCAAACATTCACTTTGAGGAGTAGGTCAATGAATGACCTTAAGCTAAAAGATCTAAGACATACCTTAAATGAATGAAAAGCAAAGAAATAAGATCTTAAATCTTTAATGCCAAGTGAATAGATTTGCCACAAACATAAATAAGATGTTTAATAAAATGAACTAGGGTTTTACATTTAAAAGAGAAGATTCAGCAACTTTGGATGTCAATATTGCAGGCTTAAACAGTCACTTTTTAAGGAGAAGGTCAATGGATGAACTAGAGCAAAAAGTTCTTGACATAACTTAAATAAATGAGAACTAAGGCATATGAGAATAATAAAGCAACCTCAAGAAAAAGCTTTGGTAGAGGTAAACCCACTGGGTCCAACATATATCTAATGCAGCACAAGTTGTTTAAACTTGAACAAAAGATAAGGCAAATTAGACCTCAAAACTTGACAGCAATCAAGCTTGAACCATCTTTCATTGTAAATCTTGTCCATTATTTCGAGTAGTTTTATCTACCTCATATTAAACTCAATATGGAGTAAAAGAACCCATTGAGCACGTTGAATATTTTCACTACTTGATGGAAGTACAAGGTGCTTTTGATGGAACCTATGTAGAGCATTTCATCTTATTTTGTATAGAGTAAATAGAAGATGGTTTAGATGTTTAAAACCTCATTTTATTTCTTTATTTTAGTAGCTCACCCGTGAATTCATTCTACATTTTAGTGCTACAAGGAAGAAGGGAGAACCATTATATACTTGTTGTTAGTTAAACAAAGAAAGTAGGAGTCCTTAAAGGATTGTATAAAGCGGTGATGTGTTAAAACAACACAGATCGTTAGCTTGAATTATGAAGTTATCTTTTCAAGCATGATGTATAGATTCTTTTTAAAAAAAATGCACTTGATCGCTTATTAAAAATCTTTCGCTCACCTATTTTCACTTATTTCCAAGAGTAAAAAGATCAATAATAAATAGGTAGGAATAAGTGAGATCAATAAAAAGAGAAAAGAAAAGATGAGAAGATATGATCATCATCCTTAAAAATTTAGTTAAAATATGTAGAATTTTTTTAATAAGAGAGCCAAAGTAAGAAAATAGATCTTATCTTTAACATATAACTCATTAGATGTAATATATAAAGTTGAACATCCCACATAACCAATCTTTCATACAAATAAAGAACTAGTTACTATTGAGTCAACCTTCATCTTATAAGGGATATCCCTTGAGGAGAAATCTAAAATAAATATTATCACTTTCTCAAGGATTTTGGTCATGATACCTCATATTGGTTCAATTTAAACATAAATAAAAAATTTGGTGAGACAAGGTCATTTCAAAAAGTTCTTAAGAGATTGATAAACTTAGAAGGATGATCGTAAAAAAATTAAATGAAGTCTTCTAAAAAGGTTAAAGGGAAAAAGTTAAAGTGCCATAATAGTGAGAAAGACATGTTTGATGTAAATGTCATCTTTAGTGACTAGTTATGAGAGATTCAAATAATGGAAAAAGAAATCTATCTCATAAAGTATGATATGAGCCTTTAGTGGCCAAAGTCAATTTGACCAAACATGCCTCATCCAAGGCTCGAAAAAGAGACTTTTTTATTACCGTTTTTTTAGGACACTATTAGGGAACTTCATCATCCACATATTGATGCCTTGGTTGTCATCAATAATGGGAGTGGACGGATATATTATTTTTTTTAGCCTTTGAAAGGATTAAACGGGGTAAGTCAAAGTTTTCATCTTATGCTTTACCTCTTAAAGGGTTCATGAAGGAACTGTTATACCCATAAGAAAGATGGAACTCCTTATTGCATTTGTAAAAAGCTTGACTAAGGTAACTTGAATGTAGAAATTTAAAGTGGTCAACCACTCTATTTCTTGGATTGTTATCCTGGGAGGTCTAACTCTCTTTACTCTTTTCATGATACTTCTTAAATGCATTGCTTTACTTCAAAGTTACCAACTTAGGCATAGATTTGTGTTATTAATGGTTATTAAAGGTAAGTGCGTGAGTGCTATGAAGAGACATTTAATAAAGAAAATGAGACCGTGCAAATTATAAGTCTTTAATCAAGGACAACTAGAGAAGACAAACACATTTACTCAGCTGAAGAATTGATAGATTTCTCACATAATGGAAAGATAGAAAGAATGATTGAAATTAACTCCCAGCTCTCTAATTAATTGAAGGACAAACTCACCTTGTTTATTAATGAGCATGTTGATAATTTTGCTTAAAGTTATGAAGACATAACAAGAATTGGTCTTAAGGTCATATCCCATCACCTTAATATAAAATTGAAGGTTAAGACAGTCATACAGAAGATGAGGAACTAATGTTATGGTAAAAGAAAAGGTTGATAAACTTTGGAAAATAGTTTCACCAATGTGGTCATGTTTAAAAAGGCTAACAGAAAGTGGAGAATGTGTGTTGATTTCCAACTTGATTCGACCTTGTTTGAAAGATAAATTTTATATTCTTTGATCAATTAGCTTGTAAATTCAACATTAAGTTAAGACTTACTTAGTTTTATAGATGCATATATGGGGTACAACCATATTAGGATATATGAGTCTAATCATGTGAAAATTATTTTTATAGCTAACTAAGGCTTATTTGTTATAAGTTATGCCATTTGGCCTTAAAAATCTTATAGCAACCTACAAAAAATTGTAAAAATGATATTTGTAGAACAAATTAAAAAAAATCCACTTAAAATTAAATGATTTTGTTCTTAAGTTAAATAAAGAATCATAAGCAAAAACAAGGTAATACCATATTATGGTTAGGGGTACACATAGGCTTCCAATCAAACTGAAATTATGAGGAACCAAGTGAGTTGGTTCAGTTTTGGAACCAAATTTGATTCTTTTAACATCAGCTTTAGTTTCAAGAGCAAGGAACTCATTTTTTTTGAGATATATTATTGGTTTTATAAGATTTGGAATTGGAATCGAAACAATGAATTAGTTTTTTAACAAAATATATCTTGAATTAACCCAAACTCGCCTAAACCCCACTCGATTTGAAAAAACAAAAATAATAAAAAAAAAAACCTAAATTTGATTGTGAAGTCATCGTTTTTTCTTTACTTTCATTTTTCATTTGTTCCAAATTTCAATTTTAAACTTTTTCAATAATGATTTCTTTCAATTTTTGCTTCTTTCTACAATAACTTATGTGTTTTAATATAAGTTTACAAGAATCTAACTCTCTCCCTCTAACTTTAGTATGTAAAATTTTGGATTTGGATATTTGTTTTCTATATGTACGTTTGTATTTGCATTATTTTGAAAGCTACGAAGGCTAATTTATCATGTATGGATTTTTGTTGTTTGGTCTGCAAATTTCTGGGTCTGGACTTTTGTCTTTTGGGTATACCCAAGCAAAGAAAGCAAAAGCTATACAAGCTCTAGTGTTACGTCAATTAGTGATTGATAAGTTTGGAAAATCAAAATTTTAATTTAAACATGTTAAAAGTCCAAAAGTTGACAGATAAAAAATACTCTAGGGTCTTGAATTATATTTAAAAATGATAATAATAAAAATAAATTTAATAGAAACCTCACAGGAATATGCGAACTCCTACTTTATTTTAAAAATAAATAATTTAAGATTCTAATAGTCTATATAAATTATGCATTATCATATAGTTAAAAGTCTAATAATTTAAATATAAGTTAATAAAAATGTACCAATTAACTAGCAATTGAAAATTCACTCATTTTATCTCTTAGTATCCAAATATACTACTTACTTCTCGATATCCACTATATGCTAAAAGTATTCTTACAGGAAAAAAAGAAGGGGTGAGTAAAATCACAGTGCTCAGTAGGGATTAATATTACTTACCTAAACTGATTTTACTTAAAGGTTTGTATAGTTAATTTAAAAATTTTGCATGCCTAATTTTAATGAAACTATTGATGATGCTAAACTTAAAAATTTACACTTTATTTAATATATATATATATATATATATATATAGTATCATTAATTTAATTTAAATCAATCAATACAAAATACATTGAGAGGGTACACCAAGATCCATGTATTACTCCTACCCCACTCAACTTCTACTTATCTATCCGTCTTAAAAACCTGCAATAAATTACACATTGTAGTTATAGAAATATTCAATATATATGTATGTGTACACACACACACACACATTTTATATATTGACTCAAGGCTACATTACCATCATATCAATATACAAGTAATATAAAATGTTTAATTAAAATTTGAATAGTATAATAGCATAAAATCAATAAAACCACCCTGTATACTATTTATCAAAATAATTTATTTCACAAACTCACCATGCATATATTTTAAGATAAAATATTTAATTCTATACAAGTTCGACATGCTATAACTGTAAGACATGCCACCTAAATATTTTATATTAAAAAAATATATAATTAATTTCAAATAATTTAAATTCAGTTTCAAATCATAATCATAAATATTTGTAAATATATATTTTTAATTTATATTTTAAAAATAAATAATTAAGTAAGTGACAAAAAGTCTTTTGACAATTCTAAGTTCATGTTGAATTTCTCTCATCAAGATGAATTTAGTGGATATTTCTAATGTAGAAAATGATGTGTGAGAGATCTAAAACGAAAAGGTTGATTGAGAGTTAATCATTGACCGGTCAACTCATCTGTTAGCATCGGTCAACAAGAATAGCAATTTGGAATCTGAAGATTTGGGCAGTGGATCCTCACGATTCTTAAAATTTTTAACATCCTGAATCCAATGGTGAAGTTTATTTTTTCATTCGATGTATTATTTACTAAAAATCTAGCCAAAAAGTTAAGGCACTATAGACTGTTTTGACAATAATCTAACAACTTTTAGGTCTAAACTTTTTGATTATTTTGTTCTACTCGTCGAGATAAGTTTACCAGTATGCCAAATTTTGTAATAGGAGTTCGGAGTTGGCCAAAAAGTTAAGTTAAAGAATTTTTAAAATTTTAAATAGGATTTGTCAGCTCGTCAAAAATTAGATTGAGGTGAGGTTTGTAGCGGTGGAACGGCAGCGTCGAGAAAAATGTGTGTTTTGAAAATGGTATTGATCGGAGAATAAGTGGCTAGAATAGAAAGTAGAGTGAAAGGTGGGACATGTTTGAAATTTTTAAAAATAAAAGGGTATTTATAATTTTTTAAAAAAATTATAGAATGATCCCAAACCTTACAATTTTATCCAAATTTTCTTATAATTTAGTATTTGCTAAAACCTGATAAATATTCATGTATTTTATAATATTCACATATTTATTTGATAATTTTTTAAAATGTTATATGAAGTCATCCTATTAAAGCACAAAAATAAGCTAAAATTATTTGAAGCAAAAGATTTTAAAAAATGGTTTGTAAAATTAAAAATCACAATGCATTGATGAAGCTAAGATATTTTAGTTTGGAATAACATTGTCTATGAATGTTAATAGATAGGCATTCCTTAGAATGGTGAAGAATCTCAAGTTTATTGTGATTGCTTTTAAGGGAACCCAAGAGCACATGTATTGATTTTCTTATTTAGTCTTTTAATTTTTGTTGAACAAGGTATTTGATGTGAATTATTGACAAATTGAGTAAACAACTATAGATGATGTTTATGATTTTCTTCATAAATTCTACTGCTTGGTATGTAATCCATTTACATAAAGATGGTAACAAGGTAAGGTGGAGAACTCATTCTCATGTAAGGATTTTCCATCCCTCTATAAATTTCTCAATTTATATTATTTTATAAATCAATTTTAGTAATATAATAGTTTTTAATTAATTTTGAAAAAAAAATATGAACATATTATAATATTATTTTAAATAAAAATAATCATTATAAGATATTAAATAATACCTTTAAATAAAAATTAAAATAATTACTCAATATTCTTCAATAATTAACATCCATAACAAAATAATAAAATAATTGATGTTTCTAATTCAAATTTCATATAACACTATAACAATATTGCTAATTTTTTCTTTATTAGCTTTTCAATCTTTTTTGATTCCTTTTATCAAAGGCACACAAGATTGATACTTCACTTCTACAATATCAAGAATTAAAGATAAAATTTTTAATTTGTTACTAAAATAATTGAGATAATATTTTATGAATAGTTAAAAATAATTAAAATTCTATGATAATATTTTAAATTTATCTCTATATTTTCACAATATGCATGACATTCAATTTTTGTAAAAAAACTTGAACTTGAACTTGAACTTGAACTTGATGATAGAAACAAACTCACAAAGAATATAGTTCGTTAATATTAAATAAAATAAAAATTAATTAAAAATTAATTAAATGTGTAATTAATAATTTCATACTTTAATTTCAATGCATATCTAATTCTTGTGCACACATCAAGGCTTCTAATGTCTTAGGATGTAATCTATTACAATATGGACTTATAAATCTTCCACTAATACTGAAAATATGTTCAAATATAACTATAGAAACAAGAATTGACTAAAATATCTTTTGCAATAGCATGCAAATAGGATATTTAGACTTGTTTATTGTCCACCAAATCAATATATCAAAGTCAGAAGTTTTAGATAAGATGGGTTCCTTTAAATAATAGTCTACTTCTAATTTAACATACTCACTACTGGTGGTATTGCAAATAAATAAGTTAAATGATAACAAATGATCTACCTTTCTTGCTTGAACAAAATTTGACTTAAAAGATGAAGCAATTGAAGTTTGATGAATTTTTCTCTTTATTTTGTACTTCAATTGATATTCTTTCATCAACTTATAACAAATCATATAAATATTCTCAATTTCAACTAAAAGTTTAGTTTCATAAATTTTTAGAAGATAAAACTCCAACAACTTATCTTAAATCTCATATCTAAAATATTATTTTAGAAGGTATATTTATATTGTGATTCCCAACAACTAGTCTTCTTTAGAAGGCAAATATTTATATTAAGATTCCTTTTGTTTTAAATGAGGGAAAATATATTTGTACATCAATGTAGTTTAAAGCATTAAATATGTAAAATTCCACCTAGTTTTGTAATTAAGTGATAACTTCTTACTTCATTGGATGTTCAAATGGTGAACAACTACAACAATTTTTTTTTTCTTTTAAGTGTCATTGTGTGATAAGTAGCACTATTGCGAATCCTGTCAATACTATCACCAATCACATTTAATCCATCCTTCACAATCAAATTCAAAATATGTGCACAACAATGCATATGAAAAAAATTCACCACTTAATAATAATAAATTGCCATACAATTTCTTCACAAGATAATCAATCATGACATTATTATTACTATAGTTGTCTAGTGTTAAAGTAGCAAGGTTTCTATCAATATTTTAATCTAATAAGCACTCTATCAACACTTTAGCAAGTACATCTTAAGTATGCGAACATGGTATATATAAAAACCTAATACAAAATAATAAATAATTAAAACAAAATATTATAAATTGCATGGAATATAACAAAATTTGCAAATATAAATATAGTTAAAAATAAATTTCATGTCATAATTTTATAGTTCGACTTTGCAATATCCAAGAATCATTTATGAAATGTATTGCAATAGCCATGAATCTCTTCTTTTGATAATTAAAAGTCCACGTATGAGTAGTAATAGCAATTCTACTTTAATTGCTTTCTAAGAAATTCATTGTTTTAACATTCTCATAATCATATATCTCTAAGAAATCATTCTTAATTGTGTTATGGGAAATCATCTTAAATAATAGTTGGCCAAAATTAACAAATCTTCTAAATCTAACATGTCCAACCATACAAAGATCAGATAATGATGTTACTAATAGAGTTATAACCAGAAAGCCAATCAAAATTATTGTCAATAATTCTAACTCTTATAAATTTTATTCATAAATTTAACAAGATTATATATTTTTTCCTTTAAATATATATTGGTAAAAAATTCATCTTATATTTCCATAAGATGAAGCTCGAAGGATTATATAATATTAATAAGATTATGATAAGATCATAATAATGAGATTGTTTAATAAATGTATCATCTTTTAAATTATTTCTGTTTAATAGATGCACCTAAAGTACTACCAAAACTAGTACATACTTTACATACTTATTGATAGAGTAGCGAATCTCATTATCATTTATGTACAAATATTAATGCAAGTGTGTAGGTGTTCATTATAGAATGGGTTCATTGAAGTGACTTACTGTAAGAATATATAAATGGTAGTCTTACTTTGTTAATTGATAGTTTTTGGCAGCAAAGTGCTAATGATCTTTTGACTTGAGATATTATGGTCATATTATGTGAAGATCATCATTCTTAGACGCCACTAAACAAAATTTACAAGTTATGAATTCTTAATAGAATGATTGTTGAGTATGATTTGAATCACATGAATATGTGTAGGTTTACAAGATGGGATTTGTCATTCTTTGTAACAAAAGGAAATGATATATGTGAACTTTAAGAGTTTTTGGTCAAAGTAAGGTGTGAATTAATAAAGAATTATTAATCGTCACTTATCAAGTTATAAACTCAATATTCATATATATAGTATTGGATATTAAGGTTTGATTAATAGATCATACCCTTAGTTTAGTGGGACTATCATATGACAATAAGATTTAATAGTAAGTAATTAGTTACGAAAAGATTTAATTAAAATGTTTAATCATTTTATTATGATATGATGGATATGATATATTATTAGATGTCAATCATGGTCTGTGGGCGAAATTGTCTTCTTATATTATAAAATATATCTAATTAAAAGAGTTTTATTAATGGAAGAAGATTCATTTCTATACTTACTATCATTTTTTTAATGAACCTATGAGGTCATACACGAACAATGAATGCATTGTTGATTGAATTTTGAACGTAAAGTAAACTAATACTTGCATCAAAGCCAAATGATGTCTTATAATAAGGCTTACAATTAATTCTATTTTTTGATACAATGTTAGGACATTAAATATCTTAAGATAAAATGAATATTTTAAGATAAAGAGTTGTTCTAATTGGATAATACTAAACAACAAGTATCATCTTATAGATTAAGATAAATAGTTATTTTAAACTATGATGTCTTAAAAAATTTAAATTTTAAATTGTTTGAATTTAAATAAATAAATATATTTTTAACATTATCTAGACTATTATTTTTTATTTAAAATTAAATTTTTAACATCCCTATCTCTTTTCTTTTAAAATTTAAATTTTTATTTATTTAAAAGAAAAATGTGATAAGAGTTATTACAAAGAGATGGATATATTATTACTTTTGCTTTTATGTAAAGTGAGTTTAGATAAAAATAAAAATTAAAAGAAAGAAAAAATACAAGTTGTTTTGTTCTTGAGCTATAGAAAAAATACCAGTTGTTTTGTTTTTGAGTTACAGTAATTTTAAGTATTAAAATCACCATTTGAAGAACATGTAAGATGTTATTTATTAGTGTGAATTGATATAGAGGGTGGGTGACACCTTAAACACTTCAAAGAAACCAAAATCAACAAGTGGTGCAATGGAAACCAAGTTATATCATTACTGGAGATAATTTTTCTACTTTTTTATATTATTCTACACTTGTTAATTTTTATTTGTGAAATTTCATAAATAGTGTGTCATACAATAGATCTATTTTAGGGTTTTTCATCTTATTTTATTTTTATTAAATTTTTGCTACTTATATGCCTCGAGACATCTAACAATGTTATTAGAGCTTGTTTTGCATGAGATCACACTTTCTATTGCTTTAGTTGTTTTCATATGTTTATATATATATATATATATATATATATATATATTTCTAATGATTTAAATGTTAAATCTGAATATTTTCATGTTTTGAACATGTTAATAATTATGTGATTTAACTATATAGTTAAATATGAAGGAAAAATATAAAGATGAATTGCTTAAAAAGTATGATAAAAACGTTTCGGGCTATTATAGATATTTTCTTCAATTTGGAAAATTTTATAATTAGTGATGATATTAAAAATTATTTTAACAATATCTTGGATGTTTGTATGTAATCATAGATAAATTGGTAAAATTTGTTCTGAAGGCCAATTGTTTGATAATGGTTTAAATATAAAACATTTAGTGAAAAAACCTGTAAAAGGGTCATAATTCAAATATATTTTTTACACCCTTGTTGTTATAGTTTTGGATATCTAATTTATTCATGTGATTTCTTATGCTGTTAGCTTTGTAAAGATATATTATATTCTTAATTTGGTTAAGTATTCAATTTTTTTGTGATTTTTTGAATGATTAATGGTTGGTTTATGAAACCGCAAAAAAGTTATGGGCTTATGTTAATTTACTCTTAATAATTTGATATTTAATTAACTTTTAAAAAAATTAATTATTAATTTACTTATGAAAATTTAAGGGTAAGATTAATATGAAAGTATCCAAGTTTAATTAATAAAATTATTATACCAAAATTTGAACAAAAAGTTACAAATGTAGTTAATGTTATTATCAACACATGATTTTTAATATTTTTGGTTGACTTTTTGGGTATGGCTGGTCATGGGCTTGTGCAACATTTTGAATTGTATATTTAATTTTAATTTTAGGATTAAATGAGATTTGCAAACCGCACCTTATTGTCATTTTATTGTAATTCTTTTTCTCTTTAAATGTATTCTTTTTGGACTAGATCTAACATTTTTTTTTCTTATATTTTGTAATTTTGAAGATATGGAGGCCCAATAATAATAAGCACAATAGTTGAAGAGTAGTATTAAAATTTAATTCATAAGGCCTAGTTTTCATAATTAGGCTTGCAATTGCACACTTAGGTGTAACTTAGGGAGTTGCTAAGGCTTAGTGACTTGCAAGCCCATGGCCATGCATATATATATATATATATATATTTTTGTTATTTCTATTCATAATGTATAAATAAATTTATTTACAATATGAATTGTTAGTTGGATTAATTCAAGATAATACCAAATAATAAGATTAATGAGCTAAAAAAAACCTACGTTTAAAAGTTAAGTGGAAAATGTAATGCATTGAGAATTCATACATAGCCTACTCACATTTGTGAGTGAATTGGACCAATATCTTGAGATGAGTTATTGTCAGATATTCTAAGAAATGTTGGGTTCACTTAAACATAGTAATCATGGTTATTGATGGGCTTTCCTTAAGGTCATGATGAAATGTAGGTTAAAATTATGTTAGAAGTTGCATATGATGCAATTGATAAAGAGTTATCTACCCACTAAATTATGTTGATTATTGTTAGGCTTTCCTTACAGTTGTGACATATAAGTTAGTGATGACTCTAATACTCGTTATGAATCCAATAATTAGAATCTCTAGAGCTCATGTGTAGGTTGGGGTTTAAAAACAAAAAAAAAAATAGCAGGAGACCTTAAGAAAGAAGTCCATTTCTTAATGTCATTAATTATCATGATAATCTGCTAATAAATTCTTTTCTTCATACTTGGATTAAAAAAATGGCAGTGTCATCCATAAAAATAATATTTGAATATAATAAATTGATTGGGCTTAACTATACCGACTAGTATAAGAATTTTAAAACTGTTTAGAAAAGGTTTCTTAGGATACTATTGAGGTTAAAAAGATCACTCATAAAAAGAAAAGTGACGACAAAGAAATGGCCTGTTGTCTCATGCTAGTCTTTATGAATAATAAGTTACAAAGGCAACGTGAGAAAATGGATATGCATTTCATTATACTTTCAAGAGTTATTTGGTTAAAATAATAGGGCAGCTTGATATGAAATATTAAAGGCTTTATACAAGGCAAGAATGCTTAAGATGATCATATAATTAAGCAACTTAAGCATTTGGGTTTTATTATAAATCTTATTCTTCAATTACTTCCTGATTCATTATTATAGTTCATTTTGAATTTTAACATGAAAATTTTAGAGGTTACTCTATTTAAGCTTTTAAATATATTGAAATCAGTCGAGTAGAAAATTATAAAAATAACAATTGTAGACTTGTTAGTTGGTGGTTCTTCTAAATTTAAGAAGGGTAAAGAAAGTTCAAAAGGAAGAAACCACTTTAGGTAAAGAAGGTTATTGATGAGAGTAAGGCAAAGACCAATGACATTGTTGTTGCATTAGCTATTGAGGATGTCATGCTTTCTTTACCTAAGTAAGGAACCATACTTTTACTTGATTTTGCTGTTATATTTTAGACATTGTTAGAAATATAATTTATATTTCTAAGTTAAGTACTTATGGTTTTGAATTATGTTTTAGAAGTAATGGTTGCTATCTATTTTTATATAAAAAGTTATTTAGTTTTGGTATTTTATGCAATAGTTTATATTATTTAGGTTTCTTTGATAATGTTTATAATATTGATCATACTAATAAAAGAAAATGAGAAGAGTCTAAATTAACATACTTATGTCATTGTCGTCTCGGTCATATCAGCAAGAAAAAAAATTAACAAGTTACACTAAAGGCTACTTAGACCCATTTGCTTTTAAATTACATGGGACTTATGAGTCTTGTCTAATGGGTAAAATGATTTAATCCCCTTTTATTAGAAAGGACAAAGAGCTTTAGAGGTTTTGGCATTAATACATAGTGATGTATATGGGCCAACAAAAATACAAGTTAAGGATGGTTACTTGTACTTCATTACTTTTACTGATAATTACTCTAGGTACAAATATTGTTTACTTAATGAAATACAAATTTAAGACCTTTTGAGTATTTTAAGTAGCTCAAAAATAAAGTGAAAAAATAAACTAGTAAGAGTATCAAAACTTTTCAATCATATCGAGGAGGAGAATTTTAAGCCATGAATTTTTAGAATATTTCAATAAAAATGGTATATTATCCCAATGGATGCTTTCTTTTACACTATAACTCAATAGAATAACTGAAAGGAGGAAAAACACACTATTAAATATGTTGCAGCCCACTATGAGCTTTGCATTACTTTAATTATCTTTATAGGTTTATGCTTTATAAACAACATGTGCTTTTTAAATAAGGTGCCAACTAAATATGTAACTTCAACACCATATGAAGTATGGCACGAGAAAAGATCACATCTTATTCATATAAAGGCATGAGGATGCTTCACAAATGTTAAGAGAGTTAATCTTGATAAACTTAAAGCCAAGAGTTTCAAGTGCTACCTTGTAGGGTACCTTTAAAAAATCTGATGATATTATTTTTATAATCTAGAGGAGTAAAAAAATTTGTCTCCAAGTATGCAAATTTTCTTGAGAAAGAGTTTCTTAAAAGAAGTAGCATTGGAAATAAAATTGATCTTAAATAAGTTCAAGATCAACCAGTAGCAATCCAGATGAATAAGAACCTATTAGAAAGTTTTTAAACACTATTCTATTACATAAGTCTATAAGAATTTTTAGACCAATTAAGAGGTATATTAGATATCTTGAAGAGGACAATTAGTAAATTTTACTTGTAAAAGATTAGGACTCATGAGGCAATAAGCAATATTGACTAAAAGAGATGGCTTGAAACCGTGAAATTCGAGATGGATTCCATGTACTTAAACCAAGTTTAGAACTTGGTAGATGCATTTGAAGGCCTAAAACCTATAGGTTGCAAATATGTCTTTAAAAGAAAGATTTGAGTAGACGATCAAGTTGAAACCTATAGGGTTAGACTGGTAGTTAAAGATTTTCATTAGAAATAAGGTATTGATTATGATGAAATCTTTTTACCAATTACTATGCTTAAATCTATAAGAACATTATTAGCAATAATTGCACAATATGACTTTGAGATTTGATAAATAGATGTGAAAATAATTCTTAATGAAAACATAATTGAGGATGTGTACATGACATAGCTTGAGGGTTTCGCAATTATTGATGGGCTAAAGAAAGTGTCTAAGTTTAATAGATTCATTTATAGGCTTAAGCAAGCTTTTGATAGTTAGAACATCCGATTTAATGAGATAGTCAACTTATTTAATTTTATCAAACTTTGATGAGTCATATGTTTATAAAAATATTAGTAGAAGTAAGTTAGTTTTCTTGAGTTTATATGTTGACGACATATTATTTACTGGTAATAATATAACGATGTTGTATTTAGTAAAAGTATAGATGTAAAAGAGCTTATTCATAAAGGATTTAAGTAAAGCATCATATATCTTAGGAATAAAGATTTATAGAGATATATCTTATAGGATGTTAGGCTTGACCTAATCAATTTACATAGATAAAGTACTAAAATGATTTAATGTGAAAATTTCAAGAGATGACTTATACCAATGAGTCAAGGAATTTGACTCTTTAAGAAGTAGTCACCAAAGACTTATGAAAAGAGAGTGTATGTGAATAAGATACCATATGCGTCAGTTATTGGATTTATCATGTATACTATATCTTATACAAGACTTGATATACCTTATGCTATAAGTGTTACAAGCATAAATCAAGCTAATTCAAGTGAAAAACACTAGAAAGTAATGGAAAATATTCTAAAGTACTTGAAAAGAACTAAGAATATATTCATCATATATAGAGGAAGATATTTAAACCTTGAGGGTTTACAAACTCAAATTTTCAGTAACTTATTAATTATAGCAAATCTAACTATAGATTTGTATTCATGCTTAATAATGAAGTAATGAGTTAAGAGAGTTCCAACTAGGATATCATTGTAGATTTCACTTGTGAAGCAAAATATATTGCTACATTTGAAGTTGCTAAGGAAGTTGTTTGGATGAAAAAGTTCATCAATGAACTTGGAGTGGTTCCATCTATTATTAATCCATTCTTAATATAGTATGACAATAATGGAGCTATAACTTAAGTCGAAGAACCAAGGTCTCATCATAAGTCCAAATATATTTTAAGACAATGTCACATAATTAGAGAGATTATTGATTAAGAAAATGTAAAGATTGAAGAGTGTGAATTAATAATAAAATAACATATTTATTTATTAAGGCTCTTTCACAAAAATTATTCGAAAGACATCTTAAGAAGATAGGTATCTTGTAACCGGTGAGCTAATCAAAATTATTGTAATTAGATTATAACTCTTATAAATCTTATTCATAAATATAATAAGATTATACTTTATATATATATATTGGTAAATAATTTATTTTATTCTTTCATAAGATAAAGCCTAACTGATTATGCAATATTGATCAAATTATGATGAGATAATGATAATAAGGCTATTTAACATATTTATCATCCTTTAAATTATTTCTAGTCATAGGACTATAGGATAGGTACCTATAGTACTGTTAAGAATGGTACATATTTTGCATGCTCATTGAGAGGGTAATGGATCTCATAGTCACTTATGTAGTAACATTAATGCAAGTGTGTAAGTACTCATTAGAGAATGAGTTCACTGAATTGACTTATTGCAAGAACATTTAAATGATAATCTTACTTTATGAATTGAGAGTTTTTGATAATAATAGTGTTAGTGATCCTTTGACTTGAAATACCACGGTTATCTTGTATAAGGATTATCATACTTTTATACCATTGAATGAAATTTAAAAGTTATAGTTTCTTAATAGAATGATTGTTGGGTATGATTTGAATCATATGAAAATGTGTGGGTGTACAAGATGGGATTTGTCATCCTTTGTAAGAAAACAAAATTCATATGTAAATTGATAGGGTTATAACTCTAAGAGTCTTTGGTAGCAAGGTGTGAGTTTGAGCAATTGGCTAGGATACCAGACCACTTTAACAAGGAGTTGTTATTGTTACGTATCAAGTTATGAACTCCATATTCATATACATAATATCGAATTTTAAGGATTTGACAATAGATCATAACCTTAGTCTAGTAGGAGTATCAGATGACAATAGAATTGAATAGCAACTAATTAATTGTGGAAAGATTTATTTCAAGTGTTTAAGTATTTCATTATGATAGGGTCATGATACATTACTAGATGTCAATTATGATGTGTGGGTAAAATTATATTTTTATGTTGTAAGACATATTTAATTACAAAAGTTTAATTGGTGGAAAAAGATTCGTTTCTATGCTTACTACCATCTTTATAATAAACTTATGAGGTTACATACAAATAATAGATACATCATTGATTGAATTTTGAATGTTGACTAAAAGAGTATTTTGATCATCTCAAAATTAGTAGTCTGAGAAGGCAAGCTAGTTTTTGTATTAAAAGCACATGATGTCTTATAGTGAAACTCGTAATTAATTCTGTTTTTTGATACAATGTTAGGACATTAGATACTTTAAGATAAAATAAATATTTTAAGAAAAAGAGTTATTATAATTGGATAATACTAAAATACAAGTGTTGTCTTATATTAAGATAAAAAGTTGTTTGAGAAGATAATATCTTAAAATATTTAAAATGCAAATCTTTTGAATTTAAATAAATAAATATATTTGTAATATTATCTAGATTATTATTTTTGTATTTAAAATTAAATATTTATTATTATTATCTCTCTTTTTCTAAATTTTGCATTTTTATTTGTTTAAATAAAAGTGTGATAAGAGTTATCACAAAGCGATGGATAAATATTCCTTTTGCTTTTAGGTAAAGTGAGTTGAGGTAAAAATAAAAATTAAAAGAAGGAAAAAATACATGTTATTTTCTTTCTTACCTACAAGGATTTCAAGTGTTGAAATCACCATTTAAATAATATACAAGCAATAGATCCACTATCTATAGGACTTATCACCTTGTTTACTTTTTTAAATTTTGGCTACTTATGTATTCCGAAAAATCCAACAGTTACCTACGTGTTTGTACAATATAAATTTATTTGACACAATATTAATTCCTCTGCATATAACCTACATTGAGATTCTGTCTAGATTAGGTCATACTATTCTCGGATCTTTCATTTAAGACAAGAAAACCTCAACTATAGAACTTATATGGAGTCACAAAATGAGTGTTGTTTGTTTTCATAATAGTTATTGTTCGGGTATTTTTGGGGAAACCCAAAATCAAGTCATGTTAAGTTTCTTACTGCTGAGCGAAGGCAATGCTCATAATGATTAGAAAACGAAAACCCTTTTTGTCATTTCTAGAACATGGCTTCTGGTGGATTTTTAAATTGTTTTGAGTGGTATTAAATACAACAAAGTAAATAAAAAATACATTGGACGGGGATGCATGCATTGTGATGAAACGACAAAACCAATGAACAATGAAGAAGGGGTTCGCTGCCTCATGTTGTTTCTGAGTTTGGAATATATCGGTTTCCCATTTGTTGTTTATATTATTTTTTGTGGCATGCGCATAATATAATGTCCTTAAAAATACAACAATTAGTATAATGAAGTAAATGAATATTTTGTAAATATGGCTGGATTTCGTAACATTAATTTATCTAAGTGTTGCATTTTACAGAATTCAACTTTTATTATTCAATATTATTATAAATAATGAACAACCTGACATTTTAGAATTTCATATTTGAAATTGCAATCCGCTTTACTTTTCTTCTAAAATAATCAACTGCATACAAAATAATATATATTACTACTAGGAATGGCAGATTCTGTAGAATTGAATTTAATGATAGTAAGTGTAGTTAAAAAGATAAAACAAATTCACTAAAAATAATGATATCTTGGTAAATTTAGTAAGGCTAAGTATTTATTATAGAGATTTTGACAATAAAATGTCAACTCCAATATAAATTTAAGAGAATTTTGTTTGTTATCATTTTAAATTAAATTAAAATTAATAAACAATATCTAATTAAATATGATAAATATTTTATTAAACATGATCAATACTTATTTTAGTCACTACTAATTACGATGTTAGTGTAGGATTAAAAAAAAGAGTTTTGAATATCATCAATGAAAGAATCATTAAAATTTAACATCCACCATAAAATCCATAATTTCGTAATTGTCTTCCAACTAATGTGAACAAGTTGAATTGGGGCAATTTTAAAAGCATCAAGCACCTTCCGGGTAAAAGGATGGAAAGTATACGAGGCTTAACATCTGTGGCCATTTCGAGAGGATGACTAAATTATGAGTCCTTAGCCAACAAATTCTTAGATTGATGGTTCAAGTGATTTATCAACGATTCTTAGAAATTCTGAGCCATTATAGCCTTATGGAACTGAATTGATACTAACATCGCCTTCATTCTCATCTTCACCCTTAAGAAGTAAAGTGGTCGCCTTGGACCTACTACTATTACTTGTCCTAAAGTCGGTAGGATTGGAAAAAATTCTGCAGGTTCCACCACGTTCAGGACTCGTACTGAAATGATTTCTTCTCCGAATTTGAAAGCGGGACGGTGGCGGCGATATATCCCATTCCCATTCCTGCTCCGCCTTTTCATTTTATTCTATTAATATTTAAAATTAAAATTAAAATAATATATATAATTAAATTTTTTTTTTATCAACTATCAATTTATCAAAATAATAATATAGTAATTAATTTATATTAAATTAAATAATCAATTATATGTATTGAATTAAATTTTAATATATTAATAAAAGATTAACAAAGGAAAAAATCTCTTGAAATTTTGTTTTCTTCTCTATTAAACAAATATTTCTTTTTATAAAAATAATAAAAAAATTAATATATTTTTTAAAAATATTAACAAAAAATTTAATAAAATTATAAA
>CP135545.1:3021569-3110722 GCA_032402905.1 Khaya senegalensis | reverse complement strand
TCTAATCCTCAGGTTTTTTATTTTCCCTCAGTTTTTGTCTTTTAGTCTCCGTTTTGTCCTGTAGTGACATCATTTTTGTCTTCTAATGGCCTCGATTGTTTGTCTTTAGTGTTCAACCAATTTCAAATCTCAGTGATCGAAACAATTCGTCATTTAATGGAAAAAAAAAAGGAAAAAATGTCTGCTAATCAAATATCATAAATGAATATAATTGGGGAGCCATTATTATAAGTAGATTTTTGACTACAGAGCCAAGCCTAAAGGTAAAGCTACTAAAGGAATCATGCAAGCAACTAAAAACATATAACAAAGAAAATAAAGGGATCAAGCTCACAACTATCAAACTTCTAAGACAATTGTTGTTTAACTACCTCAATAATGTATATCAATCCTCTTGAGATTCAATTTGATATAGAAAATATAAGGATGATTACTACTCAACGACTTTAATGAGAGGCCTTAGAATAAGGATGGGTAAAAATGAGAAAAAATGATGATTATATTTTACATTTCAGGGAGACTGCTTTACTAAAATGTAAGAGAGTATTCTTTCAAAATCAGAAGCTTCATTAGCTTGAAGTATATCATTGCTTTCTAATGAGGACTTGTACTTAAGTGTATAAATACTTATTTAAAAGGGAGTGGTTTTTTCTTAGAAGACCTATAAACTCTTATCGTACCTCGCAATTAAGTATGAAAGGAATATCAAAACAGAGTGAAAACCTCTTTAAACATGAAATTTATGAACTCCTATTGAGGTCTTGCACTTAAATATGTAAGGATATTCATAAAAAAAGGAATTAGGTTTGTTAGTTGAAAACTTAAGATTACCTTATTAAGACTAAAACTTAACTATGAAAATGAGAGAAGTAATGACCAAGTTCTTACCCATTAATAAATTAGATAGAATAGTCAACAATTTAACACTTGTCTCATATTCAAGAAAGAATATGTAGTGTAATTTAAGAAGTTACAAGTCTCGCGTGTTATGAATACTTAAGACACTTGTTAAAAAGAATACTTTAACATAGTGAGATCTAAATGCTTAGTATAAAAGCCAAAAATTTTGCTGAAAAAAGAGTGGACAAAATTAATTTTAGTAAGTAAAAACTCTATCTCTTTTTGTTGTTAAAATTACATAAGACAAGTGTAAGCTATTATGAGTAAGTAGTGAAGTGATGAGTGAAAATTGTTCTCATGAAAATTGTTTATCTAAGTCTTAAATACAATTTTCTACTACTTTCAATGTTATATGATTAATTTAAATAAAAATTTATCTACCAATTAATTGACAATTAAATTAAAATAAAATAAAGATTAAAGTTGTGATCAAGTAGATTAAAGTTGTGATCAAATAAAGATAGTTTTAAGGCATTCGTTTTTATCTAAATTAATCTGAATCTAGTCTACATATCTTATTAATTAAAATTAAGTCTATGGTTAATAATCGAGAATTTTAAACAAAAAAAATCATTAGTCTTTTTTAAGATTATAGTAAAAATATCTCAAATCTATCAATTCAATATATTTTTATGTGAATTAGAATAATTAAAGATTCATTAATTCCATAAATTCAACGTATTGACTATATTAAGTATGCAAATATAGTTCTATCTTGCATAAATCTAATGATATTTTTACAAGATTACAAGTATAAATATTCTTTTATAGTATATCAATTTAATCAAAATATCTAAATAATGGTCAATTACTTGAAAACATTAAAAATAATGAAGAATGTTCAACCAAATAACAAAATCTCAATAAACTCAAGTAAATAAATATCAATCCTTAATAGTTTGGCTATATTGTAGCCTTAAAATAAAAAACTTTGTTCACAATATAAAAAAATAAAATTAAGAAAAGTAAATTCAACAATTTAAATCAAGATAGTTAAAGAAAGAAGAATAAAACTGCAAAGCGATGGATTGAAGGTCTTGATGTCTTTTTCTCTTTTGTTTTTCTTTATTTTTCTTCTTCTTTTTCTATGTTTTACTATATTATTTCATCCCAAAAAATCTACTCTTTAAATGACATAAGTTTTCCTTTTAAAGTAATTAAAAAATGGAGAGAATTCTTGAAATCTCCCCGTTAAGCGCAATGGCCTTGCCTTTTGGCACTGTGGTGCCAAGCTTTACTATCCCTGAGGTTGTGGCCTTAGCTTCTAAGGTCGCAATCTCAAAACTACTGCTTTATGCATTTTTTTCTTGTTTAGGGATGCAGCCATGAAGTTACTGTTTGTTTTCTTGCACTTTCTTGTTTTGAAGTTGAAATGTTATCTTTCTAATGCTCCTTCAACACCAAATCATCTACAAGTTTTTATTCCTTCAACAACTAAAAATTAAACAAGAAATGCGATTATGCATTTATTTACTCTAAAAAATTTCATTAAAAATCAAATAAATTTTATCCAAATTAAAATTATAAAATACTTTTATCACTTTTGATTCTTTGATAACTTCTTTTTAGAAAATATAATATTTTTGCAGTTGACTTGTTCATTGAAGGATTTATGTTAGAAAATTCATGGCCACCTCTAATCTCACTTTATTTTATAAGAGAAAGATGTTATCCATAAATCAAAGTGAGACAAGTATACAGAGATACATGCAATCAATTTAAGTAAGAAATCGCTTCAGCACTCTTGTAGTCAAGAAAACATTTATTGATAAATCCTTTTTTTCATTAATTATTTTGTTCTATCTTAATGTTCATAAATATTTTTATCAAACACACCATTTAACAAATACTACTCCATTAAACTGCCATTAAAAGGTTAATAAACATTATTTAATCATTTACTGATGGAACATTTTTTCTAAGCCTAGAATCCTAAATGAATATCAAGCACAAATCAATACGTTTTCATCAATAGAAAAATAGCAAGTATCAACTATTAAGTATTTGTAAATAAATATTTGTTACAATTAAGTATTTTTCCTTTTAAGATGAATTATATTTCACGTTGAAGTTTAAGATTTAGATTCAATGTTATATGGATTTGTTAATATAGGAGTATGGAGTAATTTAATTCAATTTATATTAACTTGCTTTTAGTGATAAATTTTGCTATGTATATTTTAATATAATCAAATTTTATTAAAATATAAAAGTGAAGAATATATTTTAATATCAGTCTTGTTTTACTTTTTTCTTTTTTAATTTTTATGATTATTTATTTTACTTCCATAATTAAAAAAAAATATGACAACAAATAAAAATATCAAATTAATTTGGACACATAAATTTATATAAAAATTGGTAGACCTAATAATATTTTGTTACTAAATTAATTATATTTTCACCTTCAACACAATTCGTAAGATGATGGACAATAGTGTGTAGAATTAAAGAGCACAAGTGGTGTGTTTGCGATATTTTAGCAAAAAGAGAACATGTTATAAGTATAGGGGGGAGAAGAGAGGAAAGGAGAGCAATTTCATGTGCTAAGTGGCATAATTAGTAAAATATATAGGAAAGAGTAGAGTAAAAACAACCATGCATAATCTAACTATGAGGAACTAAGGTAGCTGGTGTAGTTAATTCATCAGCAAGCATATTAGATTGCTTATTACTAACTTATCAGGTTCATTAGATGGTAGAATTGCTTGAATCAGCACAGGTGCAGTATGTTACAAAGTACATAATTTAATCAAGCAAGTTAGAGAAGTTAGAGTTTGTTAAGACTGGTAACTTGCCAGTTTAATTAGTTATCAAGAAGATAATTAAGCAATTGATCATTGATAGTATTAGTTGTATTAGTTAGAGAAGATTCTAGCAACTTTTCTTATGTATAAATACTCACTTTATGTATTATATATTACAAATAGAGAAATTCAATAATACTCTGAGTTCAACATTAATTTTTTTCTTTCACTTCCTTAGTAAACAAATACTCTATTATTTAAAATTTCTCATTTGGTATTAGAGTTGTAATGGCTTAAGCCAATTTGTTAGTGTCAAATATTACATTTTCATTCATAGTACATGTCAAGCTTAATGGAATGAATTATTTAACCTAGAAATCATAGGTTCTTCATTTGATCAAAGAGAATGAACTTGAAAGTTTCATCATTGGAGATTAGATCTACTCTATAAGTTTAGATCTGGAGATGCTGATGATTTTTCAATTGAAAATCAAGAATATACTTTGTGGAAATGTTAGGGTCAATTTGCTTGGATGATTGTTATCATCAATGAGCGAATATGGTTATTGGTTGTAAAACATATTATGAAATATGGAATACATTTGCAAAGCAATTTGGATTTCAATCTAAAGCAAAGAGCTTTAGTTAAGATATCAATTGCAATCAACAAAGAAGCAAGGGATGTCTATGAATGATTATTTTTTAAAGATGAAAAATATATCTGGCAATTTAATTGCAACTAGTTATCCATTATTAGATGATGATTTTATTTTGTATCTATTTGAAAGTTTAGGATTTGAATATAACT
Organism: Khaya senegalensis; assembly: GCA_032402905.1. NCBI lineage: Eukaryota > Viridiplantae > Streptophyta > Magnoliopsida > Sapindales > Meliaceae > Khaya > Khaya senegalensis. The sequence continues at coordinate 3,106,267 of CP135545.1, read as the reverse complement.
CAATGGAATTGCAACTAGTTATCCATTGTTAGATGATGATTTTATTTTGTATCTATTTGAAAGTTTGGGATCTAAATATAACTTAATAGCAGTGATGTTAACTAAAAAGAATGAAGACATGCATTCATGAGATTTACTCTATTCTATTAACACATGTAAGTGGAATTTAATAGTAGAACATGTTTAATGCTAATACCAATCAAGGAGTTTTCTTAGCTAATTATGCTCAAGTTAAGAATGCTTATAAAAAAAGGGAATTAGATATCAAGGATTTCTTGGAGGATCAAATTAGTTTCCCATGGTTGGAAGAGGTTGAGCTATTTTAGTAGGAAAAAGACTTCAATTTGGCAAAAATAAGTTTGGTGATAAAAGAAATTTAGGGTCACTTTGTTAGATTTGTCATAAGTTAGGGCACGCAACTAACAACTGCTATCATAAGTTTAATAAAGATTATATTCCATAGCTTTTGACTTATTCTGTTTAACATTATGAAGGACAATAAGCTCAAGCATAGAATCAAAGTTATACTCGAACACTTAATTAGAATGTTAAAGCAGTTTATGTGTTAAATATTTAAGAAGAAAGTGCTATTGCTAATAAGGGATGGTATCTAGATAGTGGTGGTATTCACCATTTAATTAATAACCTTAATAGCTAGCAGAGTCAAGGTAAATTTTTTGGCAACGAAAAGTTTATTATTAGAAATGGTGATGGTTTTCATATATCTTATATAGGTTCAACTATCATCTATTTCAAAAGGAGTCACTCAAAATACGAACATAAACCAAATTTTTATCTAAAGAATATGTTATATGTGCCAAAAATAACTAAAAATTTGATAAGCATTTCTCAATTAACAAGAAATAATGATGTAACCATTGAATTTTCTAATACTTGTTGTATAATTTAGTACAAGAAGATGAAGACTGTGGTGATGAGAGGTGTGGCTATAAAGGGGTTATATAGATTGCAATTATGCTCTTTAATTTCTCAAGCTTTGCATAATATGACTTTCCAATTTCAATGATATTCTCATTATGATCATTTCATAATAAACATTTTGAATGTAATGAATTATGTTCAAATAACCAGAGAGATTTGCATGCTTCTTTATCAAATTGCCTTCTATGCTTATCTTCTGATTTCTTTGCCATTTCTTTTTGTTTGTCCACTCAAGTTTCATGTAGTTCAGTTGAATCATCAATAAATTCGTATCATAATAGATTTGATCATCTAAATCCTAGAATTATAAAGAATGTAATGAAAGCCTATAAAATGTTTAGTGATATTAATTTCCTCTCTTCAATTTTGTAATACATGTTAATTAGGAAAAAAATTATAAATTATATTTTCTGAGATCTTTCATTAAGGCTTGTAAACCATTAGAGATTTTATATGTTAATTAATGGGATCCATCTGCTGTATTATCTATTATTGGTTATTGATACTTTTTCAATATAATTGATGATTATAGTAGGTATTGTTGGGTGTTTCTATTGAAGTTTAAATTAGAGGTACTAAATATTTTTATTCATTTCAAGACATTAGTTGAACAATAACTTGAGGTTCAAATTAATACATTGCAGACAGATTTTGGTGAAAAATTTATAGTGTTTTCTAGTTTGTTTTAAGCACATGGGATTAATTTTAAGCATTCTTGTCCTCACATTCATAATTAAAATGGTGTTATGGAAAGAAAACACAAGGGTATCTCTAATTTAGATTTCACATTATTAGCATAGACATTTATGTCTTTTTAAGATTAGTAGGGAGCTTTTCATATAGTAACATTTCTTTTTAGTCAATTTCGTTTTCAAGTTTTACATAACATTTCTCCATTTCAAAAATTATATAAGTCACTTTCTAGTTATGATTTCATGAAAGTTTTTATTGTGTTTGCTTTCCTTATCTTCTTTGTTACAATTCTTATAAACTTTCTTTTCATTCTTTTAAATGTGTATTTTTAAGCTATAATATACTTCATAAGAGCTATAAATATCTTCACTTATTAGGCACTGTGTTCATTGCTATGAATGTAGTGTTTAATGAAACATAATTCTTTTTTGCCACTAATTTTGTACATTCACAACTTGTCATTGCATCTTCTATTATTTTAACATTTATTCTTATTCTAATTATTTCAACTTATGTTCCTACAGCACTTTCTTCTTTTTTTTATTTATTGTTTAGATGCTACCTTCTCATAGCATAACTTAGTCATCACATTAATAAGCTCAGGTATTTTCTTCTCTATTCCTTCTTCACTACACACTGTAATTCTTTTAAATAGTCATTCTATGCTTAAAAGATTCAAATATGGTATCTATGAACCAGAAACTGTAACACTTCTCTATTTAAAATCAACCACATAAGATATAATCTGATTTTTTTTTTTTTTACATAAAGATATATATATATATATATATATATCATGGGTTAAGTATTAGAAAACACCCTAAATTTAATTTAAGTTAAGAAACGTATTTATAGCCAAAATAACTAATACATATATATATATATATATGCGAAAGTTGGATATGTATAATATCCTGGTTACACACAAAATCCATAGTATGTAACCCAAAAATATGAGTTTACTGTACCAATGTATATATATATATATATATACACACACACATATACATATAGATACGTATGCACAATTATGCATTAACACCAAAAAATACCCCCATCATCAAGAGATTAGCTCTGTTAATGCCTCGAAGAGTTCGCAGCCATATCCCGTGGCGTCACATTACCTGTAAACCCCACAATCCACAAAGGGTGAGCGAAACAGCTCAGTAAGGAAACATAATATTCTAGTACAGAATTTGTTTTCCTACCATATATACTATACGATACTGATGATGTAGAGGTTATTAAACTCATATCGCCTTAACATAATCTAACGAGATAAATACACTCCGACCATATACTCTGTATCACTATCCACATAATGCTCATAGTTATTATATGGAATGTAAATAAATCTACATGCATTTCAAAATAAAAAACACATGACATTTTTAACAAATTATCTACAAATACATGACCGGTCGTGCTAACACAGTTATGGATCGTGGCCACAAAGTAAATTCGCCCAACCCTCATCCATTCACACCACTCGTCTATCGGGTTGAGCATATATTTTATATATGATCGATTATATAATCTGGCTACAACCAAGCCAGCGGGTGTGAAGGGTATCTGAATATTCGGATCCATAACTAATGTAGTCACACAATTAATACCACATGGCCTAAAACCATGCATTCATTTTTTTTTTTGAAAACTATTGTATACTAAAACCATGCACAATAAATACCACATATGCGCACCTATACACACAGAAATGATAAATAACGTTCATATCTCGATTTTATGTGCATATGAAATTCGTTCATATAATGAATGTATAATACACTTGCGGATAGTGATACCTAACCAACAATTCATAACACTTCCATAATCACATACACTCGCAAATACCCAGTCTACCAAATTCACTGGGATTTATTTATCATAATTATAATTTCTACTATCACGATAAATGTATCGTATACCATCCAATATTAATGGATAACCACATCAATGCATCATTTACTAATAAAGAAAATTTACATAATAATTATAATTACTATAATTATTATGACAATCAATGTGCAACGTCCTGAATATTACAATCTATTCTAAATTCTATTAACTACGCTCCGATCACACGACCATAATAATAATTCATTTATGCATTCCAACAACCATATGAAGTATTATAAATACATAACACATCAAAATATTTCTAAATCTCCACAATAATAACCAAAATTACCATTTTACCCTTCCTTTAATTTTTTTTTTCATTTTGTCCACCCAAATTAATTCCTACTAATTTCATTTGCTCCCTAACATACTTATACACATTCAAACATACCATAACATATTAAAATATCATTTAGAGCTCGATGAACAGTATTTTAAATTTACCATTTTGCCCCTCTTTCAAATTTTCTTCCATTTTATACATTATTCTATACCCAATTTCGTCTAAACACCATCCCTAAATCCATTCCTACACAAATCAACCACCAATCACAAATTTCATAAAAGAAAATTATATTTCTTTACCTTTAAAATATGCCAATTGCTTGATTAAACCTCCCAATACCGCAAAACTACCTAAATCACCAATAAAAATCATAAACCACTTTTAAAAATTACTTTTCAACAAATTCATAAATTGAAACTTAATGAAATCAAGAACTTTTACCGTCAAATTAAAACTCTTGACGCATAAAACAATTTTTCCTTCTGCGGTAACGTGTTTAATCAGACGGATTAAAAGATTTTACTTGATTTTTGTCCAAAAAATTGAAAAAGAAAGGGAGAAGCACCTCACGGCAAGGAAGAAGAAAAAGTGGATTTTGTTTCAATTTTGAAAAGTCAACCAAACTTATCCAAATCCATATTTTTAAAAATTATACTATTGCCCAAAAATATTTCAAAACTTGCATTTAGCTCCCAAAAAAATTATGAGACTACCTAAGCCATTTTTATATTCTTTCACTTTAGTCCATCAATTTTAATTACCACTTTTTCTTTTAATTTCTTGTAAAAAGACTATTTTACCCCTAATAAAGAAAATTGGTCACTTTGGTCCTTTTTCATCCTTTATAGAGAAATTCACATCCTAATTCAATTCCACTTTTTCTATATCTTATTTACAATATTTACAAGAGTTCTGGGTGATCAAAATCTGGCAGAGTCCTTCTGACCCTTGATGTAATGACCATTTTGTCCTTTTTAACAAAATTGTCCATTTTTGTCCAAAATAGAAATTTTGGCATTCTTATGGTTATAAAATCTATCTTTCCTTCTAACACACTCTATCATACTAATTTATATGCTTGACATCTAACTTGATCAATCAAAACTTTATCAAATGATGATTTTACCTTTTTTCTTTCCGACTTCCCAAAAATATACCAACCGCGTCTCGAATTGAAAGTAAATATACCAACCGCGTCTCGAATTGAAAGTAAATATACCAACATAATATTTATGAAATTCTAAGACTTTTTATGCGATCAAAACTCATTTTGGCCTCAATTTTGAGTGAAAAGACTATTTTACCCCTACTCGACAAAATAACCTATTCAATTGATTTTCACTCGATTTTCTTCCAATAACTTCATAAAATATTTTCAAGGATAAGAGATAATAAAGATTAGGGTTTACTTATATCTGAGTGTCACAGAAACCTTTTTGGCCAATTCTCTTCTTTCAATATCTGAACCTACAATAGCCAAGCAAGCTTTACAAATTTCAGAATGTAAGTCAGCTATACAATATGAACATGATACCTTTTGTCAAAATAAAACTTAGGAATTAGTGCCTTTCTCTTTTGGTTATAAAGTGGTTGTTAATAAATAAATTTTTAGAACCAAATATCACTCATATGGATCTGTGGGTAAATATAAAGTAAGGTTGGTTGGTAGAGGCTTTTTATAAATTCCTAGTATTGATTTCTTGAACATCTTTAATCCTGTAGTCAAGGCTTATACAGTTCAAATTGTCATCAACTTGGCAGTGCTTAATGGGTGGTTAATTAATTAAGTTAACATTAATAATGTATTTTTTAATGACAGGCTATTTGAGGCAGTATTTATATCACAACTCGAAGGCTTCATTCATGCATCTATTCTTTCTCATTTGTGTAAGCTAAATAAGGTTTCATATGGCCTTAAACAGGCTCCTCATGCATTGTATGAGAAACTTAAAACCATTTTACTTCAATGGGAGGTTTTTCTAACTATCAAGCAGACATTTCTTAGTTTTCTTTGTATATTGTTACTTCTTTCGTTTCGCTTCCCATATATATTAATGACATATTAATTGCTAGTCTTGATATTGCCTTAGTTTACTCTTTTATTCTTAAACTTGGTAAAGTCTTTGCATTAAAAGATTTTAGTCATTTAGGTTTGTTTTTAGGTATTGAAGTTCTCTTGACTATCGTTGGTGTTCATTTCTCCCAAACTAAACACATCCATGATTTACTTGTTTGAGCTAATATATCTAAATTTAAGGGCAATGACACTCTTATGGTGGTTTAAAGCTTTTTAAAGCAAATGCAAAACCTTTCTTTGATGTCACTTTTTACATAAGTATAATTGGAGAGCTTCAATACAATATTCTTATAAGACTTGAGATTGGTTTGTTTGTAAATAAACTTAGTCAGTTCTTATCTTCTCTTACTATTGCTCACCGTTAAGCATGTAAAAAAGTACTTTGTTATCTTTAATTCATTACTTGCTATGGGTTGTCTTTTAATCTTAGTGTTGACTACTCAATTTAAGCCTTTTTTGATACTGATTGCTTGTGATATTGATGATGGCAAGTATGTTGGTGCTTATGTCATTTATTTTAGAGGTAATCTAGTTTTCTAGTCTTTTAAAAAATAAACTATTTTTTCCAAGTCTAGTACCGAGAGTGAATATAAGGCTTTAGCTGCTGCTTTTGCTGAGATCTCTTGGATTTAGTCATTGCTTAGGAAGTCTAAATTCTCTCTTTCATTTACTATAGTTTTATAGATAGACAATCAAAGTATTGTAACTTTAGCACAAAATTTTATCTTCCATGCCAAGTCTAAGCATATTGAGCTTGATGTGCATTTTATTTGTGATATTGTCTTAAGTAAGGCTTTGGAAGTGTGGTATGTTCCAAGCATTGATTGGGTAGCTGATTATCACGATTTCTTGGATCGAAAGGCCAAACTAAGGCGCAGAGGGCTCGAAACATGCAAGCCTAAGCCTAGTTTCTAAAAGAAAGGCTTCATTTTACAAATTGAACAAGTTGCTTACAAGTTGAGCAAGTGGAATGAATAGTATCACCACTTGCATGGGCACTGTAACAGCCAAGTTGTTTACACCTTACATAAGCAAATTGAGCCACTTGCTTGGTGCTTTCTTGAGGCCAACCAGAGGAGTTTATTTATAGATAAAGTATTAAGCTCTACCTAAATTTAGTTTTAGTTGTTATAAAAGTTCTCTTGTATAGTTTACACCTTATTGTTCTAGCCTATAACTCTTGTGTGTGTGTTTTGCTTTCTACTACCATATATACCTTATTTAGCCTTTATATACTTCTTTATAAGTGCCCATGCAACAAATAAGGCTTAGCTCGTATCACAAGTTTTAATGAACTGAGCGTTGCACGGGTACTGTTAAAAGTTGCATTTCCATTACATGATGCTCTTATTAAACCTTTATCTTTTGCTAAATTCTATTATTATCTACACAAGCTTAGGGTTTTTTTTTAATACCTTAAGCTTGAATGGGGAAGTAAGGAACTAAAGTAGCTAGTATAGCTAATTCATCAATAGGCTTATGAAGTTGCTTATTACTAACTCATCAGGTGGTTCGTCATACAATAGAGTTGTTCAAATCAACAAAGATGCAATGTGTTATATAGTACAAAATTTAATCAAGTAAGTCAGTTGGAAAAGTTAGAGTTGGTTAAGGTTGATGATATGCCAACTAAATTAGTTATTAATAAGATGATTAATAATTAGCTAATCATTACTAGCATTAGCTATATTAGTTAAAAAAGATTCTAATAGCCTTCCTTACGTATGAGTACTCAATTTAGTTGTATTGAATATTACAAATAGATAAACTCAACAATACTCTGGTTCAATATCAATTTTTTTCTTTCACTTTCTTAATAAACAAGCACTCTATTATTCAAGATTTTTCACCCTAACATGGTTATAAAATCTTATCATGTCATTTATATCTTTTTCTTGTCCTTAATTGAACAAAAATATTCTTGAGATAAATGAGCCATATGCTATTGACCCCATCTTTTTCTTTTCTTTTCTTTTTTTCTTAAAGTATATATAGATAGTATGTCCATGCAAATATAATATACAAAATCTTAAAAATGTAAAATAATACCAAGAATACAAGTTTCTATAAAAAGTCTTGCAAAATTATTATTATTTCTATAAAATCCCTTATAAGTTTGAGTTCTTTTTTTTAAGATCAAGTTCTCTTTTTAAATTCTCACAACTTGTTATTGTGCTATCTTTGTTGTCAAGCTACGAAAACTCTTAAATCATTAAATTTTAAAATAGTTATTTTTATTTTGAAAGTTGTTAATTATATTAAAAAAATAAATATATAAAACACTTTACATGATTAAATTTAAAAATTCTTATTTTTCTTTGAAGAATTATTAGTTATAACAATAAATATATATAACTTATATATGATATAGTATTTTTTTTCCCTGAAAGATAAGGCGGAGTAAACCCAAATAAAAATTTTGAAACTCCTTACCTCCCTTGAGCATAGGTTGCCAACTCAGGGCGAAATGTTGCTAAACTAGCTTGTCCATGCCCTTGGGAACTACATTAATATAGTATTCTAGTTTTAATATAGCATTACTTAATTATTCTATTGACATATGATGCTTTATTTATGAGAAGTTTAGTTGCATTAATTGATAAATATATATAAATATTCTATAAAAAGATTTACGGTATTGATGATATGACATTTGTTTTGCACAAAATTAATTCATTTAACATGATCATTTTTCTATATTATATTAAAAATTATATTTGCAATAAATATATTATGAATAAATTATATCAAATACATATATGATATATTTTTTTTATTTAAAGTGAATATAACTGTTGCTGTTTTATTATTTTTAAAAATAATTTAATAAAAATTATCATTAAATATGCTCATGTTGAATTTTTAACTAAAAATTATTATTATTATTATTATTATTATTATTATTATTATTATTATTATTATTATTTTAATACAAGTAATATTAAATTATCTATGTGTTATTCTTAATTTTGTATCATCATCATCATCAAGTGATGCCATATTCATAAATTGTATAGTTAATATTTACAAATTTAAAAAAAAAATTCACTGTTTTACTATCCAACTACTCATTGAGTAGTATGTTTAATTAGAGAACCAAATAGAGTTGGTGTGACACTCAGTTTTTCAATTTGAAATCCAAGGCTCAAAGTTTAAACCCTCCCAAGTGTCAACCTCATTTCCTAACTTAAATATAAAGAATTTATCAGTATTTTCTATTTCTAAACATTTAAAACACAGCCAGCGCAATCACCACAAATTTCAAAAGAAGTCTTCATTGATTTAGACTTGATATATTTAAAGGAATTCAATTCATACAACTTAATTCAGAATTTAACATCGTTGTTTCTCTGTAGCCTGTAGGTGCTAGTTCTCTTTTCAATACCAATCACCGTGCATGCGACGTCGTACTTTAAAATCCTTATGTGCCAACTGATGATAAGGGAACAACTATTGGTATCAATTAGCTACAAAGATTGGATCATGATTTGATTTGCAACTAAAAGTTGGCTCTGAATTACTTTCCCATGTTGCCATCATCCATCTAAATCCTAAATTCTTTTAATTTTTAATTTTTCTTATGCAATATATTTATTTATTTTTTTAAAAAAAATTGAATTTCTCTTTCTTTGCTTTGCTTGGTTTATTTCATAAATATTTTTTTATTTGTGATAATTTGATATCCAAGTTTATCTCCTTCTGATACCAATTTAAATTACTTTTAAAACTTGTGGTATGCTCTCTCTTCAAATTTAAAATATATATATATCTAAAAAAAATGCTTGATATTGAAATTAGTTAGTTAAAAGAATAATTACATACAGATCTTTTGAAACACATTATTAGTATACATTGACGTTGAACATATTAGTATATTCTTGTTGACATACTTTTAAGACATTATTAGTATCTTCTAAACTTTAAAAAATATACAAAATATTTTGCTAATGCTATAATAATTTATTTTATGTAAAAAAAAATTAAATATATTTTGAGACTTCTTAAAAGACTAAATTTTAGTGATATTATTATTTTTAGTTTCACAAATTTACTTAGTTTTCTTCATAACATAAACTTAAAAACTCTAATCAGTTAACAATTCTTGTTAAAAGTTGTTTTGAAAAACAAACAATCAAAAATAATTATTAAAAAAAATTATAGTTAGACGAATCCTGCTTGAAAATAATATACCAAACAAACCTTTACAAATTTTGAAAATAAAAGAGATCCATGAAATAAGATTATTTTATAACTTATAATAATTAATCAAAAATTATAATTATTTTGATTAAAAACCAAGTAAGTTATTTATTTTACAATATGCAACAATTAATCAAAAATATTATTTTATAATTTTTATTTAAAATTTAAATAAAAATAAAATCAATACAATAAAATTAAATAAAAATAATTTATAGAGTCAAGGAATTATATTATTTCATACTTGTAATAATTAATTAAAATAAAATTTAGTGCTATTTAAGATAGAAATAATATTATTTTATTTTGATTAATTTTACAATGTGGAAATAATTTTATTTCATGAATCTATTTAGCTTTTCAGTATTTTAATAAAATAATAATATTTATGATGCAGAGATATTATATATTTTTAAAAATTTAGATGATAATTGTTACGTTTTAAAAGTATATAGCCCAAAACTTTTTTTAATTAAAGTTTAAGAATGTGCATATAAATACATTTTTTTTAACTCGGTAACTCTTGACATAATTTTAAGAGAGAAGATAATATTTTTCAATTTTAAAGAGATACACATATTTAAAAAGTATTTTGGCTAATATGAGCGAAACTTTCCTAGGTATACAAAATTATATTTTCTGATTTTCTGGCTTACTTTGACTGAAAATTTTTTTATTTATAATAATAATTTTTTTTAAGTTTTATGTTTTTTAGAAAATGAATAAATGTCCTTAATTTTAGAGATTCCAAAAAAAAGAACTTTCCTTATTAACATCTTTTTTTTTTTTTTTTCTTGTCTGCTATATTCTCTTCAATATGTAATTTTGTTTTATTTCGGTTCAAAGCTTCATCATTCGTTTCATTCAGAACACAGCTGCCTTGCCCATTTTTTTTCTCTAAATTTCACGGGAAATTTGCCTTTTGAGAAGTTGGACAAACACTACAGTTGGGTCTTTTCTTTTCTTTCACCCTTGTCCCCCGCATAATTTGGCATCTTTCACAAATTGCTATAAAGTACACCCAATTATCATGTGCAAACATTTTATGAAATTGTATAAAGTTTTTTCCACTTTGAATTAACCAATTTCCAATAATGTCCAAATAAACACGTGTTCACTTTAACTTAATTTAATTATGTGGTGAATCTTAATTGTACTTTTATTTTAATTTTTTAAAAATTTTTATTTTCGTAAAGTTATATTCTTTTATTTTGATTTCTTAAATTCCTATAACCATAAAATTGGATCACTACTGTAATTTAATGATACATGTTTTGATTTTACAATTGATTTTCTTAAAAATTCTTCGAATAAACTATATTTAGTCATTTTCTTAAAAAAAACAAAAAACCTAATTGAAGTTCTTTTCTAATACACCTGTAATAATCAAATATTTAGATAATGGTAGCACATGATTAGGAGAATATTGAATCTTTCTAACCCAATTAATTAATACAATTTGCTCGAATTCTATTAACGGCACAGATTATATATGAGCTACTAATTAATGTCATGATCGAAAAGATAATTTCTATCATGGCTGGGAAAGCTGGAACCCACCAACCTAGCTACCATATATGTAAATATATGGCGGCGGCTGCAAAAATACAATCTTATTAATGTAAACAGCTTAACATTATTTGTAACATACGAGAAAATAAAGAACATCAGCCAAAGTTTATTTTATCCAACGATGAATCTGTCTATGCATGGGTACTGCTGCTTTTTTTTTTTTTTTCCTTATCAACATTACACTTTAAATGTAGCCTAAGCTATAATATTCAGTAGAAAAAAAAATAGTTAAACATATTTTTTTTTAAAGCTTAAGCTCAGCCAGGGTCATGTGAGGGTTATCCAATCCAACAAAAACTAAAAATTCTTGAGTAAAATAATATTCTAATCAATTAAATAAAAAAAATAAATACTATGCAGAAAAAAAATACATGTAAGACTATAAAAAGGAAAGAAAAACAAAAATTTATATAAAGAATGACTTGCCTAATTTTTAAAATAAATAAAATATAAAAAAAATTTGTATAGTGAGTGTATAGAAAAGAAATAGGATAGAGGAGACAAGATAAAAGAACAATAAGTAAGAGTGACAATTTTTTATATGACCCATTTAACCCATGCAAATTCGACACAAAATTATAGGTTTGGGTTGGCATAAATTAACACAATTATCAAAATAAATATCATGGTATGACATGAATAATAATTGTGTTGGATTTATTTTGAGTTTTTGACACATGAGTTATTTCTAATACGATAAATAAGTTAAGTAATCATATTGTGTTAATTTATTTATGATTTAATAAATTTATTTAATAAATTTTTTTATTTTAAATTTTTTAATTATATTTGTCCATTATTAAAAGGCATTGAGTTATATTTAGAATAAAAATTATTTAGTATTTGAGAAAATATTATTATAGATATTATATAAATATATTAAAATATAAATAAAAATATTAAACATGTAACATGATTACAATTCATTTAATTATTTAATAATTATACTATATTAGAGTTTTTATTTCTTGACACGATTATTTAATATTTTAAGTTTAGATTAGCCTCTTTTAACACAATATAAATACAACACAACATAATACGACGTGAATACTCTTAGCAACTAAGTAATTGGTTAAACCTTATAAATGTCATACATATTTTGATTTAATTAATTAACAATTTATAAATATTGTGTAATTGTTATTTTATTTTAAAATAAAAATATTGAACCTTAGCATTATTTTATTAATCCTTTAACATGCATGCTGTAAATTTAGTTTTTTAGTAATTTTATGGCTAAATTTTATTATTTTAATCTTATTTATAAACATTAAATGTAAGTACTACCAAAATTCATAGATATCTCGAGTATCATTTTATAATAGTTAAAGCCACTCTTTATATTTTTCTTATTAGATCACAATAATATCATTTTTGTTGAATTTTTACTATCATCATGCCTCAAAATAGAAAGTTTCATCTAGCTTAGTGAAAAGGAGATAAAAGTAAAAGTAAAATGTGATCTTACTTAATCTCAAAAGGGATATATAGTGATTTTTTTTGGTTATAACAAAGGATAAGTAGAAAGTTCAAATGAAATTTTGGTTGGTATTGAACAAAAGAATGACAGTTATACTGAAGAGTATAAATTAAATGAAGATATTGAAGACTTGGTGAATAACGATGTGGAGCATTTGGTCAATGAATTATTTTTCAAATGCATGTGTTGATATAAAATTTTATTGATCATACAAATTATCATCACATTGGCAAAAAGAAGTTTTTGAAAACTGAAGTTGATCAAATCTTACTTTTGATCAACTATGTTTCAGAAAAAATTAAATGAATTAATTATAGTCTATTAAAAATTCTTTAGTAAAAAAGTTTGATTGTAAAAACTTAATTAATGATGTCACAGTTATAAATTTGAAAAGATTAGTTTTTAATATGTACTTAATTTTATAATTATATTTGATTACGTAAGAGTAAATAGTATGGACTTAATTTTCAATTAAATAATAAAATTATATATATATATATATTTTAATATTTTCTTATCCTTTATTAACATGACCACACTTTAGAAATTCACTTGGTCTCCTAAAATTTAGGATTGCCCCTAGGTCTACAATATAATTTCATTTCACTAAAAATTAAATTAAACAACTTTTGACAAAGACGTGCTACCTAAATTTGAGCACATATATAATGTCTGAAAATTAACCCTTTTTTGAAGGAGTCCCTTATTTTTTTTCAATATTATTTCCTCTTTTAGGGAAATTACTTTGAGTTCGTTAAATTTTGCTCTATTAAAGAAATTAATGACAACTTTTTAGTTCATTAGGGGACAAGGGTATTTATTCATTCACTTGTTTAAAGTTGATAAATAATTTTTTTTTCAAAGAAAAAGATTATATTTAACATGTTAAACATAATTTTAATCAAAATTTAATATGTATTGATTCATAATATATTATTTAATTGATGTCAAACAATTAAAATTGTATGCATTCGTATACATACCAATGATAATGAAGTAGCAATCTCATGTGGACAGTATTCATGTAACAAATTTGTACAATTATAACGTGTATATATGTTTTGTCAAATTACCATGTGAGAAAGTATAATAAATGATAAGTATACAAGGGATTTATTCAAATCTATTAAAAATATGTGCGCGTGCACATTGTTTAGTTTCTTATGCACTGAAATAAGAGGGGTCTAGGGGATTAAATCCTCTAATTTAAATAAACATGGAAGATGATTATGTTTAGTTTGTGTTTTTGTATGAAAAAAGATTAGATTAATTATGATTTTCTTAGAAAGTTAAAATCATTCATAAGTAGAAGATATTTATCATAGCTTATTCTATCATGTATCACTAATATTTCCAAATACTTGCAATGGCGTGCCAAGATAGAGAGACTGAAAAAGGCATTACTAATAACACAAATTTTCTCTATCTTAAGCATCCACGGCAAGAAACTTCATGCGGGTTCCAATATAAAAGAAAAACGTCCTGATCATGCCACGTGGAAGTTTTGCAAACGTGTAACAAAGTAGTGCAAAGGATGATTTGTGTGTGAACAAATGATGCGTAGCCAAGCATCCAATGCCGACCTAGTTCCCGCGTAGAGAGATGCAAAGAAGATCCAAAGTAGCGTAAGTACCACACTCACGTATCCTTGTCTATCAATCCAACGGCTACTGATCAACTTCAGCCACCGCAATTGATCTGAATCGTTGAATCGCAAAGCATTACCTTATTTGTTTATGTTTCTTAGTCCAGCCGTTGCTTTGTTGTTGAATTCCAAAAGTAGCAGGTTGATCTTTTACGCTTCTCTCTCTTCTCATTTCTTCATCAGCTAGACATTACTGCAAATTCCCAGCTTTTAAATTAATGGTAATGTCGATCATTTTGCTGTCGCTTTTCTGCTGATTAGTACATCCTTTCTCTCTTACACAATCAGTTTCTGCGTCAACAGGAGACATCGTCGGTGCCACCATGGCTAGAGACATTGCTAACGACAGCATTTTTCTCAGTCTGCCGTACACATGGCGACGCAGCCAGGAGTGAATGTAACATGTATTGCTTAGATTGCCATGGCGACGCATTTTGCTTTTACTGCCGTTCTTCGAAACACAAAGATCATCAAGTAATTCAGGTATGGACATTTCATATTTTCTAGCTAGTCTAGGGCATTATTTGTAATGGGGTTTCTTCTTTCTTGCTTTTTCTTCGACAGATGATTTATTTTTTTTTTTCCATTAATTTGTAGATAAGACGATCTTCGTATCATGATGTTGTGAGAGTTGCAGAGATTGAGAAAGTGTTGGATATAAGTGGAGTACAGACATATGTGATAAACAGTGCGAGAGTTTTGTTTTTGACTGAGAGGCGTCAGCCAAGAAATAGTAAAGGAGTTGCTCACGTTTGTGAAATCTGTGGAAGAAGCCTTTTGGACCCATTTCGTTTCTGTTCACTGGGTTGTAAGGTTAGCATTTCATTTCCTTTCCTTGCATATCGCTCACATTTTTCTCATGGATCGATCAATGATCATGATCACCACTTTCACTCACAAATAATCCTATGGTCACGGTTTAATCATGCATGACCCACATTCTTAATCCATCACCATCACAACCACTCACCATGAATTCATCATAACAACCCAACAATGTGCATCAATTTCGGCATAAATTTCATCATCGAAATCAATATTATTGAGTATCTGTAATATAATTTACACAATTGGGTCAACTAGATTGGATTGATTTTAAAATTTTTTTCTTCTTCTTTTCATTGAATTTCTTAGCTTAAAGGAATAAAGAGAAATGGGGATGCAAGCTTTAACTCGGAAACTAAGAATGAGATATTAAAGGAAAGAAGAGAAGGAATTTCAAGAGAGGAAGAAGAATTGCGCGAAGGCTCACAACAAAAAGTTATTTACCAGCCCACATCTCATAAGAGTAGAAGAAAAGGCATACCTCATAGGGCACCCTTTGGGTCATTGTAAATAATTAATGCTCTTAAAACAAAGTACATATATTTTATCCCTAATTTAGGGTGTCTTTGTCCTAACTAAAAGAGGGTGTTGGGCTTTTTTTTTTTTGGGGTGGGGGGAATAAAAAAGCAATAGAGTAGGTAAGTTTGCCTTTTAAGATTTGGGATCTATACACATTTTCTCTCTCTTGTGAAGTATCAATAATGCACAATTTGAATTGATAGTTGCAAGTTGTACATGATATTAAGAAATTAAAGCCAGTCTTTGTGGTGTCTGATTTATAGTTTTTGTGGGTCCATGGACCACATGGGCTGAATGCATAAAGAACAAACAACTTTTTATTGTTTAATTCATGGAACATGCCATATGGTAATGGGGCAACATCAACTTTCTATGATTGTTATGGTAAAATGTAAATTGATTAGCTCAATGAATAAATCGCGGATCCTCTTCTTTCTGTTACTCAAAGTGATGCCACAATTATTAGAAGGAACCGAACTTGTAGGTAAGTGGATGAGATATTGACAAAGAATTTGATGGTGACATCTTAATAAATAAATATATATGTATGTATGTATGTATGTATGTATGTATGTATGTATGTATGTATATTATATGTATGTGTGTATATGTACATACAGGAAGAAAAAGTTGAGATACACAAATTATAGTAGAAATATTCAAATATTAAATCACGCATCGTATACTTTATCATATAGTGTATTTTATTTATTAAGATTATTTATAGGTGAAGTTAGAGCAAAGTTTGGTGGAGTGTCGACTCCCCACCTTACAACATTTTAAAATTTATATATAAAATATAAATGACATAAATATTTTATGAGTTATTAAAATATGTCTTTGAATTTTAATCAAATAACAAATAACTCTATGTTTTAAATATTAATTTATCTGTCAAAATTATCAAAGTGTGTTGTTATTTATGTTTTTGTCAAAATTGATAAAACTTACATGTTATTTCAATATTATAATTTTTTTTCCAACTCTAAAAATTGAGCATTGTGATTCCTATTAGTAATATATAAGTTTTTGTTTTTAATTTAGACCATAAATTTTATTTTCTTTATATTTTGATCACCGAATTTTTAATTTTTTATTTTACCTTTGCGATTATTATTATTATTATTTTTTTAAAATACCATATACTCTATTCCACTTTATTTCATTTCATCCTAAAGCATAAAAATAAGTTAAAGATATTATTGTGAATATAAACTTTTATAAAAATTTTATTTATATCAATTATATCTCACATAGTGTGTTTATTTTGTTATTATTATTATTATTTTTATAAATATCACTATATAATATATATATATATATATATAAATATACACACACACACACACACACATATATATTTACCAGGCACTCTCCACCGTATTGCATGCCAAGCATAGATATAAATTAAGAGTGTTGTTATGATACAAGCTCTTACAAAAAATTTATCTCACATTCTCAAAGAAATAAGAAAAAATAAATACTATAAAACATGTGTCCAGTACAATTTAATACTACATTTGCAAGATTGATGTGAGGAGATTATTAGACTTTTAAACTTATTTTTATTATGTCATAAACAATCTCAATTACTTTTAAAAACTATCATGTCACCACCCAAAATAAAAAAGTTAAGGCCAAATTTAAGCTAGTTAATTTTTTTTACAAACTTATTGGTTAAAAAGTGGTATTAAAATATTTTTCAAACTTATATGTTAAATAGTAGGTAATTTTAAAATTATTAAATTAATTTCTTATGCTTATCTTTTAAGTAAACTCATTATTAAAAATTTTATCTTACAAAATTTTATAATTTCAAAATAATCCATCACAAGGCAAGAATTTACCATTGAAAGCTTTTCATGTTAATTGTTTGATAAATGTCATAAATTAATTGATAATTAATCATTTATCTTTCATATCTTCAATTTAGTCACATCTTTATTAATTTATCAAGTAAATTCTTTCAACAATAAATATTAACAGGTAAGATTGTAATTGACAAAAATTAGTGAAAAACAATTAGAATTTAAAATTTGAAAATTATGTTTAACTGGTATAAATTATTAACTATAATTGAAATTTTGTTACATATATATATATATATATATATTTATAAATGGTTAATTGTGTTAATAATTATAATACATAGAATATTTAAATAACATTACTAGTCAAGGAGGAATCGTTAAGCATGATTAAGCCCAAGAAATCAGAGTCACTTCATTCTAATCGATTTTCCTAATTTCCACTACTAATTTAAGTAATCATAAACTAATCAATTGTTAAATTTCCAATTCGAGCAATCTCAGTGAGGAAGAATATATGATCTACTTGGTGGTGAGAAAGACCTTACTAATCTTGCAGACATGCGATTTAATTGCCTTGTGGATCTTGCTGTATATGATCTACTCACTCTTAAAATTGTTCTCCACGATGAAGAACAAGATTCTTGATTTTCTCCTTTGCAGCTTTCCCTTTGTAGATTAACAATATTATAATAAAATGGATCCATAGATAAAGACCTCTGCAAGGCTTCTACCCTAGGCTGTTTCCCTTCTATCGGCAGAACTGTTGACGCGCTATGTCCAAGAACATCGGTCGAATATGCCACCCTCGGACTCAAAGGGCTTCCATCAGAAGCAGTTGTAGTCAAATGAAACTGTATTGAACTTTGAATCATTTCTTCATTTCTGTCATGATTTATACGCAAAGCTACTCGATGATCAGAAGTGCTTCTTCTGCTTCTTGTTTCAACCACGGGTGACCTGCAAACAGGGCAGTTACTGTGCCCTGAAAACCAATTATCAATGCATGGAACATGAAATGCATGCCTGCAATCACGCAACAAACGTACCATATCCGCATCTTCTAATTCTCCCAAGCAAATAACACACTCGCTTTGGTCATCACGAAATAGCTTACAATCCTTTGTCGAGTAAGACAGAATCGGGATTGTAAGAAGCACTTTTTGATCAAACCCAGAAGAAATTTCAAAATTCGGAAGCGATTCCAAGCCAGAACTTGTCGCTCTTTGTCGCCATCTCATCCAATATTTAACAATGAAGAGATGATATGCAACTATTGCAATAGTAGTTGACGCTATGCCAGCCATGGAGATCATAAGTAGAGTAAAAAATGAACCTGAACTTTGATCTGGCGGAGATCCTACACCTTCCATCGCTCATCAACTGCAGAACTTTTTAAGGGATACAAAGATTTTATACAAGATCAAGCAGCTGTTTCTGAAAATTTTATCCAAGATTAAGCAGCTGTGCGAAGCGGCTGTTTCTGAAATTTAAAAGCAAGGAAAACGTTTTGCTTTTAATCTTTTACACGCAAGAAATAAGCTAATACACTTTGGTTCTTTCACAGTGAAAGTGGTTGCACTAAACTTGGGCTTCAAATATTCAAGTTAACCTCGGTGATCGAGACATTTAAGACACGTGCACAGCTGCCGTCATTGGCCGTGGTAGCCGACGGAGATTCTTATTTGTGGTGCAGTTTGTGACAATTGTGCGATAGACACTGTTTAAGGAATAATTACATGAAAATTAAGTGGCATAAACAGAAAGGTTATTCAAATAATTAAAATTAATATATTTAAATGTAACAGAGATTATCTGAATTAAACAAACAGTTCGACTTGAAGGTATCGGGAGTTCGTTACCTATGACGTGTTTGTGTGGTTGCTGGACGGTGGAAGCTAACGACGTTCGCATGTATGGAATTATATTAATGGGTGCATAAGAATTAAATTATTTCCTTTGGGTTCCCCAATTCGATTGTTTTATATTGTTGCAAACCCGCGAAATACAAAGGGCGCAGATTCATTTTTGTTTTATCAATTTTTTTTCTTTATAAAAAATAAAATTAAATGAAAATAAAAAGAGACATTTTATGTAATAGCATAGACATACAAGTAGAAGTATGACATAATTGTGCAAGCACAAATACGAGATGAATCCCACGCGGATAGTATTACATAATGGCATAGATGAATTGGTTAATGAGTTTAGATCAGGCTCGCATTTTAGTCGCCAAATATCTCCAAGATTTAGCCTGTGGACCCGTACACAACTTTAAATAATTAAATTTTGATTCCTAAAACTGATTTTGAAGATTAAAAAATAAATAAAAATAGGTCTGAATGCCTCTTAACAGTCAATCTCTGGTGTTTCTAGAAAATCCTTAACTATCAGTCTAACTTTATACTTTTTAATGCTTCCACTAGAATTGTGATTAACCTTAAAAACCCATTTGCTACCCATAATTTCATATACCACACGTAAATTCCAAGATCCTAAGTTTTATATTGAACCAATGCATCAAAATTCTTATAGTATTGATTCATTCCATTTTGAGTCTTCGAGAGCTTCTTCTGCAATAACTGCAATCTAATGTTGACGTAAGATTTAAGGGTATAACCACATCTTGAGTCTTTGAAAATGCCTGCTTTGCACCTTCTCGCTATTGGTTGACAAGTTTATGGTTTGAGAGCATGAGGATGAAGTACGATTCTGTGGTAATTACTATACCAAAGGTGAAGAGATTACCTATTCTGCTACTAGAACGACTACACTAAAGTCCTTCCTAGCTTTCGACTACATTAAAGTCCTTACTAGCTTTTGAGAGATCTATATGTGCCTTAGAGAACCAATTGTGCATGGAATAAAAAGGTGAGACTGAAGCTCATGTTTCATTAGTTTTTGTGGATTAATGACATAAAGTTAAGTTTAGCAGAAAATGGAAAATCTTCTTTATTGAAACAACGTTTCTAGCTATATAGACCCTTTTAGATGAATGGGGACATGTTTTATCCTTGTGAAGAGGGTTATAACTTATATCTACACATTTTGAAGTATAAAATTAAAATTTATAATTTTTATAGGTTCTAAGAAAATTTAAGTTTGCTATAGAATTTGAAGACAAGATAACATTGCAACAAAAAAATTTATAGAGTTTTAAATTTCATTTGTAATCAAAAATCATTTCAAAATGTATTTTGTTTTGAAAAAATATGTGTTAGAAGTTTGTTGATAAGATACTTAAAGGTATAAAAGGCTTACCACTAAAACTTTAGAGGTAATCTTGAGCCTGGAGTGTAAGGCTTATTTCTAAGGATGTTATTGTGTTGTGTTAAATAATAGCTTATTCAAATTTGATTCATTTAGTAATTATGCCAAAATAATCAAATACTAATCCAAATTTGTTTATTGAGTATATGATCTAAATATTGCTCATTTAAAAATGATTAGTAAACAAATTAAATTTGCATTAAAACACTATTTATTTAGATATGATTTGGACACGATTCATTTAATTTTAAAAATATCATTTTTCGATATCAATAACAAATTTGAGGTATTATTATTACATGTCTATAGTAAATTGCACAAAAATAATAAAAAAAAATAAACTAAAAATCATAACATTATCAACCATACAAACAAATATGTATTCATCTAAATCTCACTTATCCCAAATAACATAAACCATCTTATCATTAATAAACTTAGATTTCAAATTTGAGGAATAAACTTAGATTTCAAATTTTCCTCAAAGTAACAATTAACAACACAAACAAATAAAGTACTATAAACAACATTATTATCTGTAAGCCCAAGTCACAAATAGTAACAACTATCAACATAAATAAATTAAATACAATACAAAATGTTATCATCCATAATCTCAAATCTCAATTCTCCTAAAGAAACAACTGCATAAACAATGTTATTATTCATAAGCTTGAATTTGAATTGAAAATGCTAGTAAAATAATTTTAAGAAATAAGTACAAGTATATAAAATAAGCAAACAAATAAAATCAAATAAAATTTAATTAATAAATCGAGCCTATTCGCTATCATGATTCATAAACAATTATTAAAAATGGTACCATTTTCTGTAGATTGAGCACTATTAATATTTAAGTTTATTACATGTTTAGTAAGGTAATCCAATTTGACACTATTGTTTTCTACAATAAAACCAAAAAGAAAAATGATACAAATATTATAACTTAAAAGCCAAAAAAATGGTAATTAATTATGTAAATTTTGATTACCATTGACTTCGTATAATCAATCTCTTGAGCAGACTAATTCCTCCACTATAATCGGCTTAAGTTTACTTTGAAATTAATTAGTTATCCAATCACTAATATTAAAAGCTGACTCAGGTGCAACAATGGATTAAAAATGCTCTAGATATCATGAGCCATTGAAGTAAGGTTAAGATAACGAAAATTATTCCCTTCCCAAAAGCTTAGGATGTCTAAGTTTTCTCTCTTTTTGTGGTTAATCAAAATAAATCTCCAATTGAATTTTTTTGAATGTAAGCATAATCTATGCTCTCAAAGTCATCAATATCCTACAAGACATGTAGTATCATACAAGTTATATTCAAGTAATAAGTAAATTCAATTACTTTAAGTGTAATAAACAACTGTAAATTTTAACTTTAGTATATCCATAGTCTTATTCAATAATCAAAGGTGACTCAAGCAAATTGACCATGTACTCATTGAATAAAAAAAAATAATTTCTCCCCAAAAATGATTAAATTGTTTTGAATTATTACCATACACATTTTTATATGCTAACTTAATAAATGACATCTTGTGCCTAGGAACCAAAATAAAAGCAATTGCCAATATGGTGGAAAATAATTCAAAAACTTAGTCATTATTTTTTGTGCATATCTGTCATTTAATCATCCATACTTTCAATCAAACTTTTCAAAGTCACATAAGTCATAAATACCTTAGAAAAATATAAATTTAAAATGGAGTACTTTGTGCCAAAAATATACAAATAATCTTATAAAAAAAGGACAAGAATTTGTGTATTTTCTATTTTTTTCACATTCAACTTCAGAAAGATAATACTTGTAATTAAATTCACTTATATGTAAATGAATAAATGCATTTTTGTAATAATGAGAACTTTCAAGCATGAGAAAAAAATGTGAATTTCATCTTATTGGTATATCTTGTCTTAACTATTTTTTATTATCTAGAGATACTTGCCTGGCACATTGAAAAAAATTTTATTTTCTTATTTATAATCCTTTGATAGACTTCAAACTCTCACAAACTTGTTCTATTCTTTCTTAATTTTTGTAAATTTATCTTGAATGATCAAATTAAGAATATATGCACAAAACGAACATGAAAGAAATCACCATTAGACAATAATCCTTTATTTTCAATTAACCTTTCAAAATATGAACACAAACATCATTACTTGAAGCATTGTATAAAGTCAATGAAAATGTCCTTCCCTCGATACTATAACCACAAAAAATTAAATTTATCTTCTTAGCTAAATTAATCATAGTATGTAGAGATGACATAATGCAAAAGTTTAACACCTTTTTTTATGAAATCTTTATCAATGAAATGTTCTATTTAAACTCAAATAATCATCTACAGCTATGGAAGTCCATAGATCAAAAGATAAACATATTCTACTACGAAATTCTTTTAACATGCAATTGATCTTTTCTTTTCTACTTTTGTCCATCTTTAACGCATAAGATTTTGTAGTATTTCTCGATATTATTGGCCCGTATTTTTTCAAATATTAATGAATTCTCCAAATACCCACATACTTAACACATTGAAATAGGTAAATCATACATCACTTATCTAGAGTAATTCGCAATACACATTAGGATCAAATTTAGAAACAAGAGTTGACATAAACCCTTCACTATAATCTATAATGATCTATTTAGGAGCACATGGCATAGTGAATTTAGGACAACATCATATTACTTGTTCTAGACGAACTTGGACGAATGTACACAATGCCACACTTTCTACACTTTGATCTTTGCTTGCCAATTGGATGGTAAATGATTGGCCATTTGTTGAATAGTGTCCACACTTTTAAAGTTAGTCTCATTTTGTGCTTTTCCCCAAGTTATAAGCTTGTAATTGAGTTTTAGAGAGAAAAAAATTGGTGATTAAGGCTCTCATGAGTAATTAATCACAAATTACAACAAATAAGAAAAAATTTATAATATTCTTGAAGGCAAATAGGTTTGGAAGACTAAAAGATTCAGAGTTAAAGGTTTCTACTGAAAAAAAAAAAAAAAAAAACAAGAAAAGCAAAAATAGCCATCACTAAAACCTAAAACATGACTTAAATATTTATATTTTTGTAAGGGTGCTTAAGTATAGGTTAGACACAATTCAAGTGAGCTTCTTAAATAACATAGTTGTTTAAGTGCTAGTTAAGTAAAGGTCAAGTGCTTAATTTTTAAAGAATGGTCATTTGAGTGCCAGACAGGTGAAGGTCAAGCGTTAGAGGCCGCTTGAAAGTCAATTAAGTGATGGTTGAGCATTGGTTTTCTGACTTTAGTCCATTAATTCCCTCGAGCACTTGTTGAATGCTAGTCAAGTGTTAAGCTTTCAAAACTATCAAATGTTTCTTTGAACACGAATCAAGCACCAATCATATACATCTCTACTAACAAATACTATACACAAAATTTTGTTCATGAATGAACCAACCTAAAAAATCCTAACTGTTTATTTACTTTAAAGTTTTATCGAATAATCGTGTCATGACCTATATTGCTACCTTTACCTATTTCTACAAGTTCTTTATGTTTTCTTTTCACTTTTCCTTTTTGATTATATATGTATGGATAGGAGTATCTAAGATTAATTATTTAGTGAGTTTATGGTATAATTAATTACTCCACTATCCATGTGCAATATTGATAATGATTGCTTCGAGTGTTGCAATTTATCCATGTATCCCTTATTGAACTTATGCTAGCAATTAGATGCATCATGCCATGAGGTAAGTTGAATATGTTTCACTTTTATTTCTTCTTTTTCTTCTGTCATGGTAAGTGTTTTATTGAAGATTTTTAAATTTTCAACAGACTAGTTTCTTCTAGTTAGAGATCTTTTGTATTGAACCTGATACCAAGTTAGGAAAAAAAAAAGAAAAGGCTTGAAAGCTTTTTTGTATTGAATCTCTATTGAAGAACAATTAAATGTTACAGCCTACTTGCTTTCTAAGTCAAAGGAAAAGCTATATAATAACTACAATGTTCATATAAAGGAACGATAATAAAACAATTGTACAATAAGGCTAATGAATAATATAAAAAAGTTGTATAGTGTCAACATGTTATATTGCATTATTTTGCTGCATGTAATGTCTGTAAGTTCAACTGAATTTGTCTTAATCTCTTTAGCTTTCTTGAGTGCAAAGAAAGAATTTTGGTGACATGTTATGGGCAGGAAAGTGGAGAAAGCATACTAGGTTCAATAGACTATGTAAGGGGAACTTGTGGGCTATCTTTTATTTTATTTTCAACCGATCATATATTGTTTCCATAAGAGATCATGCAAATATTATGATGTTCATGTAAGAATGTTGTTTAGTTAAATACTAAGTAAGACCAAAAGTAGTTTAAAGTATTTTTTTTAAAGTTAAAAAAGTTAGATAAAAGATGATTCTTTTCTATCAAAATAAGGAGTAACCTTGTTACAAGTTAAAGCATGTTTCACAACTTAAATTGCACTTTATTAATTTGTTTGTCTATAGAAAATTGCTTTAATACAATGTCAGGTGCAATTTAACTTCTTAACTCAAATACATAGAAACTAAAAAATTGTTCAAAGTTTTATGACTAGACTTGACATGTAACCCCATGTATCAAGCATGGTTTATGCCTTTAGAATTTGTACTAATGAAATAATAATTTAGCAATTATATTTTAATTTACATTAATTATTATTCATTTTTATCTTTTGTTAATAATCTAAAAATCAAAATCATCACTACTAGGTCACCACTTGCCATCCTCAACCATCATCTTTTGCCAATTTCTGTTTAATTTTGTCTTATGTTGAAGTCCTCCTTAATATTTATATATAAATAGGAAAAAATTTAGAAAAACCTTAATTTTATAAAATTTTTTACACTAATTTTTTTTTTACTATTAAACCAATACACTTTTAGTAATTAAAATTAAATTTAATATATACATTAAGTATAATGTATTAATTATACATATTATATTAAATTTTTAGTATTGAAAGTATATTAATCTAATAGTTAAGAAATTAATATAAGAAATTATGTAAAAAATTAAAATCCTGAATTCTTTCTCTCTCTCTCTCTCTCTCTCTCTATATATATATATATATAGGATAAAATAAAAAGCTCATTAACTTTATATAATTTCTTATATTAATTCTTTGACTAGTAAATTAATATACTTTTAATGATTGAGATCAAAATTACATTTATAATTAGGAGATAATTCTAATCCTTATAATTAATGTATATGTGAAACATAATCCTAACTATTTAATTAAAATTAATCTAATGGTATATAAGTAGTTAAAGAAATTGTGTAGAAAAAGAAACTTTTATCTTAACCCTGTATACATACATACGTACGTACATACATTACTTATGATATGTGGGTGAGTGGGTGTGCCTATACACACACACGCAAGACTAATCAAGAGCCCTTTAATTTTATACAATTTCTATATAAACAAAAATTAGACTAATGCATTTTTAATTGTTAAAATTAAATATAATACATATATTAATTATAATATATTAAATATATAAATTAAATTTAATCTTAACCATTAAAAATATATTAATTTAATACAATTTAGATTGTCGTATCGTATTTATATCATATTGTATTCATGTCATATTAAATAATGGTCAATTCAAATTCGTTTAAACATGATTTGAATATGATTCGTTTAACTTTAAAAAATTTAACTTTAAAAAAATAATAAAAAATTATTTTAAAAAAAACAATATTATTTTTCAATATCATTATTTAATATCCATAGTAAATTACAAAAACAAAAAAAAAAAAAAAAAACAACTATACAATTAAATCTATAGCCATTAAAATGTCACTTTTCCCAAATAATAATATAAACCACGTCATCATTAACAAATTTAAATCTCTATTCTCCCCAAAGTAATAATTAAGAGCATAAACAAATTAAGTGTTACAAACCACATCATCATCCATAAATCCAAGTAACAAATGGTAACTACTAACAACATAAATAAACATAGAATATTATCATCCATAAATACAAATTTCAATTCTCCCAAAGTAACACCAACATAAACAAATGACATCATCCATAAGCTTGAATTTGAATAGAAAATACCTATAAAAGAAGTTTAAGAAATAATTACAAGTATATAAAAGAATATAAATAAAAAAATTAAATAAAATTTAAGTAATATATCAAATCTATTGACTCTCATGATTCATGGACAATTTCTAGGAATTGTACCACTTTCTACAAATTAAACATTATTGATGTTTAAGTTTATTAAATCTCCAGTAAGCTCATCTAATTTGACATTGTTTTTTTCTTTGATAATAAAAAAAAAAGAAAATAATATAAGTATTATAACTTATAAACAAAAAGAAAAATGGTAATTAATTATGTAAAATTTAATTATCTCTATCCCCATATAACCAATCTCTTATGCAAACTAATGCTTCTACTGTATCCAGCTTAAGTGTACTTTGAAATTGATTAAGTACTCGACCATTGATATTGAAAGTTGACTCATATGCAACAGTGAATATAGGAACACTCAAAATATGATGAGCCATGGAAGTAAGGTTAGGATAACAAAAATTATTCCCTTTTTAAAAGCTTAAGATGTCCAAGTTCTTATTTCTATTTAATCGTGGTTCATTCAAATATGGTTCCAATTAAGTTTTCCAAATGCAAGCATAATCCACACTTTCAAAGTCATCAAACTCGTAAACAATGAAAGACATATAATTATGTACAAATTATATTCAAGTAATAAGTAAATATTAAATATTTTAAATATAATAAATAATTATAATTTTTACCTTTAGTATATCCATGATCTAGTTAAATGCAAAGTTATCAAGTGTCACACTTGAATCAACATGATCAGTTTGGGGAGAAATGGTATATGTGAATGCGGTAGTGAAAGATGATTCAGGCAAATTAACCATGTAATCATTGAAAAAAGAAAACAATATCTCTTCAACATGATTAAATTGTGCTAAATTATCACTATAAACTCTTTTAAATGCAAACTCAACAAATGTCATCTTGTATCTAAGATTCAAAATAACAATAATCACCAATGCAGTGGAAAACTCAAACTAATATTTCAAAAACTTGTTCATCATTTTTTGTGCCATGTCTCTCGTATAGTTATTCTAATATCAATCAAACTCTTCAAAGTCACATAAGCCGTAAACACCTTAGGAAAATTCAGATTTGAAGTGGGGTTCTTTGTGATAGATAAAATGCAAGTAATCTCATAAAAAAATAAACAAGAATTTGCTAATCTTTTCTATTTTTTCCATTCAACTTCAGTGGGACAATGCTTGTAATTAGAGTCACTTAATTGTAAATGAATGAAGACTCCTTGTAATAAAGAGCACTTTCAAGCGTAAGAAAAGTTAAATTCCATCTTGTTGGTACACCTTGTCTCAACGTTTTTTTACCATATAGAGACAGTCGCCTAGCACACTCCAAAAATTTTTGTTTTCTTAGTTACAACCCTTTGATATACTTCATACTCTCACAAACCTTTTCTATTTCTTCCTTAATTTTGTCAATCCATCTTGAACTATCAAATTAAAAATATGTGCACAAAAACAAACATGGAAGAAATCACCATGAGACAATAAGGCTCTCTTTAGTTCAATCAAGATTTCAAAATATGAACGCAAACATCATTACTTGAAGCATTATCTAGAGTCAATGAAAATATTCTTCTCTAAGTACCTCAATCACATAACATTAAATTTATTTTATTAACCAAATTAATCCCAATATGTGAAGATGACATAATGCAAACATTTAACACCCTTTTCTGCAATGTCCATTCTCTATTAATGAAATGTGTTGTTAAACTCAAATAAACATCTGTGGTTATGTAAGTCCAAAAATCAGAAGTTAAACATATTCTACCAAGAACTTCTTCTAACATGCAAATGACCTTTTCTTTTCTATTTTTGTACATCTTTAACACATGATTTTTCAATATTTCTTGATATTATTGGTACTTGTTCTTCCAAAAATTTGTGAATTTACATAACACTCTCATACTCAACAAATTGAAAAGGTAAATTATGCATCATCAAAGCATTAGACAGTAATTCACAGTACACATTAGGATCAAATTTGAGAACATAAGTTGACATAAATCTTTCACTATGATCTATAATCATCTGTCTAAGATCACGTGGCATAGCTATTTAGGATAACAAGACGTGTTTTTTCATATTACCTGTTCCAGATGTACTTGGGCACACGTACACAATGCCACACTTTCTACACTATGATATTTGCTTTCCATCTAGATGGTAATTGGCTAGCAATTTATCGTGTCCAAACTTTAGAAGTCAGCCTCTTTTTTAGCTTTTCACCAACTTCTAGGCAACTTTTTTCCAGTTGCCTCATTTTCTAATTCAATTATGTTATCTTTATCTTTATATCCAACACTTCAAGAATTATCAACCATATTAGTCTCAGTTGAATTCATTCTTTTTCTGCAACATAAAAATATAATTGATACAAATTAGACAATGAAATAGAGTTTATAACAAAAATTCAAGACAAAAGTAAGCCACAGCAATTCTAATATGATTATAATGCTAAAATTTATATAGTCTCATTAGGTTCAATGCCTCCATTTTTAATTCTTTTATATTCACAACAGATTGTTTTCAATCCACGGTTTGATCAATGACTAAATTATTAGGGGTAAAATCAATAAAAAAACTGATTATAAGTAGTAATGGGTAATTTTGAAAAAAAAATAGTTGAGGAATTAGATTATAAAGTAGGAGACAAATGATCATTACTATCTCTTTTCATGTTCATTTGAGCTATTTGTAGAGTGGACCTATGTTATTCATTAAGGAAGCTTAATATAACATTGAAGTTAGTTAGTTAGGAAATTCATAACTTTGATAGTACAAGGAAAGTAATTTTGAAATTCGGAGGATCCTCACTACATATATTGTCTTTTGTTTAATTTGTATGATTTTTACATTGCATCAAATAGCTCAAATCATACATATAAGGTATTCAAAATTCAGGGAATTAATGCAGATTTTTCAATCCAGACCTTGGTGTGTTTGAAAATTTATGATCTAAGAAATAAATTCTACCCAATAAGAGGTTTTTATTCATCAATATTTCCTTCAGATATATAGTAATCATACAATTTAAGTTATAATAGGGTTTAATTTTTTTCCTTTCATGGAAGCAAATTTTATGCATGTAATTTTCTGAAAACCTTCGACTTGGAGATGAAGATGAAGTTAAGAAGGCATTTAAATGGTGGAACTAGCCATCACATTTGCAGATACATATTTCACACATTTCACATGCGGATCAGCAACAACAGTGCCTAAAGCAAATTGATTCTCAAAGCAAACACGAATTATGACTCCGTGAATAATACGGGCTCGCTAGAAAGATGCCAAATCTAAACAAACTCAAATCACACTAAGAAGTGCGAACCTACTATGTTCTGCTTTCATTAGGATAAAAAAATAATAAGAAACAATTATCAACAATAAATTTAAGTCTCAAAGCAAACGAAGGAATGATGAAAGCATACGCAAGAATCAGACAAGAAGTGAAGAAAAGTACCTTCAATTGAAAGAAGTTCAAGTCTGCAACCGAAATGTAACCGTGTGGGGTGGAGGTTTGGAGCTCAGACGGCTGGTTAGTTTTTGTGAAAATCAATTATGAAACTGGGGTTTTAACTTTTGAAATTTGATTTGTGTTATTTTGTAATGTTATATTTTTGTTTATATTTTTTATTCTTATTGTGCTAATGTTACATTATGGATTTTGACATTGAATATTAGTTTCATTTTAGGCTTTTGCATTAAATTTGGGCCGATATTTGATTATGTAAATAATTTTTGATTTTAAAATTTTTAAAAAAATTAAATAAATATGACATAATTAATAAATAAATAATATGAATATAATATTATTATTATTTGTGTTAAAATTATTAAATTTAAATTTATTTATTTATTTTAAATTTTTATCATAATATATGTTATCATCCATATATACAAACATGTGTAAAAAAAATAAGGTTTAAAGATTATATATTATTATTTTTTATAAATAATTAAAATTTATATTTTTGAAAGTATTGACATTCCTTACAAGAAATTTATATCTATTAATTATTTGGTACTGTTTAAATGAAGAGATTTTAAAAAAATTTTAAAATATTAAAAATCTGCAATGCAAGCAAGTGGGCATCATATAATATTATGGATCTGATTTCCAAATCTCCTATTTCGTTGAAAAGGAGATTATTAAATTTGATTCCGTAACAAATAAATGTTATTAAAATGCTATAATAATATTATATGAAAATGATTCATCACCAATAAAATTAATGAACAGATTCTACATTACTATTAAGCATATCCCCAAAGTCAAACCACGTTTCTTGAAATAATTCAATCACAAATATATGAAAAACAATTCACGATTGATAATTATTACGCTGCAATTTAAAAGCGCGTGACTACCACGTTCTGATTTGTAAATATTTTAGTATGTTTTTTTAAATTCAAGTATCATCCTTAGTCTCATTAGGCGCGTGGTAGGACAATTGCTTGAAAAATCTCCCAAGGAAGAAAAATAGAACGAAGTAGAAATGTCATTTGAAGGGAGATGAATTGGTCATGAAAACGATCCAAATCATACAATTTCCCTACATAAACTGAGAGTGACAGCACCCTTTATCTCTCCTTATCTCAAACAAACAGACACCATAGATTCTGAACCTCAATCCCATCTGAATCTTCTCGGAATCATGATGTCAAGATGTCTCAGCATCAACCTCCATCACCATCCTCAGCTTTCTCTTCCTGTAATCTCCCATAAATCAAAACCCTGGAAATTAGCTATTCCTTCTTTACTTTCAGGTAAAATAGCTACAAATTTGACTACACCCCACAAGTTTTCCTGCCCTGTCCTAAAAAATAAATGCAGCATTTTGACCATGGCATCAACTGAATTCGATGAATATGAACCCAACCCCACGCTTACCAACGAAGATCTTAAGCCAACAACAAGCAAGGAGAGAACTTTTTCTTGGTGGGACATGGCTAGTCTTTGGATTGGTCTTGTTGTTGGTGTGCCATCTTACTATCTGGCAGGAAGTCTGGTTGATCTTGGCATGGCTTGGTGGCAAGGAATTGCTACTGTTGTTGCTGCGAATGTAATTTTGTTAGTGCCATTGGTGCTCACAGGTCACCCTGGAACAAAATATGGGATTTCTTTTCCTGTTTTAGCAAGATCGTCTTTTGGGATTCGAGGTGCTCATATTCCTACTCTGCTTAGAGCATTGGTTGGCTGTGGTTGGTATGGAATTGAATCTTGGATTGGTGGTGAGGCAATTTTCCTTCTTTTGCCTAAATTCATTAAACAATCTTCCCTGTCACAATCTTTACCTTGGTTAGGAACTTCTCCTTTAGAATTCGCTTGTTTTATTGCTTTTTGGTTAGCTCAATTGACCATTGTATGGAAAGGAATGGAAGGAATTAGAGAGCTTGAAAAATACTCAGCTCCAATTCTCATCATTCTCACTTCTAGTTTCCTCTTTTGGGCTTATATCAAAGCTGGTGGATTTGGTGACATGCTCTCTATATCGTCCAGGCTTTCCTCTTCAGAATTTTGGTCACTCTTTTTTCCTTCACTCACTGCAAATATAAGCTTTTGGGCTACTGTTGCACTTAACATACCTGATTTTACCCGATATGCCAAGAGCCAAACTGACCAAATTTTGGGTCACTCTGGTCTGCCAATATTTATGGGAGCATTTACTTTTGTTGGCTTAGCTATAACCTGCTCTACTCGAGTAATTTTTGGACATGTAATCTCTAGTCCAATTCAACTTCTTGAACAAGTTGGAGGGACTACAACAACAATCCTTGCTATCATAGGTATTAGCCTTGCCACAATTACAACAAACATTGCAGCAAATGTTGTAGCTCCAGCAAATGCCCTTGTTAATCTTAGCCCTTCAAAGTTCACATTTAGAAGAGGTGCTCTCTTAACTGCTTTGCTTGGAATTGCTTTTCAACCTTGGAGGCTTCTTAAATCAAGTGAGAGCTTTGTGTATACATGGTTAGTTGGTTACTCTGCTTTGTTGGGTCCAATTGGTGGCATAATCTTAGCAGATTACTATCTTATTCGCTGTGCAAAATTGAGCATCAAGGACTTGTTCTCATTGAATCCTTATGGAGCTTACTACTACTCAAAAGGCTACAATTTGGCAGCAATCGCAGCTTTGATAGTTGGGATATTGCCTGTGATTCCTGGTTTCTTGCAGAAGGTTGGATTCCTGGCTACAATACCAAATACTTTAGTTGTTATTTACAACAATGCTTGGTTTTTCAGCTTCTTCTCAGCAGGTTTTCTCTATTGGATTCTAACACGTTTTAGAGGAAAACAAGACTATGCAGCCTTTGAAGACCCTCTTTTGCCCTCTGGAACTTAACATTTTCTTGCATTACAGATATAGAATACTGTTGAAAGTTTAAGCGTTTGATTCCCAAGAATCTCTTGATAGAGAAAAAGAAAATGATACAGAAATTTGTTATTATGCATTCATGTTTTTGTTTGAAGGTATTTATGGTATTAAATGTTTTTGACAAATCGTATGTCACAGGGTTTCGAGTGTGTTGTATTTTGTTGTGGTGCCATCCACTAAGAATTTTGGGCCCTACAATATTTGGGCCTGAAGCCCTGAAGCACTGTAGGTTAGCTCGATTTTCAAAAGTAACATGATTTGTTAATTCATCTTATTTAGAATATAATAACAACTTCAAATGATACAACTGGAATGTAACTTAACATTAACATAGACGATCAAGTCATAAATATAAATAAATTAGCCTTTGAACCAAAACATTACAATCAAAACAAATAATTATTTCTGTATTTGACAAATAAATGAGTTTGTACCTAATTAGATGACTCGTTCCATATTTAAAATCAAAATTTTTTGTTACAATAATTGCAGTAAAATTGAAGATGACTCTCCATTAAAAAATCATTCTATTTTTTTTTTAAGAAAGAGTATTTAATTTAAATTTTAGTTATTATAGATTAAAATTGAAAAATAAGCTAAAAATTAACCTTTTTAATAATGATAAAATGTATTAAGGTGTCATATATCAACATTTATAATTTATTAACTTTTTTAATTAAAACAAAGCACATATAAATTTAAAAATGAGGAAAGAAAAATCAAATATTAATTCTAACAAAAAAATCAATCCTAAATTGTCCATTTAATTTTCTATTTATATTGTGAAAAATAATTTTTTAATAAAATAACATTGAGAGATGCAATTTAATTATTTTTTAACAAGGGAAGTTGTTGAACTTATGAAGCTCAACTACAGACATAGTGCAATTTTTTAGAGTTTTGTAACCTTGCCACATAAGACTAGAAACTATGTTGCTCACTAAAATAGGAGTAATGTAACTCACTAGATGTTATTTTAGATAGATAGATAGATTAGATAGAATAGTCACTCAGCGTTTCATCTTGTGGTAAAAATTTTTCAACTCCTTAGGCATGTAGATTCAAATCTTCTTTCCTCATTTTGCAGAAACTTGTAGGTTGTCTTTTGTCAGAAAAATTTAGTAGAAAATAATTCAAATATACAAAACAATTAAAGCCAACGATGCTAGCATGCTATCACATGATGTACATTAAAAATCAAACAAAAATAATAATGAGAAATTTTGATTAAATATGATTACTCTAGCTTCACACTGCCACTTTGAAATTTCGTATAAGCTTCTCCATCCCCATACCCTTCACAACTCAATATATATAAAAATAGCATCTAGACTCAGCAAACAATCACTAAATCCCCAAAAAAATGTTTCATTTCTATCAAGATGATCAAGAAAAATCGTCGATGATCAATCTTTTCATCGAAAAACTGTAAATGAGTTTTTCACCTTTAGCCCTCATATACTTCAAATTGATCAAGAATTGGATATGGTTCTAGATGATGTAAAGGAAGGTTATTTTGCTATTTTTACCATTTAGAATGCTGAAAAACAAAGATTTGCTTTGTTGCATTATACAACTTCAAAACCTCAAAATTATTGAGTTAATTTTAGTCGGTTGCGAAGGAGTATGGATTCACACAAGAGGAGCTCCCTTGTAAGCCAGAGGAGTTGCAAAATATTCTTCAACATCAGTGCAAGATGATTAGTGCTCGAGCTGGATTAAATGCAAGCATCATATAGAGTACTAGTTGTACTTCTCACAATTAGCCGAACACAATACGAATCCACAAATTTTATCTCCCATGGAATTACGGTAAACCAAATAGGGTATAATGGCACATTAGTCTCATTGCCAACAAAACCTGCGATATCTATAACCTAATGGAGGTAAATGGTTACGAAGTCATGTTTTTTTTTTTTTTAAATTGCCTATTACATTAGAAGGCGTGTTTCTTGTAATTGCCTACTATATTGATAACCCCCCATGATCATAAAGGTTACTATAGGCCACAATTGCCAATAATTGATTGGTTGAAAGCTTGTAAAAAGTCAAAGACTCATAAAAACTAAAAAAAAAAAAAAAGGGACGATTGAACTGCCAAAAATGCTTTTCCAAAGATTTTCTCAATACATACTCAAATTTAAATATTTATTTTATCTTTTATTTCGTTGATTTGATTGAATCAATTGCTCATTTAACATCAGAATTTTACTTTCAACAATACACCAATGCCTCTTACTTTTGATCTTGTTTACAAAAGATATGAAATTTAGAACTCAAAGAGAAGTTTTCATTTAATCATCTAAGAGATTTTCTTGTCTGCATCTTGGAGAACATTAGGAGTACCTATTGGCAAAGCTGGCATGAACAATAAAAGAAAGGGCCACTACAAAATGGGTATTTAGTATATGATTTTAAAAAAAAAATTTGACTAAAGTATTAATCCTATTTTGGTACTGTTTGTTGGATGGGCTATTTTATAGGCAAGTATACACATTTCCATTTTAAGATGTTTAGATCATGAAGATGTTAGCTATGTTGAATAAAATCTATCTGTGCGGTTGTGGTAATCATGTTAAAGTATAATCATTAGCATTTTGGGTTGCAAGGTAATGTTATTATTGGCCTATAATTCATGCGGATGCAATGATGCTGGTAAAATCTTATAAAAGTGTTAGTTCCACAAAAATATTCTTAAGCAACTAGTCAAAAACTTGATCAACTTAATAGGCCTTTGGCCTCTCGCAAAATAAAAGTTAATTTTGATCGGAATATTACAGATAGTTTAAGGACAAACACAATTTGCTATTGTTATGGTCAATTATTTTACGAAATGAGTCGAAGCAAAAGCTTCGTTGAACATCATCGAGGATAGGACCATGGATTTTGTGTAAAGAAATCTGCTATGTAATTTTGGAATTACCAATGCCCTAATCACTAACAATAGTAAATGGTTCACCAGCTAAATATTTAAGAAGCTTTGTTCAAACTTACTGCTTTATGGTTTAAATCCTTAGCACATCCGTGTTAAAAACTCGAGTAAAGCTCGATGATGAATCAGTAGCTCAATAAAAGTTAGAGGATGAATCCTCAGCTCAGTGCAAGCTAGAGGATGGCTCAGCTGGAGCATCAGTTTAAATGATTCTAAGGAGTGTTCTGGATAATGTGTTGAAGCAGACAAAATAAACCAATAATTATTATACAAATCATGAGGCAGTGCAATTCTGCTATAACAAGAATGAATCAAAGGTTGAAAATGTATCTCACTTTATAGTTTTGCAAAGATTATAACGTACCTTCTTTCTTGTTCCTCAATTCACTAGTAATATATGTGTACATTGCCATTTGTTTGTATATGCGTGAAGAAAAATCAATACAAACAATAGTCATTTTTGTAGCCTTTATGTTCTAGATTTTATTCTTCTTAAATTTTAAGTTAGTATTAAAGCCATTGAAATGGCAAACCATAGCTAGAGCATGATCTCCCAAAACACAACACCGCCATCAATTTCAATTAAACAACGAATTCTTCACTTTATCCACATCCATTAAGCTAAGTAGCACAAACTACTTGCTATGAAAATCATAGGTCCTTCAAAGTATTCGAGCAAACGTCTTGAAAAAATTCAATGATGAAAACCAAGACTTACCCAAAGGATTGAATATGGTGGTTAATGAGAACTAAAACATCACCATTATTCAACCATAGTTAATCAAAAATATCAACCATAGTTCATATACAGATACTAAAATTCTACAATTGTAGGTTTTATATTAAAATACTTAATTATTATTAATCAATTAAATTAAAATTTATCAAATACTATAATATCCCAATCTAATTTAAAAATTCTAAAATAACATTTATAAACAAATTTAAAAACGTGATAAATGAAATATAAAACTCTATTTATTTCTTATAACAAAAATAAAATAAAATATTCAAAATTATCTTCTAAATAAGTCATTACGTTTATTAGTTTAAATAACTTACTTTGTAAAAAGTAAATAACAATGGATGAGTTATTAACTCAGTAAGTAATGTCATTCATAATAAATATATAAATTTTCTTATTTTCAAATGCACAAAAATATTTACAAGTCTTTTTATTTAAATATCATGCAAAAAATATAGCTTTAAGTACTTTCTCAAATAAACATAAATTCAATATTTGTAAATTTCATAAAAGAACATATTTTATAAAATATTAATTATAGAAAATATATTTTATTTGCTTGTCACATAACTTCATAAATTCTTATAAGTTAAAATTATATTTCATAAATCTTAAATGCATAATCAAATAAATATTCATTTCAAATAAATATATATAATTTGCTTATATAACATAGTGTCACTTATACTCCTAGTAACCCGGCCAATTAATATATATCACTTGTATTTTTGGTGATTCAACCATAAAGAATCGTATGTATACTTAAAATATAATATCAGCTGATTTATACATATATTGACTGTAATCAATCAAAAATATCGACCGTAGTCGAGTATAATCATAATCATAATCATAATCATAATCATAATCATAAAATTAAGGACAGAGCAACCAAAAATATTTCATTTTCATTTGAACATATAAGAATTATTTATAGCATAGTAGCTTGCAATGATTTATTTACAAAATATTTAACAAATATTTAAAAATATATAATTTATAAAAATTCATAATATAAATACATTTATCGAATAATCAAATATTTCACAAATATTAAAGTCAAATAATTTATAACATAAAATAGTTTTATAATTATTATACAAAAATAACCCAATAAATATCATAAATAGAATTACTTATTTCAATTCAAATTAAATTCTTTAACTACCTTTAATCACTGTTCAAAAGTTTTAAGTTTTCTATAATAATGAAGTATCTAATAAAAAATAATTAAAATAATACATAGATAAATTTTATAGAATTCTATTATAACTACATTAATTGCTTAGAACTTTAAGTAAAACTACTTATAAATCTCAAATTTTTAACTCTTATTCTATAAATCAAATTAAGTTAAAATTTTACAAATCTATTAAGCACACCTAAAGATATCATATATAAAAATTTTATGATATTTCAAGTTCAAAACTATTTTTAAAATTATGAGTTTTTCATAAAATAGTAACATGTTCAGGATATTTTAAAATTGCATATGAGTCAATAAAAAATTTATAACTATTTATATACATTTTAAATACTATAAAATTTATTAACAAAATAATAAATATGTGTGCAAATTATTATAAAAATTGTTATAATTTTAAAGATCTTTTGACATTTTAAAATAATATGTATTTCAAAAACTATTAACCTACCAATATGATTTCAGAATTGAGATTCACAAAATCAAAAATTTATAAATACATAAATATTTTTCTAAAAATCATGAAATAAAAAAATTAGTAAACATTTATATAAAATTTCAAATAAAATTTCATAGTTTTTGAAATTTTTTTGCTCTTTTAAATAAATTTTATCTTATATTCAAATTATAAAACATACAGAATTTTAGATTTTATAAGTTAATTTCAAAAATCTGTATAAAATCAAATTCTCATCTAATTCAGAGAAAACAAAATTCTATATTCTTATTATCATATCAAAATTCAAATTATAAAAATTTTAATGAACAATTTTAATAAAAATTTTTGTTAAAATAATTATATAAGTATTGTACTCAACAAATGATATAAAGTCCTTATTCAAACAATTCACAAGTTATGGTTTAACATTAATTCTGCATTAAATTAAAATAACAAAATAACAAAAATAATTAAACATTACCTCTAATATCTAATAGTTTAAACAATCGCAACCAGAGAGAAAAATATTATGTTTGTTTATTAAAAAAAGTGAAAGACAAAGAGGTTAAAGAGAAAAATAAGTTTTTATATGTTGTTTGAAAAAACTTAATGTATAAAGGATATTTACTAAAGTCATAATTTAAAATAAAATAGAATCCCTTTTTTATTAGGATATCTATTTAAAAATGATATTTGTCAATAATTAATATAAATAATAAAATATATCTTTTAAAAAAATAAGTTAAAATCTTAACTTTATCAAAATATTTACTATTTAAAATAAAATTATTTTTTAACTAAAATAAAAATAAAGACAAATTCTAACTTTAGTATTTTTACGTAAAAAAATATTTAGGTAACATAATAGTCTTCTAATCTAATGAGGAGATAGAATATTACAAATAAATATAAAACAATTATAAACAATGAGACCTGGGTTTTGGTGCCTTTTAGTTCAAACCTTAGTTGGTTGAGAACAAATTAATTTATAAAGTAAAAGAAAACTTTGATGAAAGTGTTTTGAGACTAAAGGTAAGACTTGCTACCAAGAGTTTTCACAAAACTTTAAGCATAGACTTTAATGAGACCTGTAGCCATGTTATCAAGGTCATAACAATTAGAATTATTTAAGCTTGGCAGTGATTAACAAATGAGAGCTGAGACAAATAGATGTAAATAATACTTTTGTTAATAAAAAACTTTTAAAGACTATATACATAACATAACTTAAGCAACTATAAAACCCTTCCAAACCTGATCATGTGTGCAAGCTCAATAAGGTATTATATGGCTTAAAACAAGCCCCAAAGAAGAGATCCAAGTTTATTAGCATATGGCCCAACATTACAACAAAAAAGTTGTAACATATTGAAAGTTCAAGTATTTAGTGGACCCCCCATTATAATTATATTAAAATATATGTAATAAAAGTATTAGATTAGAGGAAAAATATAGAAGACAAACTTGTTAGGATGAAAATTGGGCGAAAACGGGTGCTATTGGTAAGAAATGGTAAAATCATCATTTTAATAAGTTTCAATTGATCAAACTAGATATTGAGGATATAAATTAGTATCATAGAGTGTGTTAGAAGGAAAGATAGATTTTATAACTCTAAAAATATCAAAATTATTATTTTGAACGAAAATGAATAATTTTACTAAAAATGGTGAAATGGTCATTATGCCAAGGGTTAAAAAGACCCCGCTAGATTTCAATCACCCAAAATTCTTATAAATATTGTAAATAAGATGTAGGAAAAAAATGGAATCAAATTCAGAAGTGATTTGATAAGGAAATCGCCGAAAATGGGCGTAAAGGATATTTTTTATGTCATAAAGGTAAAATGATCATTTCATAAGAAATTTGTGAATTTCATGTCATTGAAATCTGATGGACTAAAATAGAAGAATGTGAAAATGGTCTTGATTCTTTCATAAATTGTGTTGTGGCTTGAATAAAATTTTAAAAACTTAGGGACCAAATATAATTTTAAAAATTTTGTGAAAAACTCATTATTTATTGTTTTAAAATTGAAAAATGTTCATTTTCTTCTTCCTCGTATTGCCGACTTCTCCTCCATCACTCTTCTCTTTAATTTTCTTCTTTAATTTATCAAATTCATAAGGAAATATTTGGATTTATTCAACAAGGACAAATTGATTACTAAAGTAAACTATTTCTTTCGATATAATTTGTGCATGATTTCATGGTAGAAAAATTTATGGGTTTTGAGTTTGATGAGCTATAATGGTGAAAATATGTAGAAAGGGAGAAAGGAAGTGGTTAATGGTGGAAAATTGAAGTTAATAGATTGTTTAAAGTAAGAAACATTAAATTCTCATTTTTTTCTAATTTAAGGTTTTGTGGATTGGTGATAATTGAATAATTTTATATGAGTATGATATGAAATTTGTATAATCTAATTGATTGATGATATTATTTACATTAAAAAGAAAAAAAATTTAATGTGTAAGCTTTGCAAAAATTTGGCCACGCGAGGAATAGTTGCTTTGAATTGTATTTTTGGTGGTTTAGTTGTTAATTGATATAAATGAGTATGGAGAATGAAGATTTAAAGATTAATGTTAAAAAAAATTTTGATTGTAAAGACAAGCATATATTCAGTCACCTTAAACTTTTAATATTTTAAATTATTTTATTTTATGTTTAATATCTATTCTTAATTGTATGTATGTTGTGAACATTTGAGAGTAAAAAAGAATTAATTAGAAAGAATAAAATGGAAGAAATTGAAAAAATGTGTAATAAGAGAGGTTCGGCCCTTATGCTTAGAAGTGTGATGTGTTAGTTTTTGATATATTTTGTGTTGTATATATGTGCCTAAATATATTAGGAAATAAATGAAATTGGTAGGCAATAATTTAGATGTGTAAAATAGAATAAAGTTGGAAAAAGAGGAAAATTATCCATTTTGAATATTGTTCATCGAAACCTAAAAATGGTAAATTTTAATAGGTTCTTATGTTAAAAATTAGATGGTAAAATAATGTGATCAATCAGAATTGATTTGGTTTAGTAAATGATGAAATACGTATGAAAAGGGCGAAAAGATAATTTTGATTCTAAGTATCAATTATGAGTTGTATTAAAGATAATTATGTATAATCGAATATTTTTTAAGAACGTGGAGGAAAAATAAGTGAATGTGGTAAGGAATCGAAATTTTTTTATAAGCAATACGTATGTGTGTGTGTGTGTGTGTGTGTGTGTGTGTGTGTATTTATATATTTATATGGATAAATATTTATGATTATAAATTTGGTAATAACTGTACTAAATAGTCACCACCATATTAGGTATTCTAAAATACCTTACCGATGTTGGGTATTTTAATTACAATGGTTAATACAATAATTATATTATTATTATTCTTACTAT
Organism: Khaya senegalensis; assembly: GCA_032402905.1. Classification (NCBI taxonomy): domain Eukaryota; kingdom Viridiplantae; phylum Streptophyta; class Magnoliopsida; order Sapindales; family Meliaceae; genus Khaya; species Khaya senegalensis. The sequence goes on along the minus strand of CP135545.1, from coordinate 3,063,802 downwards.
TATTGTTATTGTTATTGTTATTGTTATTGTTATTATTATTATTAATGTGATTATTATTAATATTAACGTAGTTGTAATCATTATTTTTATTAATTGGTTAATTATACGTATATGTGGACACGTTAGAGATTTAATAGTTTGTGTGTTTCTTGTTATGGTAGCAAAATTGATAGAATTACCAAAATACCCTTGAGTATAGTCAGGGTTGAAATTTGTAATAATTAGTTAATAGTCAAATAAAATGAATAATTGAAATTTGTAATAATTAGTTAATAGTCAAATAAAATGAATAATTGAATGATTAGAATAATTGTGGATCAGTAATAAATTTTCTCACACTCTAACTGTGTTGTTAAGTCAGCTTGTTAAAAAATTTTATTTAAACCGTAGCCATAACTAAGAAGACATGGCTTCATTGTGGGCCCTGGTTGGGATGGTATGGCCAGATCTTACCCGTGTCCGAGTTTAGAGGTGGGACCTTGATATAGGTCTCCTAAATGATGCCCGAGGGGCATGCTGCGCCCACGGAAAGATATATGTACAATTTGACAGAAAAAAAAAAGTGTGTAAGATGAGGATTGTGTTAGAGTTGTGGTCACGATTTATAATTAGTTTAATTATTACCAATCAAATGAAAATAGAACAGAATAATAGAACTAGAATGAATAGAGTGAAAAGGGTATGGAACAGAAAAGATTTAAAAGGTAAACAAAATACTTCTGTGTGCTAAATTTGTTGGTAGATTACAAGCATAGTTGTTGAAACCATAGTATGTTGGGATTATCCAGTATTGAGAGTGTTCTGATTTCTTTTACAGGTTATGTAGTCTATATGTATAAGCAAACTCTTGTAAAATTTTTATAAGAGTTACTATTTATTTAGTTAGATGACACTATTTATGTGATCAATTACTATTTATATAGCCATTTGTATTTATTCATTGGTAGAAGTACTATTTTAATAAATAGTTTAAGATAAACAGGCACTGGGTAAAATTCTATCCTAACTGGTTATTAATTATGTACCTAGGATGTGATATTTATTAAATTACTAGTTAGGGTTTTTTGTTTCTTACTGAATAATTTTACATTATTCAGTCCGTTATTGAACATTATTTTACAAAAAAGATTAGTAGAGTGGCAGATCCATAAAACATTTCTGAAACTGAATTGGTGCAAGCGAAGGCATACTATTATTTGTAATAGGTTTCAATTTACTTTGTGAAATAAATATTCATGATATAAAAACGTGTATATTGAAATTGTTATTTAAAAAAAAATTCTAAAGGAAGTTATGTTTTCTTATCACTGCTTTTAATATATATATATATATATGTATATCTTGATATATCTATATATATTAGAATTATGGGTTTCACATTTTGGTAACAGAGTAAAAACTTTTATAATTTTTGAAATGGTTTTAATAGTTATTAAGTTTTTCATATGATATGCCTTTATGTCTTGGAGGCCATTTCCCAGAATCAACTGTAATAAGTGTGGTTTACATGATTTTTGATTTATTTTACTATGTTATGTGATTAACTCATTTGTTTTTGTTTGTGAAATAGGACATGATATATGTGATAAATGTGACCTATGATTAATGAATGGAATGACAGAATTGTATATATATAATGTTATGTTATAATATGATGAGAATATTATGCTCAAATAGTAAGGGTCAACTCTGCCACAAAAAGGTAGAGTAAAAGTGTTAACAATAAGATATGCACATAAAATCACGTAGACACCCTAACCAAGAGTTGTGTGTTGTCTCTTGACGGTGCACGTGTATGTAATCTTGCACTAAGGTGATGAATGTAAATGGTCTAGTATCTCAGTGATGCACATGTGTGTATTTTTACACCTTGATGGTGGGTGTGTAATCAATCTGTACCTCTGTGGTACGTATATGGTATGTATTGTACCTTGGTAGTACATGGTGTCAGGCTCAATATGTGGAATAAGGACAATTTCAAGTTGTGCACCTTGGCCAGTTAATACTAAGATATGAGATGTGTAAATATCATGTATTAGGTTAATGCATGATATTTATGAATGTAGACTATATCATCTTGTTATGGCGAATTCTGTATATGTGGTACTAAGCACATTGAATGCAAGCATATGAATGTTGATATTATGTCATGGTATAATTATAAGTTATAATAATTTAGAATTGGTGAGTTGCATTAATTTTGAATAATGAATAAATCTAGCAATAAAGATTATGATGTTAGATATATATATTATTAGTTGAGAAATGATCGAATTTCCATTATAGTTGTATCTAAGAAATAGAATTGATTATGTGGGGGTATTATGTCCAAGATTTCGCTAAATGTTATTATAATTGATGGTTAGTGGCTTATGTAGTGTATGTATGAATGATAGAGATTGTATGGCTAGAGTCCCTAGAATTTAAGTATGGATCCTGAAATTTTCTACATATTAGCTAACTTTGTAGATAACTCGTTCCTTGTATGGACCACCCGAATTATAATGAGGTTAATAGTTATAATGGTATATTGCATCAATTTAAAAAAAAAAAAAAATTGTATTATCATGGAACGTAAAGAAATTTATGATGACTTTGAAAAAAAAAAAAAACAAATCTATGATTTGAATAAAAAAAAATATTTATTTCTATACATTATTGTATGCGTTATCATGGATTTAGAAAGAAAATGTTTATGTTTGATAAAATCTATGACAAGATAAAGAATGATTTTTATGATTTTGTAATGTGTATTGGCATGTGTAATGATTATGCCAATGCATGCAACAATCCATGATTTAACAATTACATAAACCATTCATGCATTTTATCAAATATATAGTGGGCAAATTTAACATATATCATATATATGCATAAATATAATCATAAGATGAGTTTACAACCTTGTATATTAGACTAAGTGACGAAGAAAACCTTAAAAATACGATACCTCTACAATCTTCACTATTAAAAAGGGAAAAATCAAGGTGATCTAATAGAGTGAAAGAGATCTAAAATTTTCTATAATTTATCTTATGAATTTAGTAAAGTAAGCCCTTTTTAAACTTGACATTTATCTAAAATTACAATATTAGCCCTTAAGTGTATTAATGAATAGGTATATACTAAGAATAAACTAGTAATTATCTAATAATTATCATTTATTATATTATAGTTCTTGCACTTTTATATAATTACATTTACTTAACCATTAAATAAATAATTAAGTATAATTTCAAGGGTTTAATTGTAATTATTCAATAATTGACAATTTTTATTTTAAGTCCTTTGATAATCTATATTATCAAAAATGGCATATAATTTATATTAAATTACATAAAAATATAAAATTATGAAAATTCTTTAAACACTTTAAAAAATCGTAAAAATATATAATACTTATATGTATTTTTTTTACCAAATATATTATCTTGAAGGTGTTAGACTTCTTATTGATAATATTTTTTTTCTAGAATATTTTTTTTCAATTTGATTATTAGTATGACCATGTAAGTTCACTGTAAAATAACTATGAGTTTGTTCATATCCATTTGAATATCAAACATTTTAAAAGTTCAACAATTATGGTTAACATCTAATAATATGCTATAACTCATAAATCACAATAAAGTAGTATTTCATGGAACCTCATCTTAATTGTATATATCATATAGGTAATATCTTTTCGTTGTCCAATCCTAATGAAATAGGGTCTATGGTGTGTCGAAACCTTATATCGATACAGATACAAACCATCAATTAATATGCACTAAATTTGTCATTATAAACTCCATTATATGACATTTAATTCACTTTGGTCAGAAATTTATTTTTTCAGTCATTTATCAACATTCGCTTAAGAACTTAAATTTGAATTGAGTCAACAAAAACTTTAATTCTATGTATACCGAGTCAACGGATTCTATCTTAATTATCATTTATTTTTACATATAAATAACATATGACCAAACTGATTTTAATATATAAAAAGTAATTAGTCTCATACTTATATACCATATAAACCATATGCATTTATATAAGATTCGACTATGATGTTTTAGGTCAAAGGATTACATTGCACACTAGTATAATCATATAATGAATCATTGATTATATACATTATCATATAATTTATCGTCAATTAGTCATGTTCGAAAATAGTTTTCTAACTATTAATCTATACTAATACTTTTATAATATGACTATCATCGAACTCGCATTAATATCCTTTTATGATATTTACTAGAAATATTTAATATGTCTATTATGCGATATTAATATTCATTTAATATCACCTATATAGGAAATAATTTTAATAATATCATTTAATAATTAAATGAATTATTTGAACAATTCACAAATATACTTTATTTGAATGTATGATAAAGTAAAAAAAATAATTTATATTTACAAAAAAAAGAAATCTTTCTTACATTAATAATAATAATAATAATAATAATAATAATAATAATAATATTATTTTTTGCGTGTGTATGTGTGTCTATATGTGTGTGTGTATGTATGCATGTATATATATGTGCAAGATAAAATATTCCTAAAACTAATAATACGAATAGTTTTTAGGGTATATGCTAACAAACTCTCACTTACACTAAAGTCATTCACTATTATATCCTATACCTATTTTTTTCATAAAAATGGTTCAACTGTTTCTATATTATCACTTTAGTCAATGAATCAATGATGTTATCCACCGAAAATACATTTTGAACGATTATTTTTCTAAGTCTAATGAACTTTCTCAAAATGTAATATTTGCTTTAAATGTGTTTAAACTTTTAGTGTGTGTTTTATTCTTTTGCTTGTGCAATAACTCTAATATTAGCACAAAACATACTTATCGAATAAGTTATGTTTGAAACCACATCTAATTCAAATATAACCTTGAGCATCTAAACAGCCTTTTTTATTATTTCTAAAGCAGCAATATATTCAACTTCAATTGTAGAGTTCACTATGATGTTTATTTGAAACCTTTTGAACTGACAGCTCTTTCATTGCATACAAAAATAAATGCTGATATAGACTTTCTATTATTAATATTTGATTAAAAATATAAATTTGAATATTTTTGAATGTTTAGCTAGAAATATTTATAACTTAAAACCAAATTCTTAGTTTTTTTTAAGTACTTAAGGATCGATTTTGTAGTTGATCAATGTTTTCTCTTGGATTAACCTGATATATGCTTGTAATACTCATAACATATACTGTATCAAGTCTTGTACATAGTATTTCATACATCAAACTAACTATAGTCAAAGCATAACGTATTTTATGCACCCGCTATAGCTTTTCATTGATATTTAAACCCATATCTTTTGAAGGATAAAGACTATAGATGAAGGGTAAGAGTCCTCTCTTAAAGGTTTTTATGTTGAATTTTTTTAATATTCTATCTATTTACAATTTCTAGAATAATTCTATTATCTTTGTCGCTCTATCTTTATACATACAAACTCCAAGGACATAAGTCACTTTTCCTAAATCTTTCATAGAAAATATTTTGGATAATTAGATTTTCACCTCAATTATCATGTCAATATCATTTCCCATCAATAGTATGTTGTTCATATATAACATAAGGAACATGATGTTATGATCTTTAACCCATTTATAAACATATAATTTATCTAGATTTTTTATAAATCCAAACAATTTGATCACTTCATCAAATCGAATATTCTAACTCCTAAAAGGTTACTTCAATTTATAAATAGATTGATACAACTTACATACTTTATTTTTATTTGCAGTGGATATAAAACCTATGAGTTATTCTATATAAATATTCTCTTCAAGATACCTATTGAAAAATGTGATTTTCACATCCATCTAGCAAATCTCATAATCATTATATACAGCAATAGTTAGCATAATTAAGATTAATTTAATCATAACCACAGGTGCAAAGGTCCCATCATAATCCAATTTTTATTTTTTAGTATAACTTTTTGCTACTAATTGAGTTTTATAAGTCTCAACCTGGCCATCCTTACCAATATTTCTCTTGAAAATCTATTTACAATCAATAAGAATTATTTCTTTTGGTGAATTAACAAGTGTCCAAACTTGGTTGGCATATATGGATTTAATTTCTTAATTCATTGATTCTAGCCATTTACTTGAAACTTTATCTAGGATTTATTCTTCATAACTTCAACATTATCACCATGATCAGTTTCTCCCACTAAATATAAGTTAAACTCATGTTCATGGAGAAACCCATATTAAATTGAAAGTTTCGATATTCTATAAGATCTTCGAAATGGAATTGATATTGAGGTTTGTTGGCTCGACACTCTAGTTTTAACAATGTTAATTTGAGGATCTAAAGACTCTTTCTCAAACTCAACATTTCTATCTGCACTACATTCTTTTAAGAACTCATTCTCTAATAAATGTGCATTCTTACTTATCAAAATTCTTTAATCAAAAGAAAAATAAAAATAACACCTTAAACTATCTTTAGAACATCTAATAAACTAACCATTCTCTGATTTTACGCCTAATTTATCAGTATTAACTAATTTAACATAAGTTGGACAACTCCAAATTTTCATAACTAAGATTTAATTTCTTCCCACTCCATATTTCATAGGAGTCTTTTGGATTGATTTCAATAAGACTTTGCTTAAGACGTGCACAGTAGTTTGAAGTGCATACCCTAAATATGTAAAAACCCATAATAGATCGTACCATATTTAATAAGGTACAATTCCTCATTTCCATTGCATTATTAAGTTGCAATGTATAAGAAAGAGCCAAGTGGGAAACTATTCTATTATCCTTTAAGAATTCTCTAAATTTTGTATTTAAGTATTTTTATCCATAATCTAATCATAGAGTTTTAATACTCTTTCTTGTTTATGTTTCTACTTTATTCTTAAATTCCTTGAACTTTTTAAAGAATTTTGATTTATATTTCATTAAATACACATGCTTGTATTGTGACATATCATCAATAAAGAAAATGAAATACTCAAACCCTTCTTGAGCTATTTTACTGAATGGTCCACATACATCTATATGTATGAGTTTATTACCTTGTATATTAAATTAGGTGATGAAGAAAACCTTGAAAATACAATACCTCTACAATCTACATTACCAAAAAGGGGGGAAAAAAAAATCAATGTGGCCTAATGGAGAGAAAGAGATTGAGGGTTTTTTACAATTCATCTTATGAATTTGGTAAAGTAAGCCCTTTTATAATTAACATTTATTTAAAATTATGGCATTAACCCTTAAGTGTATTAATGGATAAGTATGTATTAAAGATAAAATAGTAATCATTCAATAATTATCATTTATTATATTATGGTTCTTGTACTTTTACATACTTATATTTACTTAACCATTAAATAAATAATTAAAAATAACTTCAAGGACTTAATTATAATTATCTAATAATTGATAATTTTTATTTAGGTATTTTGATAATCTATATTATCAAAAGTAGCATGTAATTTACATTGAATTACATAAAAATACAAAATTATAAAAAATTTTAAATACTTTAAAGAATTATAAAAACATATAACGCTTATATGTATTTATTTCGGCTAATATATTATTTCAAAAGTACTAAGTTTCTCACTGATAATATTTTCTTCTCTAGAATATATATATTTTTTTAACTTTGGTTATTAGTGTGATCATATAGATTTAATGTAAAATAGTTATAAATTTGTTCCAACCTTTTCAAATATTGAATATTTTGAAAGTTCAATAATTATAATTAATATCTAGTAATGTGTTATAGTTCCTAAAATACAAGGAAGTAGTATTTCATCGAACCTCAACTTAATTGTACGTATCATATAGACAATATCTTTTCGTTGTCTAATCCTAATCGAGTAAGTTCATGATGTGAAATATAAACCATCAATCAATATGCGTTGAACTAGTCATTATAAACTCTTTTGTATGACATTTAATTCACTCTAACTAGAAATTTATTATTTCAATCATTTATCGATATTCATTTGAGAACTCAAATCTGGATTAAATTAACAAAAACTTTAATTCTATGTACATCGAGCCAACGAATCCTATCTTAACCATCATTCATTTTCATATATAAATAACACATGATCAAATTGACTTTAATATACAATATGTGATTAGTTTTGTATTTATATACTATCTGAACCATTAGTATCTACATCATATTCGACTATAATGTCTTTGGTCAAAGAATTATTACACACATTAGTACAATTATATGACAAATTATTAACTATATATATTACCATATTTTTTATCGTTAATTGATCATATTCAAAAAATAATTCTTTAACTATTAATCTATATTAATGTCTTTATAACATGACTATTATCATTACTGGTACTAAAATCATTTCATAATATTTATCGGAGATATTCAATATACCAATTATATGATATTGTTGTCTATTTAATATCACCTATGTAAAGAATAGTTTTAATAATATCATTTAATGATTAAATAAATTATTTAGATAATTCGTAAACATACTTTATTTGAATATATGATAAAAAAAAATATATTTATATTTGTGAATAAAAAATCTTTATTTTATTAATAACAATAATAAAATTGTGTATATATGTAAGATAAAATATTCTTGAAATTAATAATACAAAAAACTTATAGGGCATATTCTAACATATTTTTAGTAAAACTAATTGAGGGCATATTTTGACAGCATAGTATGACCATGATATTTTCTTGCTTCTTTTTCCTTCCTTTTATATGCTCCATTTAGGTAGTTATGAAAAGTCGTGTTCATAATTTCCCCTTTAATGGTGGGTAATATGTAGGGGACAATTGGTTAACTACTTAAGTGGTTGCTGGTTAAACGATTATGGGTCAACATGCCTTTCAATATAAAAGAAAGTTATATAAAATATTGATCCTTAACTATTCCATATTCCCAAATCTTCAGTTCAAACAAAAAAGATAATATTTACGATTTTTAATCAGTAATAATAGTTGTCTTTTAAAATATTCTCAAGTAAATGAGCATTACATTTGGGGATGTTCTAGAATGATTAGGTCTTCGGGTGGTTAGTTTTAAGAGAAACATTTGATATTTGAATTTATTAACAATTTCATGAAATTTTTGAATAAGAGATTCCTTAGATATTACCTTCCCAAACTCTCGAGCATGAATAATATTAATGTTTAGGTAGGCATTTTCTTTTCTTGCTCATGTTTTTCCTTCACAATCTAATTAATTTAGTTCATAGTTTTGCCAACTTAGAACCTTTTAAATTAGTCCTTTGCCTTATTCAGTTGACCTTTCATATGCTCGAACTTAATGATAAATGTAAATGTCCTCGATACTTCAAATATGTTCGTTAAAGTAATATATTAATAACAGGTTATGAGATGAAATCTTTGAAAAGTATAAAGAATTATGAGTAAATATGAGTGCGCATCAATCTCTTTCCTAAAGAATCTTGATTAACCAAGTACAATAAGATGTCACATGAATCTCATTATCAACAAAGTTAATCTACCTATAACTCGATAAAAGCCAATAGTTAAGAAGCCATGTTGGTAGACGGACAAATCTTTAAAATGTTGAATACTTTAATCTACTAGCGAGCACACGCACTTGATTGATTATTTAAGACATTTTAACACATATGCACGCTCATAATTTGATTAACAATTCAAGACAATTTTAATATAAATAGTATTAATCTTAGCCCCACTTATCATATGCTTATTTTACAATTGTCTTGTTATTCAAATTGTTAAAAACAAATAAAGTCATTGCAATTGAAATTTTTTTGAAAAAATTGTAGTTACAAAAAAAAATAAGTAGCAAAAATTATAATGAGTACATAAGTAGTAGTACTATTATTAAACATTTACTATAATCTCCCACTTTTGAGCACTAGTTTCGAGCACCTATTACTTTATGCTCAAAAATGAATTCTACTTTCAAGCAACACAATTTTTCTTTTTTCTTTTTTTTTTTTTTTTTTAACAAAATATGCAACACCCAAGAGCAAAATTTAACAATTTTTTGTAACAAATTTTCAAAAATTTAGCCACCAAAACCAACACCATCCATACAAAATGCAATACATTACCACATGCAACAACATCTCTTTCAACAAAAACTTTTATTTTTACGGCCACTTTAGCTACATTTTTTGGCAAAATATCACCTAAATTAAACATGCAATAAGTACAAAATAACTCACCTTGGTTATATTATCAATGTCGTATTCATCGTCCTGATTGATTTTGAATTGTCAAAAATTGAACATTTTTAATCATAAGTAAAAAGAAAAATATAAAAATAAAAATCTAAAGTTAGAAAAAGAGAGAAATTTTTATTATCTAACTAAGAAAGTATTTTAGTTTAATAGTAATGTATTTAACTCATTTAATAAACAAATAATTAAAGTAGCTAATTTTGAAAAATAAATTATAGAAATGATTATTTTCAAAAAATTTTAGAAAATAAATATTATCAAAAATGTGTAACATAAAACATTTTTTTCTTTCATTTTTTCCCTCCTCTTTCAGTAGAATCAATCATTAAACCACTATGTGATGGCCATGCACGACCCTTGTACAGCCACCAATGAGTCTTCTTTCTCTCGTTTTCTCATTTTAATTAATTAGGTGTTATTATTTACTCGCAAGAGATTAGGTGGTAAAGAAGAAAGCGTGGGAAAGGAGAGAGACAGTAATGATGACAGCAATAATTGCCAAAAAGCTACCAAGCAAAAGAGAGGAGATAGCTAGCCTAGCCTAGCCTAGCTAAAAAAATTAATATTTGATTCTGTAAGTATATTTTAGAATTACAATAAAATAGATTCTAATTATCAATTAAGGGTGTGCAAAATCAATTTTGATTCTAGTTTTACATATTGAAACCTATCATATTTAATAGAATATCTTATTTTTTAATTTTATTTGATTCTGGTTAGATTTTGATTTCAAAATAAGGTACCTTATTTATTAATTATCTCAATTTTATAATTTTTAACTCTAAAAAAAAATTAAAAAATTTAAATTAATAGTATTAAATTATAAAAATAATAAAATAAATAAATAAATAAAAGATTAAAAAATAATATAAATAATTTATAAAAAAATTGATATACGTTAATTTATTTAAAAGATATTATATTATTATTTAAGTTAATATTACATATCACAAAAAAAATTATTTTTTTGATAGCATATTTATATATTTAATAATATTATATCATATATATTTATTTATAATAATTGTTAACTTATTTGATAATTTTAAATAATATATATCACAATTTTATTAAATTATTATATAAATAATATGAGAAATTAAGTTAAATAAAACATTAAGTTAAATTAAATCAGTTCTTCGGTTCAGTTCTGGTTCGTTTATTTTTGAAATCGGAACCTACTCTAAAAAATTAGTTCTGAACCACCTACCCTAAAAAATCGATTTTGGTTCAGAACCAATTTTTTAGGATTGATTCTTAGAGATTTTGGGTTGAACCGAAACCGTTGCACACCCCTATTATCAACATTATAAGAATTAACAACATGGGAGGATGGTGTAAATTTTCAAATTATTTAAGATTGATTTGATATTTGTTGCAAATCATGGGGTATAATAAAATTTACCCTTTATTCAAGATTCCAATTTCGTTCATATGTTCCTTTTAGTTTAACCTGGAAAATGTACAGTGACAATATATTGGGGGACATGGGCTACCACATATCATCCACAAAATATATTATACAATATGTGTCATAAATTATTTATATTATGTTAATGTATGTTTTTAAGTTTTAAGATAAATATTAATTTCATAATGTTCTTGACATGAAGTGTTAACATAATCAAATAAATATATGCATATGAGTTATATATATATTATTTGTCATATAGACACTATGAATTGATTTATTTATAATTCATGAATAATATTGTTAAAATTTGTTCGAAAATGGAATCAATTTCAAGATATTGATAAATTTATTATTTTATTTTTGGTTGGCTTGCTACTATTTTGAAATGATAATAAAGTATATCACACGGAGTTTAATAAATTGGTACTTGATTTTTTTCATTTTATGGCCACGAGCCTACTTGTTAAACATAACAAATATGTAATTTAATTTATTATTTTATCCAACATCATGGACTAAATTGTTAATATCCAAAACAAAACTTAGGAAAATCAAGATGTGACGTTTTGTTTTGTATGTAACAGGGTGGGAAACAAATCAATCAACCATCCCTCGGCTTCCTCCCCTCCCTCTCTGGTAAAACATTTAAAAATGAAGATTGTAGGTAGCATCGATCACTCTCAACGTGCTTTTGTACGTGGTGGCACAACCCATCTCCTACCCTTCGATTTAACCTTTCCCTGTACACACCTTTTATCCTGACAAACAATTTTCTTCTAGAATTTGTTATGGCTGTAGACACATTGACTGAAACCTTATCTTGTTATCTCACCCACCAAATAATTGATTATGTTATTGTTGAACCAGCAAATAAATCAGTCAAATCGTTTGTATTTGACGATCAGAGAAACAGAAAAATTAGATCTTGATCTCGGTGGCATCTTGTTTTTCATTGGTCATATTTGGCCGACAATAGCTGCATTTCTGCCCGACTGAAGGCCCTTTATTTGTCAGTAATCGCCATAACGTTTTGCCAAGGTAATTCATACTTAAACAGCTATCCAAGCCAAAATCAAACATCTCCTTGCAATTCCGTGCCTCACAAAATATGCAAACCAGTCAAAGTTTGGTGGTCTCTGTTCGCTTCACGATTACCACAAAATCTGAACACAATAAACTCTATTTCATGCCGACGCTACAAGTCAACGTACTAATTTCTCGTCAGCTGCAAACACTTATTTTTGCTCCCTTCCGTACTTCGACGATGAAACCCCCCACGCACTTTCATAATGAAAAATGTAACTAATTTTTACCACAAGAACAATTTAATTTGCATGTTCACTTGTGCTAAAATTAGAGAGCTATAATGAATTTCTGATAACATAATTTCAATATGTTTAATTAATTGTCTAAAAAACTCAAACACAAACCATAAGAGCATTAGGATTCATTTAGTATAAACTTTTAATTTTAACCCCAAAAAAAAAATTACCCAGTTATTTATTATAATAAATATATATTTTTAAAAAAAAATTATATAATATCTTTAATAGCTAAGCCTTTAAAGTTATCTTAAGAGAGATAAAGTATTATTTTTAAAGAAAATAAGAGTATCTTAGAAAATTTAACCTCTTAAAAGAAATTTAAAATTTGGTCTTCTGAGATAGAAGCAAAATAGCTTCTTAATTCTTCAAAATTTCTTTTTCAATGACAATCAAACTATAAACTTAAAAAGGATTAAAGAAATATTAAACATTTAAAAAGTCATTTTGACAGATAAAAAAAAAAAAAAAGACATACCAACTGGACACTTAAATAAGTTGTGTTCCCTTTTGGTTGGTATCATGCTTCAAATTTTACTCCTATTTCTAATGCATTACATTATGATGCCTAATATTTTTGCTACATAGCATCATCGGACAGGTTTTCTAACTCGATTAGCGTTTGATCAATGGCCGAAGTTAATACAAGTGAGTCTGCCTAGTATGCAGTAAGCAACTGAAAATAATAAACACATTATTAGTTTGGACGGATAAAACGTATTCAAGCTCAGATAGAAAACAACTGTAAAACGTGTTTTCCGAGTCCCACCATTCTGAGAATACACGGTAGATGTTTTATCAATGTTGCATTAAATGATACGTGGTTTCCATCAACAAGGAATGGCCCAATATTATTTTCCCTGAACTTTCGGCTTGTTTCCTATTGCCTTCACCAGCCATTATATATTTTATCACAGGCTCTCCAAATTTTGTTGTAGGTTTCACAAAGGCTCTCAATCAACCATACTATCTATTCTGCATAATCATGAATGGATCTAGGAAAGAGAGAATTAAAGGCTTGATGAAGCTTAAGCTGCTGATCACGAAGCTACGGCAAGATCTTTTTACTCGAGGAACTGATAAGAAAGATGTCGCTGAACGTGCAATTTTGGTTCCGAACCATGTCAAGGAAGGATATTTTGCGGTTGTTGCAGTAAAGGGTGGCGAACCAAAGAAGTTTGTTGTAGAATTGGGGCACCTGAGCAACCCAGCATTCTTGAGTTTACTTGAGCAGGCTAAAGAGGAATATGGATTTCAACAGAAGGGAGTTCTTGCGGTCCCTTGCCAACCTGAAGAATTACAGAGTATTTTACAGGACAAGAGAAATAGTAGAGTCAGTGCTGAATGGTAGATTGAACCTGGTAGCTTCTCCAAATCAGCCCTTTGTTCTTCTAGTGCAAAGATAGTTGAATCTCTAACTTTCTTCGCTGTTGTTAGTTTAGCATTCACTAGTGACCAAATTTTTATTTTCTCTCGAAGGAATAATTCAGTGACTTCATATCATGTTGTAACAAGTGTGTGTGGGTGCGTGCATGTGCACGTGCGCACATTATGCCTTAGAAAATTCAGTGCCAATAGAACTTCTACAGAAACAAATGCCAATCTACTTTTGCCAAGAAATTCCAACTTTAAGCATACAGTGACCTGAAAACCATCGAGACCTATCATCTTGGTGGTTCACAATCACTATCAAATCACAGCCATCCACACAAGAAAAAAGTAGCATCTAAAACTATTGTTTGGCATGCATTTTCCATTCTATCTTCTGGATAAGAATGATCATCATGCATACTTTTGGCTACTGATTGTGACAAAGCTATAGCTACGAAAATTAATTTTGTCTAAACGTCATGAATTGGCAGGTCTTTGTTTGCATTTATCACTCTGTGTGGTGTTATACATTAGTAAAAGAGCGTACTTTTGCAGAAAAATGGATCTGAATTGAGTTACAAATAATTGCTTCAAATCCATAAAAAGATCAGCATATAGCAACGTTGAAGCCACTTCTGGGTAACCAGTAATAAGAGAATAGTTTTCTAGTGTGAAATATAGCCTCAAAAGCACTTGAGAACTCACATATGTCAAAAACAGAAAGGAAGCACTTATTATATAGTTACCAGAACTCTATTTCTGATTTATGGTACGTTTGGGGCCGCTATACTTTTATTAGCTTTCAAAACGCAACAAATTAAAATGTTTGATAAACACTAACTTTTACTTGAAAGCTAATCTTTACCACTTATGGTCTACTTGACATCTAATGATTTTATCTAACAGCAACTATGGCATTAAAGCTGCAACATCTCAATCCTAAATATACCCTTCCTCTATGACACCTGCCTAATCCCTTCCCTATTTTAAACCAAACACATCACAATCCAGGTATAAGTGGTCTCAATCTAATTCCAAAAACTCTTGTACATTTCCAAAAGACCTTACCAGCTAAACCAATTAATATTCACCACACAGACCTGGATTAGGAGTGAGCAAATTATAACTTCATATCCATGTATATCTTAAAAGTTAAAAACGAGGCTTTTCCTAGCCCACTCAAATTGAACCTTTGGCCTGACACTCCTTTTAGAATATCAAATATGCATTTAAATATCGGAAGACACTTGATAAATTTGTTTGGGTTAAACTCATTTCCCTTAACAAATTTCTAAATCTTCTGATTAGGTTGTTTCATTGGAATCCAGATTATTGCTCCAATTTTCCCCGCACTTTTCTTTCATTTGAATCATAAAACAATATATAGCTCCTTGATTAAAAAATCAAACTTTTTGAATCACAATATAAAACCAAACTTGACAAAAGGAAAATAACATCACGTTTCTTTCACACATTGTACTTGGTATTACACAGCAACCTCTCCTAGCTGGATCTTTCAAAAGAATTACATGAAATGTACAAACTGTAACCAATATTGAATCTTGCATGTAAAACACATTGTGGCATTATTTTACCTCAGAGCAATTATTTGGGCCCACGGGTTCTCTCAAGCAATTAGATATTGCCATTATCGCAGCTTCAATGGATGCATCTTCCCCCTATTTCAGCCACCAGATAAAATAAAGTGCATTTCTGATCAATTCAGGAATAACTCCAACAAATCTTGAACAAAATAAAAGTCTATGTGCAAAGAAAGTAACCTCACCTTCTCTTTCCAGTAGAAGATGTTCCCATACTTGCCTGCCAAACGGCTCCAGAAGCTGCGTGGAATGTCAAGGTCAACTGAAGCCCCAACATTGAAATTTAATATATTGCCTGGTCAAAGAAACATCAATATGTCATCCACGGTGGATTTAGTCAAAAGAGATAGCAAGTTTTTATCATTTACCAAAGGTAGGGTCGGCAACAAAGACAATGGTCCTATCATCTACTTGCCAAAAATCTTTAATTGCCAACCCTGCAAAACATTGAGTAATCAACTTTAGCCCAAAAAAGGTTCACAATACAGGAAGATATAAAATTTTGAAAAAGGAACAAGACATGTTAGAAAGACAAATGAAGCAAACTCAAATGTGCTAGAACATTGAAGAGAGAGAGAGAGCGAGAGAGAGAGAAGAACACCTGGTGTTTCTGGATAATTCTGGGCTAAAACTCTTAACTTGAATCCAGTATCCTTTTCAAGATCAACAATCTCCTGCAAAAGTCTTCTCTCCTGCAAATTAACCATGCAGGGTTTAGCAATTAAGCCTGCGCTCTTCAACTGATCTCACCATGAAAAGGATACATATTTGATAACACAATATGGTTATATGCCAGAATATACACTTGGATTCCAGTACACCATTTAGGCCTTACATGGCCAAAATTTAAAAAAGAAAGGTGCATGATGCTGTTAATTCACATAAGATTATGATGATGTCAACAACTGCATCACTCCATAACACAATTTCAACGTTCATGGTTTTCTGTAACAAAAGATCAAGTTAAATAAAGATTTTCAAGATAATTCTTTTTCCCTTACCCAGCAAAACAGGAGAAGGTTGTAATAGGCCACTTACTTTGCTCACTGTGCACATAGATATGCAGTTTCTAAGTTTATCTACTGTCACCTTAGGGCATCTGCTCCACTTTTATACATTCTTTTTTTTTCTTTTTTTTTTTTTTCACTTTTGCTTGCATTTTATAAATCTTCTCAATTTTCTATCAAAAAAGGTTAAATATGTAATGTATCTACTATAATACAACAACATGATGCATTTTGATAACATGAATAAACAACTCCTACCTACATGCAATTGCATGACCAATTTGAAGACAACAAACTGTGAGCAATTATGTTTTTTTTTTTCATTTTCGTTCTTTCTATTTGAGGAGGGTTTGCAATTTTCACTAACAATAACACCTAGAGTATTTTCTACACCGCCATCTCAACAGCTAAAGAAATGTCAAGATTATAAGTGATATGGAACTTACTCACTACTTAGTGAGCATGAGCTCCTTCAGTATCTTAATACAATAAGCAGACTTAAAGCTCTGAAGGAGATGGATGAATATGTTGAATTCTATGAGATTCTTAATTACAAGGAATACGCTATGCTTAAAAATCCCTGCTCTTAGCCCAAGTAGAAAACCTTATTTCCAAGCAAAGTAGAATGAATATAAAAATCATAGCAAATAAAGCACACAATTTGGGGTACTAATTGGTTCAATTGGTAGGACTTCTTGAGCTACTTCAAGAGGTTTAGGGTCTGAATCCCAGTCGCATAAGGATTGGGGAGGAATTTGGGTATATGATATTCCAGAAGAAATTACAAGATAAAGTGTCTGTGTTTAAGGACCATTTTTTTAGATTTTTGAATAGCATATTCTATTTCAACTGGTTCATTCAAATTAACCGTTCACATGGAATAAGATGCAAAAATGCATAATAAAGACACGCAAAACCATTAATTTCATAAAAAATGTCTGATGTATGACTAAATATAAATCATAAAGGACATAAAAACAATCACACCTGTCCATCGGAGAGAAACCCTGCCACATCAATGACAGGAGTGAACTCTTTAGGAAGCAATTCTGGCTTATTGACCCCAACCTTTGCCTCCGAAACTCCCACACCTAGAGTGTTTGGTTGGTTCTTTTAGTTTCTTGGCTTGCATATCCAGAAAAAATATAATGATGACAAAATAAATACAGAAAAGCTCTAGCGTTGTGTATGATTTAAAGAGACTTAAGAAAATACGCATATTATATAGATTGACAAAATCAAATGAGAGAAAAAGATAACATAAATTCGAAAAGATTGTTACTGAATGCAGATATTTAAAAAAATAAATAAATAAATATTAACAGTGCTATTTCCAAACTGACATGAATTTGAAGCTAATTAATGGTACAACTAACATCCCACCACCATTACCAGTAAAATTAAAAATGATCAATATCAGGTACAAATAACTATCCATTCGCAGGAATAAAAAAGTTTCTAACTCAAATTTAAGCCACATGGATCAACCACAAGCCAAAAAAAAAGATTATTCACTGTGACTGTAGATGAATCGAGAAATACTTACCTGAGAAAGATAAACCCAGCGATAAAACCCCAGAGAGGATAAAACTCAAAGATTTCGAATTAAAATTTGCGACCCAGTTGCTGAACTTGATTGTTTTGGGAACTGCAAAGGTAGACAGAGACAGATATGAAGATGGTCTAATTGGTGAAGTAAACAGAGAACGTGAAGTAGTTGCTTTTGTAACAGGGAGAGACGAGGAACATGGAATATGCACAAACGCCATTGCTTCCCTTTCTTCTGGGACCCTACAACTGAAAGGTGAACTTATTTATTTATTTATTTATTTTCTTTCGGATAAGATAATGGATTTTGAATAAGAGAAAATCAAGCCAAGCATGGATTTGCCATGTTTGTACAATATTTAATTATAGATATTCTTAAATAAATTTTGTTTATACAAGCTTACGATGATAATTTTATACAATTCACTTTCTTTTACTCTTATGAATATCTAAGAGATCCCTATAACTAACTCTATACGAGTGGATACAAAACTTTAAACACAAGAGTAAATATGATATTTATACATTTTCTTATTGGTATTGTCATTAGAGCCTAATAAGGATGATGTCAAAGAGTGGAGGGGGTATTTATGGCGAAGTTCTAATTTGTTAAGTACATTCTTAGTAAATGTATCCTTTATAAAGCGTATTTTGTGCATAAATTATCTTCTCTAGTTATCAAAAAATTTTAAACGATAATAATTATCTATAATTTGTTATGAACTTATTATTGCAAAGTTATTTGTACGGTTGAATTAAATACTTGCATATTTAAAAAATATATATATACAATATATTATCTAAATATTAAAAATGATAAGATATTGAATTTTTTTAGTTAAAATGGCTCAAATTTTAAACTCATTTATGTTTATAATTTTAGTTATAAATTTTTTTATATTTGGAGACAAATATTTGGTTGGATGAAAATATTTTTGATTTTTTCTTTTGTATTTTTGTCAAACACAAATATACACATTGATTTAAGTTTCATTAATGTTCCATTGATTTAAATTTTGTTAATACAAGTAAAAATTTTAAAATTGAATTTAAGAAAGATTTTATGCACAATTTATTCATTTTGAATGTAATTTGACAATTCTTTTAAAAATATTTGTAATAAAATTTGTGAAGAAGACGATAAGTAGAACTCTTTTGGAGAATCTTACAAACAAACAAAAGTGTTAAAACTATTTCTTTCAATAACATTTGTCGAAAAAATAAAGTGTTAAAATTAATCGAAAAGGAGAATTTTAACATTAACATGAATTCTAACACTAATTCCTGGATAAAATTTGTCAAGTAAAATAAATATTAAAAATATTTCTCTCAACAATTTTTAACACTTACTTTTTTTTTGACAAATTTCACTAAGAGAAAAAATTTAATGTATTAAAAGTGTCAAATATTTAATAAAAATAAAAAATAAAAAATTTAAAATAATTTTATTCAAATATTAAATTTTTATCTTAAATATAATAAAATATTAAAATAAAATATAAATATAAATATAAATAAGCTTAAAAATTAGACTATTTTAGTAAAAAAATATCCTAGGGTATTCATTGTTGAATGATTCAAGATTTCTCTCGGCCGTGTGGCTCATCCGTAAAAGCTCGAAACACTAGATAGTCATATTATACACAACTCCATAGAAGTTTCAATAACGCTTATATTTATTAGTGTTGGGTTCCAGCTCTCATGTATGAAGTCCAGTTTAATATTCTAAATTGCAAGTTAATGGACTCCTTGTAACAAATAAAGATTAATATTCCACATGTAACAAACATCATACTCATAAGCAAAGACGAAGCAGTAAACAAAATAAAAGCTACTTGACTTCATTTCTCCTGCATATTTTTATATGGTTTTGAACGAGGCAGATGGTTAGAACATTTTACTGAGTGGTCAGAGACGTAGTAGTGAACAAAAAAGATCCAACTAAAACATGCCACCGACATCTACATTCCAAAGTGTCAATCAACTGCAGAATCCAGCCTATGTTACCTTTGATTATATATTCAAAACATCTTTCCCACAACATATGCCTTAAGGAATCGATCTTTTGCAGTTAAGTTTAATAATTACTAAATTAGCATCAAATAGACATAGAGCTGACTGTAGTAATCAGAAAGAGTAACAAACACAAGCTCCCAATATTGTTTAATACACTTTGAAACCAGCAGGATAATGGGAAACAAGCTAGGGGAAAAAGGGGACAGAGTGGGGAGCACAAAACATACTGAGTTTCATTGTTCAAAACATCTATCACATAGCACGCTTATTTAACCGAAAAGCCCTAAGGGAAGTAGACAGGCCAATTGAAATAATACGAGTCTCGGAGGTCCCTGTCCATGTACTCATTCCACTGTAAGACAAAAGAAAACGATCATGAGAATATAGAATTACTCCTTAGTATATTTATGAATACATGATCAGTATTTCACTATTTCATTTTATGATATTTTAGCTCAAGAGAAGTTGAAAAACAGACCTTAAATTTGTATGGCTGATTCTTCGCCCTTGCTTTCTTCCAGTGATAATGTTCAAATAAAAATGCCTTGTCGTGCCAACTGCAAATTAAGTATTTTGAGATGTAAGACAAAAGGCAATATTTACCCATGTTCCTATACCAGTAGCATAAAAAGAAGAAAATAAAGCACATGCAAGGATGTGAGAAAATAGAATCTGACATGGTTAAAGCTGCAAAACACCCACCACAAGATGCAAAAAAAGAATCTGAAGAAGAAGAAAGCAGAACTGCAAAATATATTATCTGACCAGACCATAGCATATAAGACATCCACAAGATGCACATAAAAGTTAAGAGAAACCCACAGCTAGGCTGTTGTAGACCAACAAAATATTGCACTATAGAACCCTATGACCACCATGTTAGATGGTGCTGCCTTTCCACCTACATAAATCAAAGATCAACACATTTTCTATGGGATGTGGGATGTAACATTGTTACCCACCCAACAAACCAACTTTCTATCCAATGATTTTCTATGTGATATGAGACAAGGCATTCTCACTCATACGACAAACCCATTTTCTATGGGAAGTGGAATATAATATTCTCACCCACTCCATTATCTAAATGATGTGCAACACAACATTTTCATCCACTCAATCATATAATGAAACTTTCATGTTAAGTGCATCCATGTTGGGCCTACTGATCAGCATTAGCCATTCTCATGACCTTTGGGGGGCTACATCCAACATGAAATCCCTTATTAGAGAGCAGTGTGAGCTTTTGAGGCCCACATACAAATGAAAATTTGGATCAACTTTGATACCACTTTTTACTAACTAAGCGCCTATTATCAACCCAAAAGAACACTATTAGGTGGTGTTTCCTACCTTCTCTTATAAATACAAGACAAACCATCTTTTATATGGCTTGGGACATGACACTAGGCATTCCAACAATCAACGTTTGTAATATGATTAGTACCTTCATTGATTATTAGAACTTTAATAGCAGCAATTCCACCACTTTGAAAGCATAGTTCAAAATATTAATAAAGTACTCTCTTGTTTCAACCATGGCCAAAGGCAAGCTTCTATCACTAGGGCTTGGCAGTTCATTGACGCCGAATATAATCACAAAGGGCTGAAAATTAAGTTCAGAAAAAAAGGTGTGAACAGAATTTAGAGTCCATTTACTAAGTTTATGCAAACAGATTACAAGTTACACATAAGATGCATGATCTAGTCTTAAAAGGTGTGAGAACCATCCAGCTCTCTATGAAATGTAAAGGAATCAGAATTTAGAGTACTTAAAATCCTTTTTTCTTAACCACAATGAGATACCACAAAAGTGATATCCTTATATAGATTTTAAAGTAAACAAACACATAAACTGGATACATCATAATTAGTATAAATAAGAAAGAAATCTACACGCAATAGATTAGAGGTTTCTGCGTTAAGAAACTCCCTCAGATATGGAAGTTCTTCCTCAAAAGAAATAACCAACACATCCGAGACTCTAAGACACAGCAAATCTACAAATACACAAACACAACAGAATTATTCACAGCAGTGCTAGATAGCACAGCTCAGTAAGATGACCAGGAAATGAAATTAAATGGGGATTACACCTCTTCTTATATCAATAAATTAAACAAAATCCCCCAAGCTAAGCTGAACAACTCAAGTATCCAGCGCTTTTGACATCACCAAAAGCGCTTTCAAAGAATCAAACACGCATTTGAGTTTTACGGTGTTTGGTTGAAATTAGTGGCCTCATGATAACCAAATAAACCCTTAACGAGAACTAAAAAGAATTAAATAACCAAAATTTATCGACAGTAGTATCATTCATATGATTATAAAATAAACATTTAGATCTAAAACGAAACCAGTTAAAATAAAACTTAAAAAAAAAAAAAAAACCCTAATACAAAATAAAATAAAGAAGAGTACTTGAATTGATTGGTGAGCTGCCACAAATAGGGATAGGGAAAAGTGAGAACAGAAAAACCAAAGGATCCAATCCATATGTTTTCGAACCGCTCCGGTCCGGAGTGCGGCACACCCGGATCTCCTCTGTAGGCATTTCCAAAGTATTTCTCCATTTTCTCACTATCTGCGTCTGTTATGTTTATCAGTTTATCCGTTCCCTATTTTGTATCCCTTTGCTTTTTATTTCGTACGAAAGAAATTGAAACTGGCAGTCCGGCCCTCATGGAGTTCTGAGTACGCCCCACTAATAAAAGTGTGTGTGGGTGTGTGTGTGTGTGTATATATATATATATTTTCAAATATGCTCACATTAATTATAAACATGTCTGACATCTTACTCTTATTTATAATACTCTTTTTTCGAAATTAATTTTTATAATATGAAAAATATTATAAATTAATTTAAATAAATATAAATATTCATAAATTATAACTCTTAATTTTTTTTTTTCACTAGTAATATAACATGAATACTTATAATCACTCAAGTTGCTTTTCTTCACAATTAGTTCCTTTTTTATGCTATCTCTTTAAACAATTTAAAGTGAACTCTTAGAGAGATGTAATAACAAATTTGCTAGATAGCTCAAAACTTATTTTAAGATGTGTAATAAATATTCAAGATGTGTAATAAATAATTTTAAAAATTATAAAAATACATTATAGAATGAATGAATGGATGCCACTTTACTTACCATGTCATTTAAAATGCACTTTTAGATACAATTTAGGATGTTTAACATTTCTCATATATTAGCTATCACACCTAATTTTATAAAAAGTTTGGTAGAGTTTCTTTTTATAATTTTTAACTCAACCAAAAATGAATCCTGCAATTATTAAACTTTTAATACTTCCAAAAGAAATTATAACTCTAACTACTTCATTTCATGATCATAACAAAATCTAACCAATGCCAGTGTCTTAGATAAAAATCACTATTCATTTAGTTATACAAAACTACATCTTTGTTGTACCTAAATACAACCAATTGCCTACATCCACCAAAAAAATTGTAAGATGTTAACAAAACTCTATGGCTAGAGTATCACTAGTTTAAGGATGGTAATTTCACCCATCAACCCACTAGTACTCAATTTCAAGGGAATGTGTATAGTATGCATCTTAGTGGGTTTTAGAATAAGTTTATAAAATAAAAATAAAAATTTATAGTAGGTTAAATATAATATAAATGCGAATAAATATTTCAAGTATTCAGTATGAATACTCATAAATATTTAATTTTTAAAATATATTGTTTCTAATGAAAATAATAAAACTACGACATTTTTATAGTAGTATAATATCAATATGATATTATTTTGATGTTATATTTATATAACCCTAAATATGTATTATTCATTAATTTATATATTATTATTTACTATTGTAAGAATCATATTTGGTGGGTCCTACTATTTAGTAAGACAGAGATATAAATTTGGTGTGTATTATTTTAGACTTCAGAATTTTGTTATCAATTTTTCATGTTCTATTACATTATAATTTTTTAATAGATTGATATATATTACTGTTAAATGGGTACTTACTACTTTATAGAGTATTATTCTAAATTTATAATATTTTATGTATGAATTTATAAAATAATGATGTATTTGTTATGAAATTATTATAATTAATTTTAATTTTTGTTGATAAACTTGATATTTCATGTGAGTGATGTATTTATTTTGAATTAATGTTGAAAGTTTATTGGTTTAATTAGATAGGTTATAAATTTAAATTTGATACTTTATAAAAATATAAGAGTAGTTGAAAAAATCAAAAAAAAAAAAAAAGGAGCTAAAAATATGCTAATATTTGCATGAAATTGGTAAATATTAAATATTTATTTAAATAAATTTAATAATAAAATATTAAATTTGTTACGAATTTAATGCGATTGTTGCATTAAAGTTTACGGTGTATGTGAATATAAAGTTTGGAATATTTGTCCTAAACATTGTCTTATCATTCCTATTCTACTCTCTTTATATACCTAACCTCTAACATTACTCAAAACTTAAAAAAATATGTATGAATTAATACTCAGTAGAATTTTATATGTAATAATAATTTTTATAAATTAAAAAATAAAATTTAATATGAACAATTTTTTAATTTCAAAGTCATATATAAGCTAAGACTTTAAAAAAAAAAATTTTTTTTAAAAAAATCTCTAAGAGATTATACAAAACTATTTATGCTTATCATATATATAATTTTATTTAATATAACTCTTACTTATTTTGTGCCGTTATTTTTAGTCTAAGGACTATTGTCCAAATTTTACAATTATAAACTTTTACCACAAAATCATGCCTAAAATCACCTATGTATAAGTAATCATAAGCATCATAAATGGACTTTCAATGAATTAATTTATTAATAAAAATAATAATATTTGAATATACTATTATGAAAAATTAATTTCATTCAATCAGTGTAAACATTTCGTATTAAAAGATGGCACAAACTAATGAAATTCTATTGTTGAAATTTTGTATGTAAAATTTTCAAGTAAAATATAAATAAATTTGGAGATCGACTATGGCACATCCATGTACTATTGCATTCATTTTTTTTTTCAAATTTTTAAAGGCCATTTCAAATTTTTTATTAATATTTTAAGTACTATTTATTATATATTTTAAATTTTTTAATATATTTTAAATATTTTATTGCATATTTTAAGTATTATTTGTCAATTATTTTATATATTTTAATATTTTTTTTCTTTATTTTAAATTTTATAATAGTTATTTCATATTTTATAACTAATTTTTTTAAATATAATAATTTATAGATGTACCATAACTAATTATATAAATTTAGTTTAATGAACAATTAATTGAATCAACGTGCAGTGATTCAGGAATTTTCTGCACGTATGCTCTAACTTTAAATAAAATAAAATATTTTATTTTTAGTTTTAAAACTAAAATTATTCTAACTATATATAAATATCTGTTTTAACATCCACTAATAATAATTAAACTTTTGTCAGTTTTTGTGTTTCTCCTTGATTACTTCCCTTTGTCCTATCCATAGGTGGCTCTCAATTTATATAAATTTGCAAAGCTAAGAAATTCAATTTCAAAGCCAATGCAATTTCAATTTTACAAGAAGGAAATTCAATCTAAATGACAACACAGAACAATTTTAATATCTCAATTGCCAAATGTTAGCTTAATTCCCCCTAATGCTTTGCACGCTAAACGCCGCGAGTACTCCCATATCAATCATGCAAAAATGCAAAAGGTACCGATTGCCACCTTGCAATTTTAATTTCATGCATAGGTCCACTTAGTTTGGGGTGTAAATATGGGCCACAACATGATTATTTAATTCAAATATACAGATTTACATTTATAAAATTTGATGTAAGTAATAAATATGTTATATTTATATTACCCTTTTAATAATTATATTATATTCATATTTAAACTACTCGATTAATTTATTTATACAAGAACAAATTATAAATAAATTAAAGAGTCGTAAACAAATTTATATCATAAATAAATAAATAGATCATTTTAATTAATTTGTGATTCAAATTTATTTACGATTCGTTTAAAATTATTATATATTTGAATTTATTTTTAAAAATTTTTTTTACAGATATTTTTAACCCAAATTCAAGCTTATGAATGATGATATTATTTATATTGTTATTTTAGGAGAATTAAGATATATGGATGATGATATTTTGTATGATACTTAATTTGTTTATATTGTTAGTTGAATGACTTAAAGTTTATGGATGATGATGTGTATGGCACTTAATTTGTTTATATTATTAATTAATATTTTGAGTGAGAATTAAAATTTGAACTTATTAATGATGATGTAGTTTATGTTGTTATTTGAAAAAAAAAAAAATTTGATTGTATGGTTGATGAAATTATGATTTTAGTATTTTTTTAATTATTTTTACATAATTTGTATGAATATTGAATAATGATACCTATGAATATTGAAAAATGGTATAATTGTTTTTAAAATATAATTTAGTTAATTTTTTGAATAATCCATTTAATAAATAAATTATATTTGTATTTAATTTTTTTGATATGATTAATAAACAAATTGGATTTAAGTTGATCTTTATTTATATGAAACAAATACAATACAACAAAAATATGACACAATAATTTGAATTATTATCCCTAACCACACTTCATATGTGTTTTCGTATTTGGATATTAAATTCACATATAATCCTCAAATTCAAAGGATTCAAACGATACGTTTTAAATAGCAAGACATGAAAAAATTATAAATATTTGATAATTAAAAAAGTAGAGCTAATTTATAAAATATTTTGCTAATTTGTTTTAAAATTTCAAAAAAGACTAATAAATCTATTTTTTTTATTTTTTTCAAATTTTATTACAATGATACAAATTTTGACTTTCAAAAAACATGATTATCAATATCAAACTCTAATGGTCTCCTTTCAAAATTTGTATAAATTTTTGATAACTTTAAACTATAAAAAGTAATTATTTAATTAACTTTGCATTTTTAGTAGTTTCCTTCCTCAATTCATGACCTATGGGTGAAAGTAGTTATCTTCTTATTCTTCTTTGTCTTCATCGTCGTCATGGCCAAAACAAGCATAATGAATTTTTTTTTTTTTTGGTTTTAGATTTGAATTTATGTATTGAATATTATAATATGGTAACAATTTAAATATACATACATGCATACATATATATATATATGTATATATATATATATTTATATATGTATATGTATGTATATATACCTTTTTGATTTGAATACTAAAATTATGGAATCTGAAAAATGATTTTTTAAAAATTAGGTTTGTATTTAAGTATTTGAGTGGGAAGGAGAGAAAAAATATATATATTTTTTTCATACAACAATATTTTTATTAATTTAATATTATTAAATTATCATTTTACTCTTGATTTAGTTAATTATAACAATGTAAATTAACTTTGTGTGGGCTTGTTGATGAATTATAATAAATCATGATTGATATTGAAAATTACTGATAAATGAAGGGGTGAATTGAACTGAAATTAACCTAATAAATTGTATGAAAACCCGTAAATAAAGCAAAATCCCATAAACAATCACCCTTGTGACTTTGAAAGAATAAATAAACAAGAAGCCCCACAAGCTGCTAAACCCATGTTAAATATTATATGCCACCGGAATTCGCTTTAACCAATCTACTCGAGGAGAATTCCATAAAATCAATTAAAGTGAATCCTTACCACGCTGGAAATAAATTATTTCATAAACTATCTATTTCAAATGCTCTTCGTCTTCTTGTTAATTTATTATTATTATTATTAACTTATTAAATTTTCATACAAATGTATTTCTATAAAATCTAATATATTATAAACTTTCTCTCACTTATTATGAAAAATTTATGTTATTAATTTATTAAAAGAGAAAAAATAATGAGAATTACAAGAAGTGGCTCACATAGCATAAGGGAATATGCCTCGTTATTAGAGATGATAACGATGCATATTTGTGAGAAATACTTTTAAATTTATATTTATATTTATTTAAAAAATTAATATTAAATCTATACCAAAATCAAAACAAATTTAATATTTTATTATAAAATTTATTTAAATAAATTTTTAATAATTACAAAATCTATTGTAGATGTTTATAGATTTTTAATGAATTTTTTTATTGTCAAATTATATTTATAATATTATTAAATTTAAATTTATAATATTATTAAATTTAAATTTATAAATTATTTAATTAAAATTTTGATATTAATTCAAAATAAAATATATAATTCACATAAAATATTAAGTATATTCAACATAAAATTTAAATTGATCATAACAATTTTATTAAAAAAATACATAATTATTAATAAATTATACATAAAATATATAAAAATTTTTAAACTTTAAATCTAGAATAATAATTATCAAATTTATATATTTATTTCATTTGCTTGTAACTATTATCCACTTAATATGAATTTTATAATTATGAATATAAAATAAAAAAAAATAAACATTTATACGTATCCATTAAAATATTCATAAATATTTACTTATATTCATATCTATTCCAAATTTGTTATAAATTTTAGTTTTTTTTTCTCAAACTCAATACGGAGCATACCAAATCAGTCCCATAACCGGCGGATAGCAGTGAGTTTATAGGCTTGTGGATAAAATTGCCATTCTTACTCATTATGAAAACTTTTAACCAAAAAAAATAATAATAAATTCTAATTCATTAATTGTAATTTTTTAAAAAATAGACTGCAGGGATTATTTAACAAAGGATTGGAGTGCATTTAGAACAATCAATACTCGGCCCAATAATGCAATCTAACGAGGCCCATTCTATTTTCCCAAATACTGCGAGTACAGAAATACACAGTACTCGAGCGAGAAGTAGTCTAAACATTTTGAAGTGTGATTGGTAGATGAATTTATAAATAAACCCCACCTGCTTCAGTTCGTCGTTCTCTCCATTCTTCTCTCTTCCTCGATCCAATTCCTCTTGTTAGGGTCTTGCAAAGGGTTTTTAAATTTCTTAAAATTCCCTCCATATTCTCAAACCCCCTTTTCGCAAACTCAGAATTCCTATGTTCTTGGGTTTTCTTTTTATAATAAGTTTTTATCCTCAGTTTTCTTGAAGTTCAATTGAAACATTCCATGCTCAGTTTTTGAATCACTGGTTTGGCTCTCAGAATTGTTAGTTATCGTCAGTCAACATTACTTTTGTTTTTGATTTGATTGTGGGTTCTTGTCTCATATATTCACATTTTTGTAGTATTCTAGGGTTCACTGAAATATACCCCGGTTCTTTACTCGATTTGTTTGCTTAGAAGACGTGGGAAACAAGAGCGGAATTGGTTTTGTGAATGGGTGTTTGGTTTTAGTATTATCAGTTGAAATAATTGCGATGAGGAGTGGGGTGTTAATGGGGTAAATAATGAGAAATTGAGATAAAACCCTAATTTTGATATGAGGTTTTGAATATGAGCCATGGAGATGGAGAGAGCACAGAAAAGAGCGAATCCAGATGCTACGAGTCATCAAGAAGACCCGGAGCTGACGACTTTGGCCGAGCAGTGTCAAAAATTGCAGTGGCACAGATATGTGAGAGCGTGGGGTTTGAGGGATTCAAGGACTCGGCATTGGACACTCTCGCGGATATTGTGATTCGATACATCTGTGACCTAGGTAAAACATCCTGCTTTAATGCTAACTTAGCCGGTAGAACAGAATGCAATTTTTTTGATATAATTCATGGAATAGAAGATTTGGAAGTGTTAAAGGGGTTTACAGGTGCATCAGAGATTGGTAAATGTCTTGTGGGTTCGGGGACTGTGAGGGAGTTAATCGGGTTTGTGGATTCTAACGAGGAAATCCCTTTTGCTCAGCCAATCCCACGGTTTCCTGTTATTAAGAGTAGGAGGTTGATACCGAGTTTTGCGGATATGAATGAAATACCACCAGGCAAGCATATTCCATCTTGGTTACCGGCTTTTCCTGATCCTCACACTTATATTCATACACCTATGTGGAATGAGAGGAAGTCGGATCCTCGTGCTGATAAGATTGAACAAGCTAGACAAAGGAGAAAGGCTGAGATGGCTTTGTTGAGTTTGCAGCAGAGGTTGGTGTGTAATGGTGAAACAGGAACTTCAGCCTCAAGGCCAGCAAATAATGATGACGAGGAAGAATCACCAGTAGCCGGAAGTAACCCGTATCTTGCTAAGCCATTATATTCTGGAGAGAAAGATATATCTCCGGTTGTTTTGCCAGTTAAGCTTATAGATGACTTGTCTGGGGGAAACCGTGTTTCTGTGATGGAGGCATTTACTCCTGCCATTGAAGCAGTGAAAGGTAGTGGATTTAGTGATGATGGAGATGCTGATAGGAAGTGTCTTCCCGACAAGAGGCCTACCGTCCATTTTCATTTTAGAACTGGCAAGAAATTTTTGGGTGAATTTTTGGATTCTAGTCTTAAGAAGAAGGGTGATGGGAGAACTACATCATTTGGGCGGGATGACGAGAAGGATGAGAAGAAGAGAAGAGCTGAGTATATTCTTAGGCAATCTATGGAAAACCCACAAGAACTCACTCAGTTGTAAATTAGTTGGTGACTGGCTTGCTCAATAGAAATATTCTTAGTTTAGGATCTGGTGCTAGCAGAAGGCTATGACATACCTTACATTACACTAAGGACATGGCGGTGCCCTGGTGTTTATTTGATAGGCCTGTTGGAAGTCTCTTGCCATCCCACTCTAACAATTTTAATAGGTATGTGAGTGCTTGTTTTATTCTGGCCTTAGTCTAGACTGATTCTTTGAGAATGAAAGCTTTTGCTCTTTGACACTCTGATGTTGTAATTTTTCAATCTCTTGTTATATTTGTATGGATATATTGAATCCTGTGCTTGTCTGATATTCACAACTATATTTCACTTTTTAATATGTGAGACGAGATGGATATCTTCTTCAGTGCCTCCTGAGCATTTTTAACCTTCTTAGTATTAGTGTCAAATAGTTGACAACTTGTTCATTTATTTTTGAGGGTGATAAACAGACAAAGAATTAGGTATTTACACACCATAAGAAAATTATTTCTAACAAAAATAAAACAAGTTTGGAAGAAGTAAACCTTGATTTACAAGATTATCCCAAACCAAGTTGTGTTGCTGGTGGCAGAGAAAAGTATTGTAACATTACCACATGCCACATTCAATTTAACAGGGGGGATTGTTGAATGTTTGGGACTTGGTTAGAAAGCCTAAGTTACTTAGATTTAGTAAGCTGGCTATTCACCACTTCCAACTGTTAGAAGAAACCATGTACTTTGTTAGTTGCTTGCACATTTTTCCTGTTTCAACATATATGTTATTGATATTTGTGTAATAATGTTGACATTAGCCATATATTATTTTAATTTAATTACTTTGGATGCAATGGCTATTGCCAATTCAGAATATGAATTTTGCAAGTCATTTTCCTGCTGCACCAACCCATGAGAATTTGTGGTTTCTCCATTTTTCCAATATGCTTTTTTGAGAGGATTCCTTGGAGCTCACATTTTTCACATGGAATGACAAGTACACCCTTTTGATTGAATCCGTATTCCTGTTCTGCTGTGTTGAATAACTTAAAAAATGGTGGACTTGCAAGATATCTCAATGCAACAGAAAACTTCTGGGCCTCTCCGATTGCTGTACACTATAACAGAAAAAATGCCCTTTCTTTGTATTTCCAAAGTCGCATATAATTCTGCTACTACTATTTTGATCTCTTGCTTGCTTCCTGCAAATGTAGAGAAAATGTTTCTGGAACTGTTTCATTGCATTCTTAACCCTGGAAAAAAAAAAAGGTATCTCTTCATTTATTTTTTACCCTGATCCATGTGCTTTGAGCTCTTCATTTTCATCTTTTTCCTTCAAATCTCAGAGCCCATTCTACTTTCGTTTGCTTGTCTAATGGGAAATTTTGTTGGATATAAAATAGAGGAAGGATAGGAGATTTGGCAATTATGAATGTGGTCCATGTGGTCTCACCCATGAGAAAGTCTTGTAGAATCACTTGGCTTTTCTCCTAAAAAATGTGTGGGTAAGGAAT
Source organism: Khaya senegalensis (assembly GCA_032402905.1). Taxonomy (NCBI): domain Eukaryota; kingdom Viridiplantae; phylum Streptophyta; class Magnoliopsida; order Sapindales; family Meliaceae; genus Khaya; species Khaya senegalensis. The sequence goes on along the minus strand of CP135545.1, from coordinate 3,031,205 downwards.
GGGTTCTATTGATGAACTTTTGCGGTAATAGAAAGATTTGATCAAAGTTTCGTTCTAGTAGTTCTTTTGCTTTTTATGTTTAATTTATGTAATTGAAGCTGATGTTTTTAAGCTGTGTTGATGCAAAAAATACAGTTGAATAGAACAAAAATTGTTGGGGATGTTTTTTACGTTCAGTCCTTGATATCCTGTAATTTCAGCCATTTGCTGGATGTAAAATTTCTGTTGCATGAGGCTCTTTCAGTGTCTGCAGTTTGGAATGTACTTTGAGTTTACACTAGTTGGGGGTGTGTGTTTGGATTTATGTTAATCCTAAAGCAGGCCCAAAGGAGAAATGGCTTGTTTGGTAAATGGATTGAATTGTGTTAATTACATTCTTACACAAAATTCAATTAATCCATATTTGGCACGTTTTCCGAGTGGATTGGCTTGCATTATTTATTGAAAATAATTTAATTTATAAAACAAGGAGAAAGGGCTTGTTTGCCTTGCATTATTAATTCTACCCAATAGATCAGCTTTGCACCTTTTGTTTTTTTAAATTTAAAATATTAAAATATTATGTATTAACATAATGTACATTATTGTTTATTTATAGATAAAATATAGTATTGTAAATTCCCACAGACATTGTCTCCTTTACCAGTTGCCATCGATTCATTTGGATCATGGTTGATCCCATTAGAATTCTTGTCAACTATTCTATGCAATAATATTTTATTAAATTGTAGATTTAAGGTAAATAATTAATCAAACCGATGGATGATGATCATATTATTGTATAGAGTATAAAAATAAAAATTTAAAGATGTGTTGATCCGAGATGATGTCAAAAATTGATAGCACAACAATAAATTTTATTTTTAAATTTTTTAATAAATATAATATAATATAATATAATAAATTAAAATAATTTTTTTTTATAATTAAAAAGAGTATAATAAAAAATAATATTATTTTTAATAAATTAAATAAAATATAAATTAATAGTAATATAAAATATTATTTTATATTAGTACAAACTAGAGTCCAATCTAATACTAATAGTGATAGTGTATTAAATTTTATTAATTTCAATTTATTAGAGTGGGGTACCATTGGAAATAATATAATTGAGTGCGTGGTGTCGAGTCGTCAAAAATGTCTAATATCCGGCTCTCAGTTGGGTTGTGGAGAAAAATCTTTATCAAAGTTTGATAGTGTTGGCTGATTTTAAGCTTAGTGAAGATAGCTCTAAAAGTTGAATGCGTAAAGAATTATATTGCTGCAAAAATGCATTTGTCATAATCAATAATTTTTTTCAATCATAAAGTTCTGATGTATGTGGTGCTAGTTTGCAATTGACTCTCTTCTTTATCCATTTGTGCAACCGAATCATTGCATGGTTGAAAATTTTTCACTGGCTCAAGTGCAGAACATGAGTGGCATGGCATTACTTTTTGTGAGAGTTTAGGCTACGACATTTTAACATAACATCCACAGATTGAACCATTCAGGAGTTCTTGATTATTGATTGAAGAAAGACTAGTGTTTAGAGACGTCAATTCCATAGCCACCACAGTTGCCAGTTGCCAGTTGCTATGGCCTCTCTGGTGCTAATCTCCTGTACAAATAATAGTATATCAAATTTGGATGACACACAGGTGCAGTAAAATACTCTGAATCCAGATACCAGTGCGAATACGTCCTCCAAGGTCAGCATAATAAAGTTGCAGAGCACCTGACATCAAAAATGATTACTAAGTTAAAATTTCAACTTCTAGTGTCAAGAAACCCCAAAGTTTCGTGTTGATGTCTGCAAAGTTATATGGATCTTAATAAACAGCCCTTGATATTCTCCATTCAACTTTTACCACACAACTTCTCAGAATTGGTGCAAACATCATTGTCAAAAAATCACGGCGAGATTTCAATAATAGATAAAAACACCAACTATTTAGTTTTATGAAGAGAAACAAGATCAAGGAAGACAGAGTCTACACTAAGATACATCAGTCCAAGCTATAAACAACTAAAGGCAGCACGAGGACACCCATCTTTTCTCCACCTTTTTCAAACGTTTACAAATATCCAAAAACCAGAGTTGCCTTGAAATAGTGAAACCATCTCAATTTTTCAGCTTCATATCCACTTCCCAAGGAAAAGCTTTCCCACGATGGTTGAAAATCATGAACTCTAAGTTGCCTGGTAGAGAAACCACCCTGCATTGAAGAATACAAAGATCCTTATGTCAGCTATCCAAATAATTGTTTCACAAAAATTACTGGTAGTAACACCAGCTGCCATTTAACAATTTTTGACTTCCGTGTATGCCCAATGCTTGTTATAAAAAAATATGGTCATCAATGGTGCAAAATGGATTAAGGCAGCGCCCCATTTAGTACGGTTAACAAGAAAATCAAGTCTGGCATCAAAACTCTTGGTTACCCACATATAGAGCTAGAGTAAGAGGTGAATATCCCAAATTTCAAAACAGCTAGACAGGAGTACGTCTTGGGCCTGCTGGGTATTGCCGGAAGATGGTTGGATTCCCAAACCGGTCTAATCTCTTTCTATGGCAAGCGCCATAGCCTGTTTCACTCTGGATTTGACCTCTGTAGCATTCCCAACTACATGCTTTGATTCTTCATTTTTGTTTATTTGAATTGGTATACCACATTCATCAGCTATTAACATTTAACACAAGTTTTAATTGTATATATAAAGTAAACAAATAAGGTAAAGAAATTCAGTTTAAAGGTCAGGATGCTTGCCTAATGACAAGTTAATAATTGTGTTACTCCAACTCCCTATATATTCATTTTTTTTTTAACAGAAATAGAAGTGGCAGGAAATCTTCAACATTTTAGATTTCAAATCTGCAATTTTGGGGTTCATTTGATCCCAACATGCACACGTCTTCAGTCTGGGTGATTTGCTGTCAATTTATAAGAACTAGACATTCTAGGGTAAGCTTCGCAGTCATGTAAAAACTACAAACAATAAAAACACAAATAGACAACTATGTATAAACCTGTTAAGATGACAGTCACTTGTAAATGCCTGTAATATGTTTCTATAGTTAGAGACACTCATATCTAGCAATAAAAGATACAGATGTGCACATCCAGCACACACCAGTATGCATCATATAGCATGATTTTCTAAGGATGGTTGAGGGACCATCAATATTTTAATACAAGGTGGAGGCAACAAACTGCCTGTTTCAGCTGTATTATAAATTGTTCTTTGATTTATATTCAACTTCAAATTATTTGAAGATAAACCTATGCATGGTCAAAAATGCTGAAATTAAGTAATCCTAATTGTTAGGGATCCTTATATTCAAATATCTCCACTGCCTATATCAATGTGTTAAATTAAAGCTCAACATATTTGCAATAGCATCAATATTGAAATCAGTGTTATCAAATAATCTGCAAGTGAAAGAATTTCCCAAGAAATATCACATCTTTCTCCAAGTGTAGTGCCAATTAAATAATGCAATAAATGAACTCAATAAAAGGCTGCACTTTGGATCTACTTCAAGCAACTGCAAAAACAGCAGTCAAGCTAGCAAATCAAATGGAAGGGTATTATTGAAGCTATAGAATTTTGTCAATCAACAGATAAAAGATTTTAAGCTTATGTTCAGAATATTACCCAGCTAAAAGACAGTGCATTAACAATCATACTAGACTAAGGGAATGTTTCACATTGAGGTGCTATGATTTTTAATCCTCAGTTGCTAGGAATGGAATCAATAAGTGGGTGAACTTGTTAGAAAATAATGGCTGCAAAATAAACACTTTAGCTGCATGATTTTTAATCCACAATTGCTAACGGAATGGAATCAATAAGTGGGGGAATGCATCAGTAAATAATAGCTGCCAAATAAACACTATAGCTGCTATGCATACAAACATGCCCTGATTCAATGCCACTCTCACTTTGGCTGTTGTGTTTACACATACCCTAATTCAGTGCCAGCGCCTTAAAACTACACAAAAAGCATTGGTTCGAAATTCGAATGAACAGAAATTAAACTGAAGGAAACTAAATCAGCATACCTATTGTCCTCAGAATCGGGATGAATTGACAGAAACTTCCCCGGCACAGTTAAAGCCGCCCACATGCATAATAATAACCCTAGAAGTAACTCAACCACCACCTGAATTCCCAAAAGGAAAATCAATATATTGATCGAAAAACAAATATGATTTTTACTTTGTAAAATAAATAAATAAAGCACAACATCACTCACATTCATTGGAGGATTTGAAAATTCCTCCTCCATAATTTTCAACAAACCCCTATCTGCAACAAAATCAAAACAAAATTTCTCTTCAAATCGATCTATTAAAAATAATTCGAAAGCAAAAACACGTGCAGGATATTCAGAAATAGATGCAATATGATAGGGGATTACACTGAACAGTTGAATAAGCGGCATGAGCAAGAATCGCAACTCCGAATGCACCAACAACGAAACCGACACCCATTGCCAAATTAAATTCGTTTCTCAGATTCTCCGATCTATGAGAATGTACAAAATTGCTAGCCTGATCTGCCGGTGGAAACACCGAAGCAAGAGATTGTGTTGTACACTGTAGCAAACCCTGATACGTTAGTGTTTCGTTCCTCACTTCAAGAATGCCGCTTTATTTAATAAGATGGTCGGGCCAAGCGAAATACACCTTATATATATAAATATATAAATATATAGATATAAATAAATATATAAATATATATATATATATATATTTATCGATACCATGGAACCCGCCATTTTGGAGCTTAATGCATGGCCACTTTTGTTTGTTTGTTGGCTGTTTTGGTCATACTTTAGATAAGACTTTTGCCCAGATTTATGAAGTACTTTTCGGAATGCTCATTTCTCATTTTGCAAATTTGCTAATTTTATTTTCAGCATACCATTTAATTCAATTTATTTTTAATTTAATTGAATTTTTTTAAATGAACTTATTTAAGACTCATTTATAATTATAGTCCAACTTAAAATTTTTTATATTCTTAACCTATCTTTTGGATGAAAATATTCCTCAACTCATATGTCTGTTTCTTGAACTAAAATGAGAAAGAAAGAGAAAGGAAATAGGAGAAAGAAAAGAGAAAAAAAAAAAAAAAGGAAAAAAAGATTTAATAAACTATTCGATTTGATCTCATTTTTTCTTCAATTCAATCTTTTAATTTAAGCAAATTGTTTGAAACAAATTTGTTGTGATTAGTTTCTCAAAGTAAAATAAATTCAATCTCTTGATTTAAACAAATTATTTGAAATAAATTTGTTGTGATTAATTTATTAAAGGTGAGTAAATTCAGTTTCTTAATTTAAACTAATTATTTGAAACAAATTTGTTGTGATTAATTTATCAAAGGTAAGTGAAAATTTCAATTTTATGTATTTACTTTTGTTAAATTATAACATTTATATTCTTATTTTTTTTCTTTATTCAAGCAATATGGTATTAATAAGTTATTGTAAATAATTGGTTTTTGTGAAAATGCATGAAATGTCTAATAAATAAAAATAAAAATATGACGAAAATTGATATAAATTCAAGAGATTGAAGATGAACTATAATATCCAACAATGAATTGTAAATTCTCCTTTGATGATTATAAAATGTCGAGAGAATATAGTGTGTTTTTATTGTCTCTCGACAAAATTTATTTAGCAATGATACTTCATCAAGAGACGATGAAAATATACTATTTTTTTTTTTATGATTTCAAAGTCTATTAATATTTTATAATATTTTTTGCTAGTTAAAAAATTCTTTAATTTATTGCCTTATATACAAGGAAGAGTTTGAAGTTTTCACACCAAGTAATTCATTCTATCTAAATTAATTGGAACAACAAATGAGAAAGAGTTGATGTTTGATTCAACAAGGTTTGAGATTTTTACACCAAGTAATTCATTCTATCTAAATTAATTGGAACAACAAATGAGAAAGAGGTAATGTTTGATTCAACAAGGATTGTATTTACCATTCTTTTGGCTCTAATACCAAATCAAAATCTGTAGAAGTGTTTGGTAACTAAGCGAATTCAAAGAAAATATAAATTATATTTTCATATGACCAAAATGAAAAAGTACAACAGTATTTATACTACAAGTGTTCTTAACTAATCAAGCAAATCTACATGCATAAATAACCTCTAACTAATTCCTAAAATTACAAAAGTAATAAAATAATTGTAAAGCTAACTTGTATAACAAACAATATACAACTTAGCTCCAGCTTAGCTTGCCAACTTCACAAAATCTAGACTTTTCTAGAATTTGCTTCGACTTAACTACTGACTCTGCTAAATTGGCATCTTCAACTTCTAGGCTACATCTTCCACTCCAAACAAACACTTACCATCAATTTTTGACTCCGTTTAACCTTCACTTATGTTTGACCTTAGCTGCTGACTAACGTTAACCTTAATAGTCTATACTTTTAAATTTGGTAGAAAAAGGGGCTAATAAACTAACATTAGATCAATTCAATTTGCACGGGATAAATATATAACCATTATGTATCCAAAAAACTTTTGGTGCAAGAGTAATCATCTTCTAATGCAATTGGACATATTTCCTACTCAGGGTGTCACAAATGGATAGTTTAGCATAATTGTCTTTTCCTTTCATTTCTTCTAAAATAATTAATTATATGTCCTTGCAATCACTTACTATTTTCTTAATTGTAATATCTCTGTTTACCTGTACCTATCTAGATAACTTTCAAACTTTCTTACTAATCATTTGGCCACCTTTAAAGCTGTTAGTATGTAATGATTTAGGGAATGTATCCTTTCTTGTTAGTGTTGAGAAATTGGTCTTGATCAAGTTAATTTTCCCATTTCTTCAAACTTTTAATTGACCAATCTTTGAGATTGTTAGCTTTAAAACTACAACCATTCTGTGTATTCAGAAAATAGTGCTAACAAAAAAAAAAAAATGTTTGGCGGAGTTTGGTAAATTATTAGTTAGGATACACCATTATGTATGGTTTTTTTAGTGTATTTTAAAATATTTTTTTAAAGTTCAGCAAAATTATATATAAATGTAAATTTTTAATAATTATTAAAATATTTTGTAATAATTAAAATACTTATATATAAACAAATAATTTATAATATTTATTTGTATATATTCATATTATATAATTATATATATATATATTTATTAAATTAAATAATTTATATTTTTATACAAATAAGTGATTTATGCTATTGTCATGTTGAAATTAGTGTCTAATTTTTGTCTATTTATTAAATTAAATTAAATTAGATATCAAAATATAAAAAATAACTTTTAAATATATTTTCTATTACTTTTAAAAATTTTAATGGAGGTATATAAAAAATATCACTAATATTTAAAATTATATATAATATTATTTAATTATTTTACTATTTTAATTAGTTAGCTAATGGCTAAACAAACAACTAAATATAACAGCTCTATTGTTGAGCAGTACTTTCTATTAATTTTTTAAAAATTTATATTTATGTGTTATTTCATCAAATATCAAGAGAGATATTTGAAAATACCCTCTTTTTCTTATTTCTTTTATTGTAACTTTCAACCATATTGTTTATTGCTACTGATTAAATTATTTATAGGAAACAATTTTCTCTTTTAGGTTGGGAACCTATTGATATTGGGCCAAAGCCAGCGGAAGAGATTAACTTTATGATTACAAATGCAAGGTAAACTGAAAACAAGAAAAAAGGTTTGCCATGGTTTCATGGGACCTGAGTGTTATAAGTAAACAAAAATCCCACACTCATATTTAGAAAATATTATTTAATCGATTGTTATTTTCTTTAGTGGGGATATGTTTTGATTGGTATTTGTTTGTTGCTTAATCCATGAAATATATGAGAGGTGATCCATGTTATATTTGATGATTACTTTGCTTTCATGACTTGTATGCTTTATTGGAGATATAGCCTATAATTAATTGTGTTATAAGATTCAAGGATATTATACTCTTGTGTGTGTGTGTCCCTCTTTTAAATTAAATATTTTTACAATTAATTACAAATATATATATACATTAATTGTAAATATTTTTACAATTAATATGATAAAAATTATTCTATTTGTATTTGTTCAGTTGTTATTCTCCAATTTTTATAAAATGAGATTTCATAATATATTATGTGTCCAAACTCTATCTGTAAAGAGTTGTAAATTTAAGTATAGAGTTTTTAATTTAAATACATCCAAAATTATTCCTGATTGAAGTAATATTTTTAAGAATAATGACATTGTATGATTGGTATATTTTATTGCTGCTACTGATTAGTATACAATGCTAATATTTAGGTGACGAGTCTCATGTTACAGGAGCATAAATATGGGTAATAAGTTAGAAAATGTGTTAGTAAATATGACCAAATGTGTTGAATCACATGAGTGATTATTCACAGTCAATGACTTATCATACAATTGTACTAGTATATCGCTAGTCTTTTGTCTTAAAATATCACGGTTGCTTTCCACACTAAGGCACATTGTTTTCTTGTGTATATTATATTGGGTTAGCCATGCTTAGTGAAAAAAAGCTTGATAGCAATGTGTTCTTATTGTATGAAAATAAGTGATGTCCAATATGAAATCTATTGGCTTAAATACTTGAACTTGAGATTCTTTGTAAGATTGTTATACAAGAGAATAAAATCTCTGGTTAGTGTACATAGTTTTCAAAAATGAGTTTTGCAGATATGTAAATCTCGTATATGATTGAATTTCTAATCTTATGGTTGAGTTAAGTTTTGACGACGCCATGTTTTGCACTTAATTAGGAGTCGACAGTAAATGAACTTTACTATACGTAAGTGTGATTATAATAGGTTCATTTAGAATTACATTCCTAGTATGTTAGAGTCATAATATCTTACTACAGATCACTGATAATTATTCAAAATTTTGGTTATAATAAGTGATGTTGAAATGATACAAATGAGTTCATATATGTTCATGTCCGGTTCATGTTGAATTTAGAGGGCTACACACAATAGTTGATAGGCTACTGATGGATAAAATATATCATTAAATTAGTTAATTTTTTTATTAATGAAAATTAATATAGCTATGCTATTTTGAATAATTTTTTCAATCAATACGCACTAGCACCTTCAACATTGAAAAATTTTTCGTTAATTTTTTGTACAATACAAATATGCTTGATGGATTAAAAGAAGATGGTTAAGGTTATATTTTGTATTAATTAATTAATAAATAACTGAATCATGTTTAACAAATGAATTGTTGTGATTTAGTCTTTCTTTAATACATGGATAGCTTATATTATGCCAAGTTTCAAAATCTCCATCAAAAAAATATGTGACATATAAATGGTGGGATTAACACATATTGCATACACATAGAGGGTGGAGATTAATTCACTTTTATCATTTTGATGATTTATCCATGTGATTAAAATAAATGACCATTATTTTACCAAATGTATATTCATTAATTAGTGTAATTAATTGGCTGATAAAATGAATAAAAAATGTTTTATTTTGGCATTTAAATGCATGCAAATTTTGGTTAAGATGGAGAACAAAAGCCAATCAAAAAATCTTGCTAAATTTTGGCAAGAAAAAAAGAAAAAGAAGAAAAATTTC
>CP135545.1:2967141-3021455 GCA_032402905.1 Khaya senegalensis | reverse complement strand
AAAATAACTTTTAAAAATATTTTTTGTTAGTTTTTAAAATTTTAAAAAAAATATGTGATAATTTTTAAAATTTTAGGAGAGGTATGTGAAAAATAATATTAATATTTAAAATTATATATAAGAAATTTTAGTTATTTTACTATTTTAATTATTGTTAAGAAATATTTTTTATTAATTTTATAAAATTTTATATTTAAATATTATTTTATTATATCTCAGGAGGGGTTTTTAAAAATACCCCATGAAACTAATTAATTTCATGTGACTTTTGCTTCTCCGTGGGCAGATAAATCGGTTGTTCCTAATGTCTTCGGGAGACTTCCGATTTACCCAGGAAGCATGAATTAATTTTAATTTGACTTGTTTGATTGAGGTGCAATGGGATTTGACTTATTAATTAAGAAAAAATGTGATGACATTTTGCATCTTTTTTAATAGGGCTATTCTTCTGATTGCTGCAACTTAATTGGCTCTGCAGGCATATCCACTTGAGGTTGATTGAAGTGCTGCCTTCTGTGATCCAGCGCAACCACTTGTAGTTGTGTGATTCCCTCTTTTTATCTAATATTTCCTTTAACAAGTTTTCCAAGATTTGTATAAATGTTTGAAATAGAAGCGTACTCAATTAATGTTTTTTATAAACAGTAGCCAAAAGAGAAAGCAAATGCTTGTATCCTTTTTGCACAGGTTCTTCATTGTGTATAAATGACAACATAGTTTGCAATTACTGTTCACTTCCTTACTTATGGATTACAAATGACAAGTACTATTTCTTCTGGAAATGGCTAGAAAGAGGAAAGATTTGAATTTTCTCGGCTTCCAGATTAATGAAAATGTATGGTACTCTCTTTTTGAATATTTTGATGTTTAGTGCTTACTTAAGTTTTAAACTTCATCAGTTTTAACATCTCTGCAACTTTTTCAACTCGTGCGGCATAGTCTAGATTCTATTCAGCTATCTGGTATAACAAATGGGTATGGCCTGTTACCACTGGTACTTCACTAAATCATACATCTAGGGCAAGAAAGAATTTGTTGACTTATGAAACTTTTCTAGTTTGCGATCTTTAAAAGTTATTGAACTATTGAACTTGATATTGTATTTTGTCATCTTAATGTTATTCTTGTTGTTTGTGTAGATACTTCATAGCGAAAAATGCTATATCAACAATCTGTTCAATGGCTGTTAGTTACCCCGGAAAGGTGATTCTTGTTTCAATACAGGTCAATATTATTTTCAGTCAGTATTAGCCACTTCCATTAAGCTTTCTTTTGAATTATTTAGGTTCTGTTTTCTTAATTCATCTTAAAAGCATAAAATGCTTTACTTCACGAGCACCGCCGGCAACAATAACACAAACTCGACGTCACCTCCTTTGCTTATCAGGCTACATGATCATCAATTGTCCATGAACAACAATATCACTTGCAAAAATGCTGTAGGATCATTTTAATGATTACGAGTCTGCAGCTTCCTAGCCTCCACCACGGGATCATTTTAATGATTACTACCCTCACTGCCTTTACTGTCACCGTCTTCTTGTGATAAGGCAAAGTATTCTTCAGTTTTTTGGTTATACTGGTGATGGAAATAGTGTCTGCGAGTTCTCAGTTTTCTTTGAAAAATAAGAAAATGGTTTACTTGATTGCTTTCTGTAACACCTTATCTTTTCGTTCAAAATATCATTGACAGTAGGTCAGTGGATTTTAGTGATTGGAAATTTGATGATAGTGGCTTGCTTCTCATTATTGTTTCTTTCCTTCTCATGCATCTGTTGTGAGGAATTGAAGCTTCTTTTTTTCTCCACTTTGGATCTATGTGCAGTGTCCGAACCGTGAGTTCAACAAATCAGAACATAGGTGGAGAATGCTGCAAAGGTCATTAGCTGAAGCAGCGGTCGATCTCCTAGCCGAGGGTCCATGGTTACATTGCACCCATGTTTCTTATAAATGAATCAATGATAACTCTTGGGTTTAGATCATCATCAAATTTGTGGCATATGTTGTGATACCCCTTCAATTTCATTTTGAAATATGCAATTGTGACAAGGTCAGGTCTTTGGCTTGCTTGAGGTTTATCTTCTAATATGTTTCAATTATCCAGGTGTTTCTGGAGTCTGACATAGAAGAAGTCGATTTGAGAATGAAAGAACAATTCTTAAAATATGGCAAAGGGTAAACTTGCTCTTGTGCAAAACTAGTGTGATACAAAATCTAATCAAGATGAGAACTCATTTGGAGTTCGATCAGATTGGGAGCAACATGTCATAGAGCAATAGCAAACCAAGCATAATAATGACTAAAAATAACATTTTCTATTTTTCTATAGCAATTTGCCAGAAATATTTTAATTCAACTTAAAAAGAGTGGGGCAACCGCTTCAAAGCCATTAATGATCAACGACTGAATGGTAAACTTTGCATTCCAATGAACAAAATGATACCAAGAAATTGGATTATAAATCGTTAACAATTAGATCTAAATAAACATAAGAATTAAGAAAAAAAAATAAATATTGATAGTTTGGAGGAGAATTATACATTTCAATTTTAATAATTAATTATGTGAGGGTTTAAAGGCCTGGTTCATTTTTTAATGGACCAAAAATATCCTATTTCCATTTTAATCTTTGAAATTAACAACAAATAACGTCCCTTTTTCTTTTCTTTTCAACCAAGTAAAAAAAAACAAAAAAAAAACAAAAATTAAAAAAAAAATCGTTCCGGTCTCTTCTTCTCCTAACCGAAGTGATCTCTGTCGGAAGATTCCGTCCGGTTTCGATAGTCCTTCGAAACTCTAAAGAAAGCTTGTGCGTGTAATTCCAGGGTGAGTTAGCTCTTTCAGGATTTATTTTATTTTTTAGTTATTGGAATTGTTTTTCAGATTCAATTTTTGTCTTACTTAGTTTAAAAGAAAAAAGACTCAGGTGATCAGAATTGTGTGTTTCGAAACCCTAGTTCCTGTTCGGTTGCTGCGAAAATTCGTCGAAGCTGAAGAATGAGAAGTTTTTTATTCTGATAGCTTTTCTTTGTTAATTCTCTGAAAAGTGTGGATTATAGTCAATTCAACTGAGTTAAGCAGTTGTATTAGGTAAGCTCGAACACGACTTTTGTTCTCGAGATCTCTTGTTGAGTTGTGCAGAATTTTTCTGGAAGCTTTGCTGCCTGCTTTATTTTAGTAAATTTGATTGTTCAACATATCATGGTGCATGTTTTAGATGTGGAAGCTCTTGTAATAAGGATTTTCTGGTGACATTTAGTTTGGGAAGTTCCATTTTATCATCACAATTTCCTGATCGGTTTTGAATGTATCCAGTACTACGATTCAAGATGTATTATCTTGAGCTTGCACGAATGTGATTAGATTGTGCTGTTATTTCACAATAATTTGAGTCGTCTTGATCTTGTTTTACCTTTTGTTGTTCAATTGCCATTTCAGGATGTAAGCTGAGGTTTAATTTTTACAACCAGGTTGTACTTTCTGGTTTTCATCAAGTTGAAGGTCAAAAGGAGTAATCTTTGAGATGTGAGAACCTCAAGGGCATAAGCGTTTAATGCTCTTGTGATTGTGATGTGTTCAACATGCAAATGGAATCACAGTTGTCCTCTGACTCTGAGGCACATCTTCATCCTGGGAGTGCTCTAGTTCAGGATGGAGATCCTCATGTAGCCTCATCTACCCTCAATAATGTTATGCTGGAGCAGTCTGGTTTGTTCTTTTGCTTGTAAATTTTAGTGATTACTTACACTGTATGCATTTGCGAATGTGCCTTTGATAATGTGAAATGCAGCTAAAAAACCAACTCGGCAATGGGCTGCTTGGACACGGGAAGAGGAAGAAAGCTTTTTCACTGCATTACGACAAGTTGGCAAGGCATGTATTGCTGACAAATTTCTTAGCATTATATTTTCTTCACCTTTGTAATTTTCCATAACTTTGTTTTTTCTTGATTGTAGAACTTTGAGAAGATCACTCATCGAGTCCAAAGTAAAAACAAGGATCAGGTGAACTGCTATGAGATATGACTGTACTTGTTTGGTGATTCCTCATTCTTGATTGTTTATTTCATTGTCAGCATTTTGATCTTCATTTTGGTGTTTCTTATTTTCAGGTCCGACATTATTACTATCGTCTTGTGAGGCGGATGAACAAGCTGCTGGGTCCAGGGTTATGTCTGGATGCGAAGAACTCTAAAGATACCAATGCTGCAATGCTTCGATGGTAATGCTAATACGAATGGGTTGATTTTTTGTCTTTAGGTACATTCATTATCTACATGAAGTGTCGTAGGAGAAGAAACACTATGAAACTGTAAATCACATATGCAAGACAAAATCTTTAAAAATGGAGATTTTCATTAGCCAATCTAGATATATTAGAAAAATATGTATGTATGAAAAGAAGAGTTGATCTGCTGAAAGAGGCCTTTGGCCATCAGGTGAAACGGATTTTCTTCCTACTAAGTTGTTTACACTGTATATCGGTTAGTTAAATAAATAAAAGTATCATAAGAAAAAAAACTACCATTATTTAGTAAGACTTAAGAGTTGTTAACATATAATGCTTTTCTGAGATTGCTTGATTCTGCATGATCAAAGATCGAATATTCTTTTTTTAACTATTAAACAAATAGTATTGTAACCTGTTTTGCAGGTGGTCTTTACTGGAAAAGTATAGTTGCAAAGCCTCGAAGCTTCACCTAAAGCCCCGAAGATTTAAGATATTTATAGAAGCCCTGGTTAGTCAAGTTTTTCAATAACTCATCCTTGAATTTTTCTTCAGGTATGACATTTGAAATCTTCTGAATGAACTGAAACTGATGATGAATATATCTCTCTCCCATGAAGGAGCACCAACTCTTAAAAGACAGGAAGAGGAGTGTTAGGAAACGATCTTCCCAAGTGGAAAACCGTTCACCGACAACTTCAAGCATTGTTAATCAGAGTAGGGCATCCAGACATGATACTTGCACAGTCAAACTGGTTCTTGTTGATAGTCAAAACATACAAAAACTAGGAGCTGCAAAAGGACCATTGAAGCGCAATATTAATGTAGGTGTTAATCATAGTAACAATAAAGGAGACTCAACTATTATGAAACCAGCAAGGCAAAGGCGGAAACCTGGTGATCCTTTTTCTTTTCTGTTCTTTGCTTATTTTGTTTGCATTGTTTATATTCTTGGGGAGAAATGTGCAATAGAATTCTCTTGATTCTTTTACATGTTTGTATTGTTCTATGCCAAATCAAGAGTTTTTTTTTTGCATCCTTTTACTTGTTACTTGATTCTTATCAGGTCCTGTCTCATCAGCTACATATAAAAAATGGGAAAAGGCTGCAATTGCTGGGGTTTCTCTGGTTGCTGATGCTGCTGAGCATTTAGAGCGGACATCCATTGATAAAGAAGTTGAGCTTGACCAAGGTACACTAGCTGAGGTTAAATGTCACCAAATTTATTGTTTATCATGTGACTTTAATTAAGGATGCATATATGAAATTTATTAATCATGATTTGTTCCATTTTTATTTCCAGAGCAAAATGCTCTTGAATCTGTTGATAAAACTCTGCCCCCTTTGCCAACTGTTTCACAAAATACTTTTGCTGATAGCAATGTACACACTCCTATGAAACTTAAGCTCCAGCTGTATCCAATTGATGATGGTACTCGAAGAGCCCTAGAAATGGTGAGTGAATAAATCATTTTGGTGATATAAAATGAAGTTTTGATGGTTCACAATTGCATAGGAAATAAATGAATCTTCATCTGTTCTCAGGATAACCATAATCCACACCTGGAGCTCACTCTTAGTAGTCGAAAGAAGATATCATCAGTATTGGAACATCTGAATCGCAAATGGGGCAATTCAAGTGTAGCATCCGGAGAGCTTGTGCTTTTCCCTTACACTGTTCATAGGGAAAACCTGGTGGGATATCAAAGATGGACCCAGGACTCAATTGCCAGTGCACTAGATATCTTTGCAATGATTGGAAGCCCTCCACTGTTCCGCTTGAGGTTTCTTTCTCATTTTTTTTTTTTAAAATGAAATGCAGTGCTTCCACATTAGATTACTAAATTTGCTAACTTATTGATATGTTCTATCTGAAGGTATGGTTGGTTTCCGAATACAGAACTTGGATCTCTAGTATCCGAAGATCCTTTAGCACCCGCTTGTATTCCTGGTGTACATAATATAAATGTGGACAATAGAAAGGGCCAGATAATGGATCCAATGATCTGCTTTGTGCCATCAACTAGTGATCCATCTGGGAAACTGGTGGATTCCTATGATGATAAATTAACCTCAGCAAAAGATGACCACACATTTTCACCCACTTTAATTAATGTGCCAAATGATATTAGTAGGCACGTTAATGCTTCAAAAAGTAATCTGGTACAGTACTGTGATCCTGCTGCAAAGTTATCATGGCATGGAAAGGAGACTGGCAGTGAGACTATCACAAGACAATTGGAAGATGAGGTAACTGTCTTTCTTACTTTTCTATGCTTTTAGATGTATTAAATGCTTCTAATACACTGGCCTGATTAAAGGTTCTCCATTCATGCACACCACAGAGGACGTTAGGTCTTGGCTATTAGTGCCATTATTAAGAATTATGGAACCATAATTTTAACAGAAAGGGGAAAGTGGTTCTCTGAAATAGTCATATGTTTGTTCTCTTGCAAATGGTATTATGTTTTCATGAAGATGAAAAAACCTTTTATATGCAACAGCTTCTAAATTTGATTGAGATGTCATTAATATCAACAGAATAAATCGTGTTCCATCATTTCAGATATAGCAGCTGTTCCTGTTAAGTTTAAATTCTATTAGTCATGACACAAATCTACCGTAGGCATTTTCTGAACTTCTAATTTTCTTCATGTATGCTTTAGGGTGACGTGAGATTAAGCAATGGGTTCATGCTGTCAGCCGGGGAGTGGGCAGATAGTCTCACCAACATAAGTGTTGGAGATCTACTCTCAGAAATGCCTCATGATATGGATGCACCACCTGTTGCAGAAAGTTCTGAGTGTCTTCAGCAGATCCCTTTCAGCTGTGATTCATTTGATGCTGCCATTGCCGCACATATATCTGGGCATCAAAACAAAATGGGAGCTGTTTCAACCTTGGCATCCCATACCTCTTCTATCTGGGATGCTGAAGAAACATGTGATGCCTTCTCATTTCAAAAGGGCCCAATTCTATGTCAAGAGGTTACTAGATTCTCAGACTTTCCTCCTGCAGTAGATGTCAAGCAGCTTGCTAGAACAAGCTCATTAGCATCTGGTGGCTTTGCTGAGGTATCACTTCATAATCAAGTGCTTTTTGAGCAATGCTATTGCCTAGGAGAAGAAACACCTGCATGTGGAATCACATATATAATTTACTACACTTTCCCTGCAGGAGTTACCTGATGCTGAAGGGGCTACTCATTATCCTGCTCATGAAGACCCTATGGATGAGTGTGGCTCTAATCCACATGCCCTGGATAATTCTGTAAAGGATTTCAATGGGCTAACAGATATATATTGGGTAACGGGTCATTTGTATCACACTTACAAGTTCTATTTCTGTCATGATTTTATAATATTTTAACCTTGTAACTTCTATTTTCACCTAAGAAGCATGGCCGTTTAGCTGATTGTTTTGACAGTAATATTTTATAGAAATTAGGGAAATCGTAATTGAGTCTAGTTGATGAAAATTATTTATCTTTATTGGTAATTGAGCGCATTTCGTGTTCTCTACTGCAGCCTGACTCTTTGGGACCATTGGATTTGGATGTACCATCGTCAAAATATTGTGGGGAAGATTTGATTCTTAGTGATAGCCTCGGAGGGTTAAGCCGTCTGATAGCCAGCAGTCTGGATGCATTTCAAAATTGCTCATTCTTTGGCTTAGACAAGAAAGAACATACACCAGCAGTTGACGTTCGAGAAGCTGCCTCCCTCTCTGATTTTAAGATTGGCAGTCAGGGTTGTGTTTGTCACCAAATTGAAGTATCCCAGGTAAAGCATTCTCGGAATGCATAAAACTTTATTGTTGATATCATCCTTGTGTAGCTAGCTATACAAATTTCTACATTTAGCTGACCTGAAGAGGGTGCTCGACCAGGGGATGGTTTGCGTTGTGCTGAAAAATACTCTGATCGAATAGTCTCCTTTCTTTGTACAAAACAACAACAACAACAACAACAACAACAACAACAACAATAATAATAACAATAAAAGACATGAGAAAAATAGTTAGAATTTTTTTTTTTAACTTCCCTGTGTATTATTTCTGAGCACTGATGTCAGGAAATGTGCTGCTCCAATAGACAAATAACACTCATCTAATATCCTTCATTTGTATGTTTTTCTTACAATATTTATATTGTTGTCTTGACTTCAATATCTTTTGATTGCTACATTACCCTTATCATAATGTTTAAATTATAAAATTGACATATAAAATTCTTATCTTAATGATTTGACATTTACCATATCGTTTATTTATTAAATATGAAATTGAAATATAGTTTGTTAAGTCAATTGTTAATAAAAAACGTAAACAACAATCTTTCGATAGGAAAAATAACCTTTTAATTGTTCGTTAATTCAAGTATCTGCTTTTTATATAATCTAAACGTACCCGAATAAACAAACTAATAACAACTTCCTACTTTTAAGCCACTTACTCTTTCTTATTGGAAACTGAAAACAAATATAAAAGAATAATAACAACCGTTAAAAAATTAAGAAATTGTGGATCATGTCATTGAGCACCTCTCCACATACACAAAAGCATCCATTGGCTACTCTTCCATTAACCTACATACTTGGGATCATGTGAAATCTTGTCTTCAAGGTTCAGATGTGAAAATTGTTGTTGCAGGTGATCCATCATCTCTCATGTTGCCTCTTCAATTGGTAGAAATTTCCACTAGACTAATGCTTCCGGAACAGGGCGGTATCCTTTCTTAATCCATCTATGCTCAAGAATCCTCTTAGGTGTAATTTGAAGTTCCCCTTCTTCATCCATAGTCGGCAAAGATTTTTCAGTGTCCTCTATCTCCAGCAACCTTTTGAGTTCGGAAATGTGGAACACGGGATGAATTCTACCCTTTTAGAAAACTGCAATTTATGAACTGCACGCCCAACATGCTCCATAATCTTGGAAGGACCAAAATACTTGTTTGTTAATTTCCAATGTGCCTTTTTAAATACTGAAAACTGTGGTTGTAATTTTAAAAGGACCAAATTACTTCAGTAAAACACTAATCACGCTCGTGCCTATGTGCAAGTTGTTTCATTTTGTTTTTGGTTGCTGCTAAATTGATCTTCATCTGTGACATAACTTCATTCCTTGTATCAAACTTTGCTTAACAGGAGTGGATCCATCGTTTACTATTGTCCACTGAGAGCAAAAAACGAGGTCATTCCTGTAGTTGAACTGTACGTAATATTGAACCCAATATTTTGCCTAGGGTAAATATTTACTCTATGCCTTTGGCTACTGATATACAAAGCAACGAAGATATTGTTTCAAACAATGGCTGGTCACCTCAGATTGTCCATCACTTTGCTGGTGGTAAACGGTAGTCATGCACAGCTTCGTTCCTTGGATTTTGAAATATTCCTGTCAATATGTATTGAGAAAATAACATCTCTATCACTTAATAATGTCTGCGGAACTCCTTGTAAGCGCACCACCATATCTACAAAGACTCCAACAATTTTATTTGTTGTATAAGGGTGGGCAAGCATAGCAAAGTGACCATATTTACTCGATCTGTCAACAACCACTAAAATAGTTGTTTCTCTTGATGAATTTGATAGTCCTTCGATAAAGTATAGAGAAGCATCGTCCCATGTCTTTGAAGGAATTGGAAGTGGTTGGAGTATACCAGCTGGGGAGAAAGTTTTTTCTTTATTGCACTGACATATTGTACGATGACTCACATATCTTTTCACATCCTTCTTCGTTAGAATCATGAAACTCATGCAACATATATATATATATATATATATGTGTGTGTGTGTGTGTGTGTGTGTATCTATCAAAGATGAGCAACCATACAACACAAATTTAAAAAGGCACTATTTTTTTAAAATTTGTTTGGAAGATCGTAAAAATTTATTTTAATAATTATTTGTTAATGAATAATATTAAAGATGACAAATTCTTTGTACTAATTATTATTTATAAATCTCTAATATTGCTATTTTATTATATTTTTATTTTTTAAATTACCACTGCAAAATCTAGAAGTGAATTTCAAGAGAAAATGGGTCACACAATTCAAAATTCAAAATACCAAAATTATTCTTTCTTGTTTTAGGAAGTACTTGATTCCCTTCTTTGTCTTTCTATCCACACTTCCTTAGCAACTAATCTACAGCTACTGGATTTTTGCTAACCAGTTATAGACAGGTTGTCTTCCATGGTTCTCAGTTCTCGGTGTTATCATGCTTAGTTTTATTTGTAAAAAAGACCAGAATCATAGGATACTGAGGTGCCTGGCGAGAACCCTTCGGTGCTTAAATAACAAAAGTATTTTATTTTTTATATATAAAAAGGGAACTTAAAGTATTCAAATATGCATACCCTTTACCTCGAAGTTGATTTTGCCTTTTTATAAATTCCGATGAACATTTACCTTAATCAATGGGCGGTTACTCTAGTTAATAAGTAGTTATTGCACATTTATTGATACAATTATTTTGTACTTAATAAGTTATTATTTATTCCTAATTATTAAGCAATTATTACCTGTTCATAACTTTTATAACTTGTCAACAGTAGTTTTCGGTATTGGACCATTAAGGCCGAGATGTTCGCATTGCCGTCATATCAAAGATGATGAATCTACTTGAGTTCTTTACTCAATATATTAATTCTTGGGACCTATGATTCTTAAGAATATTTTCAACAAGAATCCACCAATCCACCAATTTCTAGTCTGAAGCATTCAATATTAGAAATTCATTCTTGAGGTCTTAACTTTTAATATTTTGTTATGACTTATACAAATGATTGTAGTCTCTTGATATTTTGGAATTTGTCTTTCCCTATCCAATCATGTAAGATAATTTTGAATTTTGAATTTTGAATTTATCCAATGTAATCACTGTCTTTAGGGATTAAGGCTACATTTAATATTTTCTTCGTGATCCGTCTAAGTGGTTTTAGAGATGTCTAAAAGGCTGAGCAAGTCGGCTCACGAAAAAAAAGTCCAAACAAGCTTGTGTGCTGAGTTGGCCTTGGTCTATATTGTAGTCATGCCAAGCTTACTCGAGCCCATTAAAAATTCTTTAAGCCTGGCCCACATGAGTTGTGCCAAGCTTGTACTTGGCCAGCTGGCGAGCCTAGCAATTTTTTTATTCTTTTATTTTCTCTTTCTTCATTTTTTTTCCTTAGTCTGAAACTCTGAATCTAAAATACCCTAAAGCTTTATCTTTTCCTGTACTTGTCTCTCTCTCAATTTATCTTAATTTTATCTCTGTGTTTAAGGCCTACCACCCCTCTCTCTCTTGTTCTACTTGTAATGGAAACAACCTAAGCTAAATTCGAATTGTTTTGTTTGCAGTTCCTGCCAAATAGCCAAAGGATATGACAACAAAGTAAGATGCATTGCAAGATAAATTGAATTATCAAAACTTGAACTTTAAAGGTTTTATGGAGAAGCTCAGAAACAGAAATTGCAAAACAACTAAGAAAAAAAAGATAAAAAAAATGTGAAATAAATGGATTGCTTTCCTCAGTAGGTATACATATTTTTTATTTTTGCCCTATTTTAATTTTTACCCTAATTTGTTTATCTTCCACTCTCTTTATTTTCTATTTTTTTCAATTTTTCTTAAACTAATTTTGCCGATTGTAAATAAGAAACCCTAATTTCTTCAAGATCTAGAAATACTCTTTCTACCATTTTTCTGTGTCCATGAAGTCAGTGACGATTTTGAGCTATTTCACAGGTTCTTTAGTTTAACTCTTATTCCTTTGCATTTCTTGCTTTTTTAGTTGATTCCTTGACTGCTTCTCACTCATATCTCAAGTGGGTTTTGTTTGTCTTTCATCATTATTAGTTCATTACTATTTGTTGGGTTATTTAGTGAAGTTACATGATTATTTTTATAATTTTTCACTGATATTATTGTCTTGTTAGTATTTGTTCATTGGTAGAAATTTGATTTTTATATGGTTTGATCGCATTGATCTTTTTATAGCAACAAAATTTAACTAGTATTTAGGTGCTTCTACAATGAGTTTAATGTTTAGGTTATTGTGATTGCTTGCTTGGTGTTGAAATGTTGAATGCTGATGTTGTTTTTATTGGAAGTTTGATCATTGATCATCATGAAATTAAAATTTATAGAAAATTTAGATTTGAAAAATTATAGCCGATTAATTCATACTTTATATATGTCATGATTTATGATAGAAAAATATTAATATTTTGATTTTTAGGTAGTAGCTTGTAATTGCTAAATTGAAACTAAATTTTTGAGTTAGTTATTTGGTAAAATTTTGTCAACTACCATTTCTATTTCTTTTTTAAGTTCATGCCATATTTAATGGCTTATAGTTGTCAAATGGTATTGTTGGTACCTAGATTTTGCCTTACACTAATTTATCGCAATAGAATTAAATGTAAAAATAGCTTATAAGTGTCAAGTGACATTGTTGGTATTTAAGTTTGCTATAACAATGCACAACATAAATCCATAACAATAAACTTTTGCTTTTGTCTTGCCATAACATAGAATAAATGAAACATTTGATATATGTGATTCTATAAATGCTACAATTTGAACTGAATCACACAATTTTGATAGTTGTGTATAGATGTTTGTATAGTAAATGGTGAATTTAACTTATTGCGTCTGCATACAAAATAAAGAAAGAGGAAAATAGAATAATAAGGAAAACAAAAAGGAAAGAGTTGCTCAAGTTATTATCTATTCTCTATCATCTTACTAGTTGTCCAAATTATAGTCTTTAATAGTTTTGCAACATAGGGTTGAATTCGATTTGAATTGAAGAGAGTTATAAACAAATGGTCATGAACATGCAAAACAATATTTAACTCACACAAATTGAAATAGAAAAAGCACAAAAATTAATCAACCTATATATAGTGGTGTAACACCCCTCTATTTAAAATCAACTACATAAGATATAATCTGAATTTTTTTTTTTAACATAAAGATATATATATATATATATGTGTGCGAAAGTTGGATATGTATAATATCCTGGTTACATACATAATCCATAGTATGTAACCCAAAAATACAAGTTTACTGTACCAACGTGTGTGTATATATATATATATATATACATATAGATACATACGCATAATTATGCATTAACACCAAAAAATACCCATATTATCAAGATACTAGCCCTGTTAACGCCTCGAAGAGTTCGCATCCATATCCCGCGGCGTCACATTACCTGTAAAAATCACAATCCACAAAGGGTGAGCGAAACAGCTCAGTAAGGAAACATAATATTCTAGTACAGAATTTGTTTCCCTACCATATATACTATACGATACTGATGATGTAGAGGTAATTAGACTTATATCGCCTTAACATAATCTGACGAGATAAATACACTCCGACCCTATACTCTGTATCACTATCCACATAATGCTCATAGTTATTATATAGAATATAAATAAATCTACATGCATTTCGAAATCAAAACACATGACATTTTTAACAAATTATCGACAAATATATGACCGGTCGTGCTAACACAGTTATGGATCGTGGCCACAAAGTAAATTCGTCCAACCCTCATCCATTCACACCACTCGTCTATCGGGCTGAGCATATATTTTATACATGATCGATCATATAATCTGGCTATAACCAAGCCAGCGGGTGTGAAGGGTATCTGAATATTCGGATCCATAACTAATGTAGTCACACAATTAATACCACATGGCCTAAAACCATGCATTCATTTCTTTTTGAAAACTATTGTACACTCAAACCATGCACAATAAATACCACATATGCGCACCTATACACACAGAAATGATAAATAACGTTCACATCTCGATTTTATGCGCATATAAAATTCATTCACATAATGAATGTATAATGCACTTGCGGATAGTGATACCTAACCAACAATTTATAACACTTCCATAATCACATACACTCGCAAATACCCAGTCTACCAATTTTACTGGGATTTATTCATCACAATTATAATTTCTACTATTACGATAAATATATCGTATACTATCCAATATTAATGGATAACCATATCA
This sequence comes from Khaya senegalensis, assembly GCA_032402905.1. Lineage (NCBI taxonomy): Eukaryota > Viridiplantae > Streptophyta > Magnoliopsida > Sapindales > Meliaceae > Khaya > Khaya senegalensis. The sequence continues at coordinate 3,007,183 of CP135545.1, read as the reverse complement.
ACGCATCATTTACTAATAAAGAAAATTTACATAATAATTATAACTAATATAATTATTATGACAACTAACGTGCAACGTCTTGAATATTACAATCTATTCTAAATTCTATTAACCACGCTCCAATCACACGGCTATAATAATAATTCATTTATACATTCCAACAACCATATAAAGTATTATACATACATAACACATCAAAATATTTCTAAATTTCCATAATAATAACCAAAGTTACCATTTTACCCTTCCTTCAAATTTTTCCTCATTTTGTCCACCCAAATCAATTCCTACTAATTTCATTTGCTCCCTGACCTACCTAACACATTCAAACATACCATAACATGTTAAAATATAACATTTAGAGGCTTAATAAACAGTACTCCGAATTTACCATTTTGCCCCTCTTTCAATCTTCTTCCATTTTATACATTATTCTATACCCAATTTCGTCTAAACACCATCCCTAAATCCATTCCTACACAAATCAACCACCAATCACAAATTCCATAAAAGAAAATTACATTTCCTTACCTTAAAATATGCCAATTGTTTGATTAAACCTCCCAATACCGCAAAACCACCTAAATCACCATTAAAAACCATAAACCACTTTTAAAAACCACTTTTCATCAAACCCATAAATTGAAACTTAGTGAAATCAAGAACTTTTACCGTCAGATTAAAGCTCTCGACGCGTAGAACAATTTTTCCTTCTGCGGTAACGCGTTTAATCGGGCGGATTAAAAGATTTGGCTTGATTTTGTCCAAAAAAATTGAAAGAGAATGGGAGAAGCACCTCACGGCAAAGAAGAGAAAAAGCAACTCTTGTTTCAATTTTGAAAAGTCAACCATACTTATCCAAATCCATACTTTTCAAAATTATACTATTGCCCAAAAATATTTCAAAGCTTGCATTTAGCTCCCAAGAAAATTATGAGACTACCCAAGCCATTTTTATATTCTTTCACTTTAGTCCATCAATTTTAATTTCCACTTTTTCTTCTAATTCCTTGTGAAAAGACCATTTTACCCCTAATAAAGAAAATTGGTCACTTTGGTCCTTTTTCATCCTTTATAGAGAAATTCACATCCTAATTCAATTCTACTTTTTCTATACCTTATTTACAACATTTACAAGAGTTCTGGATGATCAAAATCTGGCAAAGTCCTTCCGACCCTTAACGTAATGACCATTTTGCCCTTTTTAGTAAAATTGTCCCTTTTTGTCCAAAATAGAAATTTTGGCATTCTTATGCTTATAAAATCTATTTTTCCTTCTAACACACTCTATCATACTAATTTATATTCTTGACATCTAGCTTGATCAATCAAAACTTTATCAAATGACGATTTTACCCTTTTTACTTCCGACTTCCCAAAAATATACCAACCGCGTCTCGAATTGAAATTAAATATACCAACATAATGTTTATGAAATTCTAAGACTTTTTATGAGGTCAAAACTCACTTTGGTCTCAATTTTGAGTGAAAAGACTATTTTGCCCTTACCCGACAAAATAACTTATTTAATCGATTTTCACTCGGTCTCCTTCCAATAACTCCATAAAACATTTCCAAAGACAAAAGATAATAAAAAAAATTAGGGTTTATTTATATCTGAGTGTCACAAGTGGACATACTAGATACATTAAATTATTAATGGATCATTATAGAAAACAGTTTAAAGTTATCAAATATTGTGTATTCAGCATTATTCAAAAGACAATATTTTTATTAGAAGAGTTTAGATTTTTATGTTTTTCTCATATAGCATTAAGCAAGCACTTAAATTCTTTATGCTTTTCTCTTGTTTATTCCATTGTAATATGTTAAAATGCTTTTCTTTTTTGTTCCATTGCAGTTTGATCAATTTGAATGCAGTAAATTAGATAAATATGAATTTATAATATTAGATTTAGTTCTAATATTTTTAGGAGAATGTTGTTCAACATTTTTGTAGGTTTATGATTATATCATGGTTATAAGAAATTGCAAGAAATAAAGTGTCAATTAATGTCTCATATATTTCAAATAATTTAAATTATAACAATTAAATACTTTGAATGTTATGTTAAATACTAATCATATTAACTCATACTATTTAATTTGAATATTATATTTTTCAAGTTAGGGTTCAAAAGTTTTATTAAATTTTAATAAATAAAATTTTAATGGGGAATCAAATTCTTATTAAAAGTAATTAGTCTCATATATTAGAAATCTTGGCCAATTAATTCAATAAGTAAAAAACACTTTTCTTTTACATCTCATGTAACACTTGTTTTTTTTTCTTTGCCCTAACCTTGAACACTTTACATAATAGAAATCTTAGTACTCTAGGCCAATTAAATTAGAACCATTGTACTTTCTTAAGATGTAATTCTCATTTGTTTTTTACATAATAAAAATCTTGGTCTAGATGAAAATACATGCCCAAGAATCAAATAACTAAATCTTATAATAACATCACCATATCCTTCATATAATAGAAATCTTGAAATACAATATTAAGTCACATAATTCTTTGTTATCTCACTATAAGAGGTATGAATTTAATAATTTTATCATAGAGTAAATATACATGTTATTCTAACATATATGATATACATATCACAAACATGCAAATTATTATTATTATTATTATTAACAAATATACATATATATATATATATATATATATATCATATATACATGTGTACATTTTTATCAAAGTTTTGTTGCATGTATTTATTAATAATTCTTTAATCATTAATACACATGTAACATTTATACATTATCTATAATTTGTTTATTTGCTTATACATTATAATATCTTGTCTTACAAGAATATTTTTTAATATTTATTGAAATGGTTTGAAGTTTTGGTAATTGATCAAACTAGAAATCATAGTTTTTTTTGTTTGAATTGGTGAATCGACCTAATTTTTTTTTTTTCTATTTGGTAATACATTTCTACTTGTATTCACATAAACACACAATAAAGTATATTCATGCATAGTTGTAACTAGCATATACATATATGCATTGAATACATATTCATACACTTATTAAAATGTATTATTCATATATGAATATATCAAATATATTCCTTTTAAGCATGCATATAATCAAATTAAATTTACAAACAAAACATTACAATACATATATGCATTTAAACATTTTAAATACATATCAAATGCAATTTGTCAATTACATCAACAACAAAGTCAATTTACTATCATGTAAATACACACACACACACACACACACACACACACATATATATATATATATTAAATGCACTAACAATTGATACATTTACATGTTTAACACATTTAAACATATTAGGCCATGATGAAAACCACCATTTTTATCATCAACTAATAATGGTTAAAAATATGGAAATAAAGAAATAAAAACTCTTTTAAATTTTCAAGCATCCATAGAGAATGTAAATTAGTATAATAGAGTGTGTTAGAAGGAAAGATAAATTTTATAACCCTAGAAATGTCAAAATTACTATTTTAAACGAAAATGAACAATTTTGCTAAAAAAGGCAAAATGATCATTATGCCAAGGGTTGAAAGGATTCCGCTAGATTTTGATCACTTATAATTCTTATAAATATTATAAATAAGATGTAGAAAAAAATAAAAATGAATTCAGAGGTGATTTGATAAGAAAACCGCCAAAAATGGGCGTAAATGATACTTTTTACGCCATAGAGGTAAAATGGTTATTTTATAAGAAATTTATGAATTTTGTGTTACTGAAATCTGATGGACTAAAATGAAGAATGTGAAAATAACATTAATTCTTTCATGAATTGTGTTGTGACTTGAATAAAATTTTGAAAAACCTTAAGGACCAAATATAATTTTAAAAAATTAGTGAAAAAATCTCATTATTTATTGTTTTAAATTGAAAAATGTTCTACTTCAATTCATCTCTCTTCTTTTTAATTTTTTTCTTTAATTTATCAAATTCATAAGAAAATGTTTGGATTTTGGATTTGTTCAAGAAGGATAAATTGATTACCAAAGTAAACTCTTTCTTTTAACATAATTTGTGCATGATTTCATGGTAGAAAAATTTATGAATTTTGAGCTTGATAAATTTTAATGGTGAAAATATGAAAAAAAAAAGAAAAAAAAGTGGTTAGTGGTAAAAATTTAAAATTAATGACTTGATTAAGGTAGGAAATATTAAACTTTCATTTTTTTTCTAATTTAGAGTTTTGTGGATTGGTGATAATTGAATAATTTTATATAGGTATGAAATGGAATTAGTATAATATAATTGATTGATGATGTTATTTGCATTAAAAAGAAAAAAATTTAATGTGTAAACTTTGAAAAATTCGACCACGTGAGGAATAGTTGCTTTGAATTGTATTTTTAGTGGTTTAGTTGTTAATTGATATAAATAAGCATGGAGGATGAAGATTTAAAGGATAATGTTAAAGAAATTTTGATTGTAAGGGCAAAATGTTTTGTTTGGAGTTTTAGTGTTCTAAATTATTTTGTTTTATGTTTGTTATCTATCTTTAATTGTATGTGTATTGTGAATATTTGAGAATAAATTAATTAGAAAGGATAAAATGAAAGAAATTGAAAAAATGTGTAATGAGAGAAGTTCAGCCCTTATGCTTAGAAGTGTGGTGTGTTAGTTTTTGACATATTTTGTGTTGTATATATATGTATAAATATAGTAGAAAATAAATAAAACTGCTAAGGAATGATTTAGATATGTAAAATAGAATAAATTTGAAAAAAGGGTAAAATTGTTCATTTTGAGTACTATTTATTAAGACCTAAAAATAATATATTCTGATAGGTTTTTATGTTAAAAATTGTATGATGAAGCAATAGGATTAATCAGAAATGATTTGACTTAGTAAATGATGAGATACGTATGAAAAAGGTAAAATCTGACAAAAAAAAAAAAAAGGGTATATAGGATGAGGATTGTGCCAGAGTTATGCCACGATCCATAATTACCTTACTTATGATCGATCAAATAAAAATGGAATAGAATAATAGGACTGGAATAAATAGAGTGCAAAAGGTATAAAAGAGAAAAGATTTAGAAGGTAAACAAAATATTTTTGTGTGCTAAATCTGTTGGTAGATTACGTGCATAGTTGTTGAAACTACAGTACGTTGTGATTATCTGGTATTGTGAGTATTTTAATTTCCTTTGCAGGTTGTGTAGTTTATATGTATAGACAAGTTTTTGTAGAATTTTTATAAGAGTTACTATTTATTTAGTTAAATAATACTATTCATGTGATCAATTACTATTCATATAACCATTTATATTTATCCATTGGTAAGAGTACTATTTTAATAAATAGTTTAAAATGAACAGGCACTGGTAGAGTTCTAACATAACTGGTTATTAATTATGTGCTTAGGACCAAAGATGATGAATTTATAAGAGTACTTTCCTCGATACTTTAATTCTTGATAACTTTGGTTCTCAAGAATACCCTTAACACAATTAAATGAACCACTCTCTGCCATAAAACAAACAAATAGCCCCGCCTAATCAAACCAAGCAATTCAACTCAAGACAAAATTCAAAAAATTAAAAAAAGAATTGTGACTAATCAATTCAAACTACAAATACATATAACTAGAATTTGATAACGAAGTTGCATGACTTATTATATATTTTTTTAAAGATAAACTTATATTCAAACTTGTTTGAAATTGTGACATTTTTATCATACTTTAAAAGTAAAATTTTTAAAATAATTGATTGTAACAACTTTTAATTATAATCTTTTATATTTTTTTATATATATTTGTAATTCATAATTTGATCTTAGAGGTTATTTTTTTGAATCAATGTTTAATTAAATGAAAATAGTAATTTTAGGTAATTAAATATTTTGTTATTTTATTATAATAACACTTAGATACTTTTACTTGATAAAGTAATTCTTTTGGTTGAATCTAAACAGTGTCAAAATTTCTATAAAATTACTTTCTAAAAATATCCCTACTTAATTATTTCATTTACATCATTGCTTGCATATAATTAAAGGTGATCATTCTTACCATTTATAAAAATATACATATGGTGTTGATAGTCTCTCCCTTTAAGTTTGTTCATTAAGATTTTCAATTAAAATGCTATATTTTATTTTTTGTATTTATATAATTTTATAATGAATTAAATATGTTGACATTTTTATTTATTTATTGTGAATTACTATTATAATAAAAAAATTAAATACCAAAATATTTATATTCTAAAGACTCATTATTATTATTTTTTAATATATTTTTTTCTAATATATACTATCAAAGTTTGTCTTATGAGTTAAAAATATAAATATTTATTTGTCATAGAAGATCAATTATAGAAAAACATTAACATAGTTGTTATTGTTGCATCAATTATAATTATTTTATTTACATTTTTTTCTAGTTGTTTAATATCTAATATTTGAAATAAGGTATAAATATAAAATGATTTATTTTAGAATATTTCTAGTTTAAAATAAACAAACAACTTAATATTTATATTTAAATTTCAAATAAAATAAATAAATTTTTTAATTAAGATATTTAATTTTGTTCAAATTTTAGACTAATTGAGATTTCAGCAGAAAACATAAATTTTAATATCAAATCAAAGCTTTGAAGGCACATTATTCTTTCAGTTTATGCCTAATTTTTTTTGCAAAATTTGATAATTTTGTTGAATGGGTTTTGGAGGTATATAATGTAGTGTTTATTAGTTCGATTGGTCAAGTGGGCATGCATTTCAAGTTTTTTCATTGGCTAGTAAGTTGTGATACATATTGCCATTGCCATCTTTGATCTTGATCATGCCATGTGTTGATATTTTTTTATTGAAATGGGCGCTCTATTTTTTTACTTACAATTGGTGAATCTGATTGCACTATATAGCAAGTTGTGGAAAAATACTACCTAATCATTTTTTTAATTTAATTTAATTTCTAAAACAATTTAATTAATTCCATCCTTATGTTGATATAGCTAATACTTTTTAAATTATTAAGTCTTCTTAATTAATTCTATAATTAGTGAAAAATAATATTGCAATCATAAATACTATTTATTATTTGATAGAATAACAATTATTCTAGCTAGTGGAGAATTATTGATGGAAATTGAACAATTAGTTTCTGGTAATTTATGTTTAAACTTAACCTAGCTGAGAATGAGTTGTCAAGTATATGCTTTGTCAAAAAAAGTGACCAAAATTATGTAGTGTCCTATTATTTTGGCAATGTATATATTAGTACATGATACTTTTCATTAGCTTGATTAATTTTATTTTAATAAAAATAATTTATGTCAACATTTTTAGTCTATCTAAAAATGTATAAGATAATAAATAAAGGGTCTCTCTCTCTCTCTCTCTCTCTCTCTCTCTCTCTCTCTATATATATATATATATATATATATAAAGGAACTTCACTCGACTCTTGACATAAGTATTATATTGTCACTAATTGAGAAAAAAAATTTCCTATTACTTTTACTAAATTACTATTCATTATTGGTATTATAATTCTACAAAGAAAATCTCAAATTGACTTAGACAATGAAACATTTTCACCAAATAGTTGACGTCTCTATTCTGTGTTCATTTTGTAGGTTTTTGACTTTAATATAATCAAACAATTCAAAAACTTCATATCATTATATTTAATCTTGCAAAATAATAAATCATGAATTGACACGTGAAACACGAAAAAAAAAAAGGTATTAACAATATACAAATATAGAACTAACATGTGTAATGTCAAAATCCATGACTCAGTCTTGGACCATTAAATTGATTGTAATGTCCATAATTGCGGACATTTAATCACGTAATAAGTAGTTAGGCAAGTCCACCTATCTTTTGAGATAGTAGGTGATTACGTAAATAATGTAGGTCCTTTAATGTTAATTATTTTTGGATTCTGGACACATCGATAAGTTTTGATACAGCCGTTTGTGTTTGACCTAAAAGAGTTCAACAAAAACTTGTTTGGTTAGAAAGAAAAAGAGAAAAGAAATAGAGAGCTAAGAACTAAAGAAATGAAGGAATTTTTGATTATATTTTTCCTTTCGTTACAGGCAAACTCACACCTTAAAAGTGTTTATACAAACTTTAGAGAATTCCGGAGAAACTAACTTCTTGTAACAAACTTTCTAACTAACTATATTAATCAACTGATATTCAACTAACAAGCAATTAATTAATAACAAAATTATCCATCTTAGCAAAATAAATAGCCTCATCAATTAGCAGCCTTCAGCTTAATGTAGCTAACTTAGTCTTTCCAGCTTAACTGAGTTAACAAACTTATCACTCTACAAGTTTAAGCTTATCTTCGATAGTCTGCAAGTTTAAGCTTATCTTCTGTAGACTTCAACTTAGTAGAATATCAGCTTAGCATAATATATGCATTATCACCCCCTTTTAAGCTGTAGGTCTGTAAGAACTAGCATCTTGGATCAAAAGAGATCAGTAGAATGAAATGGTAGGGGCTTGGTGAAAATATCAACGATTTGATCTACATTAGATACAAACTAAATTTTTACTTCTTTGTTGAGAACTTTATTTCAAACATAATGAATGTCTAACTCGATATGCTTAGTTATAGCATGAAAAATAGAATTTTAAGTCAACGTAACTACACTTTGATTATCACACCAGATAAAAGGCATAATAGAAGATGAAATATGAAGTTCATACAGTAAGGAGGGCAACCAAGTAATTTTAGAACAAGTAAAAGCCAAAAATCTGTGTTCAAATTTTGTGCTATTTCGAGAGACAACATTCTGTTTCTTTGAAAACCATGAAACTAAATTGCCACTAAAGTAGACAGCATAACCTCCCATAAATCTTTTTGTCATCAATATCAAAAGTCCAGTCAACATTTGAAAAAGCAATTAAATTAGTGGTACCTTTTGAATTAAATTGAAGACCAATAGAAAATGTTTCGCATAAGCAATGAACCAATCTCTTACAGGCTTGCTAGTACTTAATAGTTGGAGAAGCTAAAAATTGGTTGAGTCTGTTGAGAGAAAACACAATGTTAGGTCTTGTTAAGGTAATATACTAAAGACTCCAATAATATTTCTATAAAAAGAAATATCCAAAAAAGTTTCACCATCAGATTTAGATAATTTGATATTTGCTGCCATAGACGTTGACCAACCTTTACAATTTTTCATACGAGCTCGAGAGATAAGTTCCTTGATATACTTAATTTGTGAAAGTTGTAAAGTAGTAATATTGTAAGAAATCTCAACACCAAAGAAATAACTAAGATAACTAAGGTCTTTAAGAGCAAATTGGAGACCTGATCTTTATATAAATGATTTTATAAAAAAAGGATTCAAACCTGTTATTAGTATATCATCAACATAAATGAGAACAACTACCATAGAGGATGATAAGTGTTGAATGAAAAGAGAAGTATCAGCTTTAAAGTTTGTAAAATTTCATTCTAAAAGAGTTGCTCAAAGTTGATCATATTAGGCCCTTAGAGCATGTTTCAGACCATATAATGCTTTATTAAGTCGACAAACATAAGAAGGAAATTGATCATCAATGAAACCCTCAAATTGATGAATGTACACAACTTTAGAAAGTTTTCCATTTAGGAAAGTATTATTGACGTCAATTTGGTGAATTTGCCATCTCTTCATCACTGCTAGACTGAGAATAAAATGAATAGTAAAAGGCTTGATTACAGAATTGTATGTATCAAAGATATCAATACCTGAAATTTTATGGAAACCCTTTACAACCAACCAAGCTTTACGCTTAAAAATTGAACTATTAGAATTATATTTGGTTCAAAAAATTCACTTGCTACTAACTACTTTATGATTAAAGGAGAAAGGTACTGGATCCCATGTGTGATTCATTTGCCGTGCATTAAATTTATCTTGCATAGCTTCCTTCCACACTAGATTTGTAAGAGTTTGTTTGATAAAAATAGGATAAGTTAAAGATGAAGCTATGAAGACTTTTGGTTTAAAGATACCTCCTTTTGATCTTGTAATTATAGAATAAGCATTTTGAGTAGGAATTTCAGGAACACTTGAACCAGAAATAGGCAACTAAGAACTAAAAACTGATGCTCTAAGATCGAGAATAATTTGTTGTTCTTAAGGAAGATGAAGTGGCTATAGCATGAGTAGCAGAAAGGGGCTATTGCTGAAATATTGGAACGACAAATGATAAACTTGGAGAGATAGAGAAAGAAGTGCAAGAAGAAATATGTAAGCTTTTATATGGAAAGAAAGACTCATAAAAGGTAACATGAATTGCAACATAGATTTTTTCTGATGGATGGAGGCATTTATAGCCCTTATGCATAGGATTATAGTTAAGAAATACATATTTAGTAAAATGAAAATTAAGCTTATGAGTATGGTAAGGTCGAAGGTAAGGAAAACAAGCACAACCAAATACTTTTAACATGAAATAGTTTTTTAAAAGGTGAAATGTTAGTAAGAATAGAAGAAGGAATTTGACTGATTAGATAGACAATAGTATGAAATGCTTCCCACCAAAAACTAAGAGACAAAAAAGTTTGAGCAAGTAAGGCCAATCCTATATCAGAGATATTTCTATACTTTCATTCTATAACTTCATTCTGATGATAAGAATAGGGACAAGTAAGTAAGTGTTTGATACCACTGGACATCAAAAATTTGGTTAAGGCAAGAAATTCCCCTCCAAAATCAGAATGCAATGTTTTAATGGAAGAGTTAAGCTATTTTTTCACAAGCACTTTAAAATTTTGAAATGTTGATAAAGTATCTGACTTGAGTTTTAATGAAAAAATTCATGTATATAATGCTAAGATAATATCTAAAACCTGAATTTCAAATGATAGCTGAAAGTCTCTAGATGTCTACATGAAGTAGTTTTAATGATTGAGATGTTTTGATAGAAGATTTACTAAAGTGCAATATGTGACTTTTACCATATTGACAGGCATCACAGAAATCAGGCAAAGATGTTTTATTTATTTTACAATTTGCATTACATTACTTAAGAATATGCTTGAGAAATCTAGAGTTTGGATGACCAAACGTTTAATGTAGTACAGTCAACGACTTAGACTTAGAACAAACTAAAACTTTTGTAAAAAAAAAAAATTCAAACTTGAAATCAAAGGAACACTTGAGCAAGAACATAAACTTTGGCTACACTTATTACAATATTTATTACATACAGATGAGTTATACATAAAAATCATAAATGTAAGATCAAGCTGATCAAGCTGAGAAGCATAAGCAGAGTTTGTGTAAGAGGAATTTGAATTAGTCTTGGGCAGGAGCTTATATAATCCCCTTGAAGCTACACCCTACACCAACATTTTCTTCATGCTCTTGTCCCTAACAAGGTAAAAATCGCCACAAAATTCAACAGCAATAGCATTGTTAGCAGTTAGCTTTGAGATGCTTATTGAATTTTTAGTAATTTTAGGTATAAGTAATACATTCTTTAAAAGAATTGATAAGATTCTGCATCCATTGAACATAAACTTGTTGAACCTATGTATTTAATGTTTAAATCTTCACCATTTTTAACCACTAATTTTTCAGAACCAAGGAATTTACCTTATAAAAAAAAATTTTATAGATTGTTAGTTAGATGGTGTGTGGCTTCACTATCCAAGTACCAACCATGATCGGCAGTTTCATCTCCTTGTATAAATCCAAAATAACCTTCTTTGTTGATTATATTATTATTCTTGGTAAAGGCTTGATTAAGATGATATTGCTCTGGTAAATTAGATTGAGCCACAAAATCTTTGTTAAATATGTGAAAATAGATATTGGCAATATGTCTAGATTTGTTACATATCTTAGAAATAAGCTTGGAATTGCCTTTCCCATAGAACCATGGTCAACCACCTTAAACACCTCTACCAGCATTGAATTGGTTCCTTTTTCCTCTTCCATCACTAGTTTTATTACCAAAATTGAGCATCTGTTGATTGCCACTTTTCTTCTAAAAACCTCTAGCTTATGAAACATTTGTCGCAAAATTTTCTTTGTTAGCATTGCAGCACTTGAATTCAATTATTGAATTCTGCATTCATGTGTTAGTAGCATAGAATATACATCATGCAAGCTTAGTTAATCACTCCTACTTGTCATATTAACAACTACTAAATCATATTCTGAATCCAATCTACTAAGTAAATAAAGCAGAAAATCATCTTTGCTAAGTGGAGAACCTGTAACAAACATATGATTAAATAAATTTTTCATTTTAAAGAAATACTTAGTCATAGTAAGTCCTTCCTTTCTAGTAGTCTGCATCTGATAATGCAATTGAAGAATTTTTACTTTAGTTTGAGATCTAAATTGTTTGTTGATAGCACTCCATACTTCAAATAAAGTTTTACAGTTAATTATAAGACCAATGATGGATTCACTCAATAAAGATAACAACTAGCCTAAAAGCAATTGGTCCTATCTCCTTCATAGCGTACAGTATTGATTCTCTAATATGAAGCCTTCTAAGACACCAGATATGTAATGAGGAGGACAACTAAATTCATCAATTATGAAATGCTTTAATCCATTTCCCTTTATTAAAGCTAAGACTTGAGATTTCTATGCCAGAAAGTTAGCATTATCCAATTTAGTTAGAACAATGAAGAAAAAAGTTGTGTTAGTATTTGATGTTAAAGTTGAGAGATTTACGCTAACCATTATGGCTCTAATACCACGAAAAATTCAACAAAAACTTGTTTGGCTAGAAAGAAAAAGAGAAAAAAAAATAGAGAGCTAAGAACTAAAGAAATGAAGGAATTCTTGATTATATTTTTCCTTTCGTTATAGGCAAACTCACACCTTAAAAGTGTTTGCACAAACTTTAGAGAATTCTGGAGAAACTAACTTCTTGTAACAAACTTTCTAACTAACTATATTAATCAACTAATATTTAACTAACAAGCAACTAATTAATAACAGAATTATCTAGCTCAACAAAGTAAACAGTCTCATCGATTAACAGTCTTTAGCTTAATGCAATTGACTTAGTCTTTCCAACTTAGCTGAGTTAACAAGCTCATCGTTTTGCAAGTTTAAGCTCATCTTCAAAGACTTCAGCTTATCAGAATATATGCATTATCATGACCCTCAAGCATCGGTGGGTCATGGGAATCTTGAATTATCAAAATTTCATATCATCATATTTAATCTCGCAAAATAATAAATCACAAATTGACACATGAAACATGAAAAAGAAAAGGTATTAACAAAATACAAGTATAGAACTAACATGTGTAATGTCAAAATCCATTACTTAGTCCTCGACCATTAAATTGACTATAATGTTTATGATTGTGGACGATTAATCATGTTATGAGTAGTTAGGCAAATTCACCTATCTTTCAAGATAGTGGGTGATTACGTAAATAACATAGGTCCTTAAATGTTAATTATCTTTATATTCTAAAAACATCAATAAGTATTAATACAACTGCTTCTGTTTGACCCTTGAGCATTAGTGGGTCATGGGAATCTTGAATCATCAAAACTTCATATCATCATATTTAATCTTGCAAAATAATAAATCACAAATTGACACATGAAACACGAAAAAAAAAAAAAAGTATTAACAATATACAAATATAGAACTAACATGTGTAATGTTAAAATTCATGACTCAATCCTCAACCATTAAATTGACTGTAATGTTCATAATTGTCGACGGTTAATCATATAATAAGTAGTCAGGCAAATTCATCTATCTTTCGAGATAGTGGATGATTACATAGATAACATAGGTCTTTAAATATTAATTATCTTTGAATTCTAGAAACACCAAAACAACCACTTGTGTTTGACCCTCCAACATTGGTGGGTCATGGGAATCTTGAATTATCAATACATTATCATAAACGTAAGCTTGTCCAAAAGGAAATGTCAAAAATCATGTGCTGTCCTTTTATTTTGGCAACACAAACAAGTGTGGAACCAACATGTGTAATGACAAAATCCTTGACTCTATCCTAGACCATGAATTATTTTTCCACCGTTTCATTTGTTTCTTGTTTTCGTCTTCCAATGGCCACCGTTATATTCTTAATAATTAAGACGACCGCCACTAATTTATATAATTTTACATAAAAAGCTTACATACTTGCAAGTAAAATATATGCGGAAATTAACTTCTTGTAACAAGTCCTCTATTTCGTCTATGTTCACCCAATTAAGATACTAAAGAGCAACTAAGTTTTTAGATGTATGAAGTAAATATCATCAAGTGTAGAAAATTCCATTTCTCCAACCAAATATGATATGCCATATCTTCTCTAGCATATGCTTTTGAAAGCTTGTCACTGAATACTCCTAGGTACTTAATTATTGACTGCATTCTCAATATTTGAGATTTTAATATTTGGATACCGTTTATTTAATTTGCAGTATATGATCTATAAAATAAAAAAGGAACATGTTTAAAATAACATTGAAAAATATTTATATTGAAATTTAATATTTGGATAGTATTTATTTAATTTATAATTATAATTAATAAAATAAAAAAGAACATGTTTGAAATAATATTAAAAAATATTTGTAATAACTTTCGAGGAAAAAGAAATATTTACTCGGAAGCTATTTTAATTTTGTGAAAAAATAAAATTAATTGTTTTATTTTTTATTTGAATGAAATTTTTATAAAAATATTTTTTAATTATATAATTTACTAATATTATCTAATTGTATATAAATATATTTTATAAAATGAAGATGACCAATTTTATTCTTATTTCTTTTAGAAAATTATTAATTTTAAGTATATTAATTATATATTCTTTTTATACCCTATATGATTAATAAATTAATACTTGTAAAATTAATCAAACATTTCATTTGCAATCATATAGTTTTCAAACTTAAGTAATTAAGCAACTTACTAATTACTTTTGTATCATTAACAAAAACTTGCAAGATTATTCTCGAAAGCTCCCACTCTAAACTTCAACAACAAAACATACTGTGCAAAGTTACATTCTTGTACTACAAATAGGCCACAAGTCACTTTTCCTGGTAACTGAGATCCAATCTATTTAGCTATCTCTTAGCCAAGTCGCTGCCAAAAAAAAAATGGAAATCAACCACCAAAACCCTGACCCTAATCCTCATCCTCATGCGATCATGATCGCTTATCCTCTCCAGGGTCACGTAATCCCCGCGGTCAATCTAGCCCTGAAGCTTGCCTCAAATGGCTTCACTATCATCTTCGTCAACACTCTTTCAATCCATGATCAAATAACAAAAGCTCATAAGCTCACCAACGGTGCCGATGACATATTTGCCAAGGCCCGTAAATCCGGTCTCGACATACGTTACACGACTGTCAGCGACGGGTTTCCTTTACAGTTTGATAGATCTCTCAACCACGACCAGTTCATGGAAGGTCTCTTGAATGTAATGTCTGCTCATGTTGATGAACTCGTTGGTAATTTAATCAAATCGGACCCCGAAATCAATTGCTTAATCACTGATACGTTTTACGTTTGGTCTTCCATGGTTGCCAACAAGTATAATCTTGTTAGTATCTCGTTTTGGACTGAACCAGCTTTGGTTTTTACTCTATATTATCACATGGATCTCCTAAGAATTCATGGCCACTTTGCTTCTGTTGGTATGTACTCAGTACCTACTCTCTCTTCCTCTTATTGTCGTTTGCAATATCTGAAAATATTTTCAGAAAACAGTATTTACAAATTGCTTTTTTAGAAAGCATTTTCATTTTTTGAATCAGAGTTATATAATCAATCTATAAATGTACAAATAAATAAGAGAAACAATTTATCAGAATGCTATTGTGTATATTTGCCGTTACAAAACGAATATTAAAGACTGTCTTCAACTCAATATTAACAAAAACATATTTTTAATTTATTACTTAAAGATTATTATGATTTTAATGTAGCAAAGTAGATAATAACTAAACAACTGTGCTTATTGTTTATTTGAAATTGTTATTATAGATAATCGTGAGGATACCATCGATTATATACCGGGGGTTCGGTCTATGGAACCGAAGGACTTGATGTCATACCTTCAAGCTACGGATCCATCTACGGTAGTACACCGGATAATAGACAAAGCCTTTGCCGACGTAAAACGAGTTGATTTTATCATCTGCAACACTGTACAAAATCTTGAATCAGAAACAATCTCAGCCTTACATCAAAAGCAGCCGACGTATGCTATTGGTCCCATTTTTCCAACTGGGTTCACCAAAAGTGTCGTGGCTACGAGCCTGTGGTCAGAGTCAGAGTGCACCCAGTGGCTCAACACAAAGCCTCGTGGGTCAGTTTTGTATTTGTCGTTTGGCAGCTACGCGCATTGTAGCAAGAAGGATATTGTGGAGATTGCGTTAGGGCTTTTGCTCAGTGAAGTGAGTTTTATTTGGGTGCTTCGCCCTGATATTGTTAGTTCCGAGGAAACCAACTTTCTACCCGATGGATTTGAGGAAAATATTAAAGGGAGAGGATTGATTGTTACGTGGTGCTGCCAGATTGATGTGACCTCACATCCAGCAATCGGAGGGTTCTTAACTCATTGTGGATGGAATTCGATATTGGAAAGTATATGGTGTAGACTTCCATTGCTTTGTTTACCTCTGTTGACTGATCAATTCACAAATAGAAAACTGGTTGTTGATGATTGGAGGATTGGGATCAATCTTTGTGATAACAAATCAATCAGAAAGGAGGAAGTCTCAAGTAAAATCAACCTTCTAATGAGTGGAAAATCAGGTGACGAACTGAGGAAGAACATCAAAGAAGTCAGAAAGACACTAGAGAATGCAATATCCAGCAATGGATCATCAGTGAAGAACCTCAGTCGATTCATCAACGATGTCAAAGTGAAGATTATAAAGAAACGTGGGTCAGCCTGATCAACTCATGGAGTATTTGGTAAGGTTTTACATTGTTGTATAATGGGAGTGATCTTACCAGATTGTTGTTA
Organism: Khaya senegalensis; assembly: GCA_032402905.1. Classification (NCBI taxonomy): domain Eukaryota; kingdom Viridiplantae; phylum Streptophyta; class Magnoliopsida; order Sapindales; family Meliaceae; genus Khaya; species Khaya senegalensis. The sequence goes on along the minus strand of CP135545.1, from coordinate 2,990,204 downwards.
AGAGTGGCAAAGACAGAACCAAATAAATGCAGCTGCGTTGTCGTCTTTATGTGGAAAGAACGCAGAAGATGTTGTCAATGCTTAATCGCATGATTGGATGCAGTAATCCAAACTTTCGTCATTTGCAAAACAGACCATAGGAATAGAAAAAAGACGTGTATTTGACTAGTCAAATTAAGCCGCAACCACCGCCACTATCGTCAAATCTTCAATCATTGACCCTTCATAGTTATCCTCTCCCTCCGGGGAGAGAGTTTTCAGTGCGTACGGGTGTCTTTTTACATGATATTCTCGTTTAATAAAATATAAAACTATTACATATTTTAAATATTTAAATTTTACTATTTTCAATAATTCATCATTTTATTAATAAAATGGTGAATTTTATGTATTAAAATAATTGATCACTCAAAAATTATATAATCCTTATCATTAGATTTAATTTTGATCGAAGCGTCAAGCAATGAAAACCAGGAAATTTGAAATTGTTTGCTCAAAATTTTCTTACGGAGAAAAAAATAAAATCATTCAAAAATTTCATGGCCGCATTAATGAAAAAACCTTGGTATTGCGGGCTCAAATTTTGGTACATAGATTGTTCGGCCGAATCTTATCAAGCCCATTAGGAGTGTTTGGTTTGGAAATGTTTGATCAAGAGCCGTTCCAAATAAAAGCATTTTCCATAAAAAAAAAAAAAAAAACATTTCAATTTCAGATAAAAGTATTTTTCATAAAAATACTTTAATATTGTAAATAGACCATTAACTTAAATACACAAATGAAGTAAAATAGAGAGAGAGAAAAAAAAGGGAACTTTCTCATAAAGAAATTTCATAATTTTTTTTAATTTTTTTTTCTTTCAAATAAATATACAACTCTATTTATAGAAAAAGACAAGAGATTAAATATTTTATAATATTATAATAAATATATTATAAGTAATCTCATTGATATTTTGCGAATTGATGATTGAGGTGGTGAAGATGAGCGGTGTAATCCACCAATTGCATTTCAACATTCTCCTTGGATTGCATTGCTTTTTAATTTCATTAGATGTGCTTTATGCTCACTTCTTAAAAAATTTGCTAGTAAAATTCAGTAACAAAAAATGATTTATTAGTAACAAACTATGCCTTTTTTGATGAATATTTTTTTCTTAAAATAACAAATATCAATTTGTTAATTCGTGAAATCAACACATATCAATGTTATGTACCAACTTCTCAAAAGTTGGTATAGATAAATATTTAGTGAATGAATCAGTAAAATTATTATAAAAGTATATTTGTTTAATATTAATCTATTAGCTCTATTGGAGCTTATTAGTGTAGAAAAACTTAAGTAATATATATTTGGTTCAATATTATTTTATGTATTCTCTTCTAACTTAAGCAATACAAGCAACATTATTTTTGTTATTGTTGTTAAAATATCTGTAATAGAAGAAAGGTTACATATATTCTAGATATGATGGATAACAAATAGCAAACATAAACATACCTTACTTTATGTAGTGTGAAAATCTCGGAATGATTAAAAGAGGTAATAACAAAATTTTTATTTATAGATTGCCATGAAATTATAATATTATTATAAGTGAAAATATATCCTATCAATGGTACTTTCGAATTAAATATCCCTTCTTTATCTTCTTTAAGGCAAAACAAATCCTATTTAAGATTGAGACCAAACAACCGTGAAAGTACTTAGCAGATGAATTTTATTCGTATTGAAATATTTTTAAATCTTTTCAATATAAAAGATTAATGGATAAATATTCTATTAGATTTGTGCTCAATTTGCTAGCTAAAACAATAATTAGTTTTCTCCAAATCCTTCATTTCAAACTCTTTTTCAAGTATTCTGTAATTTTTAAATCTCTTTAAGAGTTTCAAATATATTCATGTTATCAATATACAATGCTACAATGGCAAATTCATATTCTAATTTTTTTATAAATATACATCGGCATATTAGTTATTAAAATATATCATTCTTTTATCTAGTATTCACTCAAGTGATTATACTACATGCACCTAGTTATTTAAATCTATACAAAGGTTATTATAGTTTGATTGAGAATTAACTACGATATTTTAATTTATATACTTCAATCATTGTAAATGTTTAAGGGATTTTTATATAGTTATTAGCGTTGAATGACACATAAATTAAAGTAAGTTGTTAGTACATTCATAAGATACATATCATGTCTTTTTCAAACTACCAAACTTATCATAAATCAAAATGCAAATGTATCGATAATTAAAGAATATGTTTCATTAATATTACTTTCAAATTTCTGGAAGAAACATTGAGTAACATGTCATACTTATATCTTATAATCTTGTTATTTTTCATTACATATATATATATATATATATATCCACACACACACACACACACACACACACACACACACACACACACACACACACATTTTTGTCCAACAAATTTGATATCTTCATATGTTCGGTAAGAAAAGTTAATTATGTATGAATTACTTATTTTCACTAAGACAAATTATGTCTTTATCTAAATTCATCAATAGTTTATAGGTCATAATTATTTTTTATAGTTTCAGTTGCTATTTAAAAAAAACATGATTGATGATTAATTCAAGAAGATTTTATATTTCTTTTGTATATGCATAATTTATATACTTTTTTTTTCATTTTTGAATTCTATTTCTTTTTAAAGGCAATTACCTCTTCAAGGACAAATATCCCTTCAAGCACGAACATTACTTCAAAGACATGTATTGCTTCAAGGATATGTGTTGCTTTACGAACATTACTTCAAAGACATGTATTGCTTCAAGGATATGTGTTGCTTTAGGAACAAATAACTCTTCTAGAGCTAATGTAATAGTGTATTTATTATTATATTAATTTTCTTGAAATTGCAATCTTTTTTGAATTCTATATATGCATATTATATTATATATATGTATGTTAGTAGACTTGGATTATTTAGTGGATTTAGATTTTACTATTAGAATTTTTATTTTATATTAATTTATTTAGAAAATTTGTATCCATTTATTATATATATACATACACACATAGTTGTAATTGATCCTTTTTTATAATTAAATAATTCTTATTATATTGGTGTTATTTTAATTAATGATAGTAGGATAATACAACCTTCATAAAACTATTAATATTAGATGGAGTTTTCTATGAATTGAAATTGAGAGATGACAATTGGTGTAATTTAACGGAATGTTTCTTTTGAAAAGTATAGTGATTTGTAATGGATTATTCTCTCTCTTTTTTTTCACTTAGATAATACTTATTCTATTAAGTGCAGTTTTGTATGAACTCAAATTGAGAGGTGACAATTGATGGTATTTGGTGGAATGTAATTTTGACAAGTATAATGCTTATTATATCATAATTGTTTAAATTGATATTAGTTTATTAAAATAACCTTTAAAAAAATTGTTAATATTAGGTGAAATTTTGCAAGAATTGGGATTGAAAGATCATAATTGATGCTATTCGTCATAATGTAATTTTGACAAGTATTAGTAATGTGTTTAGTATGCATTGTTTTAGGAAAGTCTACAATTGTCAATTTTCCTAGAGAATCTCGGGTATTCCATTTATATTTATTTGGTTTGTATTTGAATTTTGACTTTAAAATTGCTTTGTAAATTGAATTTCTTAGTCTTGTGAATTAAGGGAGCAACCATGGTATTATGTTAGTTTAATTTTATTTAGTTTGACATATGAATTTTATATATTAGATATGTGTTAATTATTATAATAGTTTTAGTATTAAAAATTTAATTTATATATATAATTTTAGTCTTATATTAATCATTAGGCTAATATTTTATGCTAAATAATTTAGTTTTTCTAGTGTTTGAGTTAGTATTTATTATCATTATTTTCATATTAAAAGTTGCTCTAAATACCAGATAAATTAGTAGAAGTGTGATTATTATTCGTTATGTTAAGGTAAATATTTTTATACAATTGGAAAAATTTTAGTTTTTTTGCAAAAAAAAAAGGTGCAGTATTTATTTTATTTGAAATTTAAGTACAACCCAAATTTTATTGTTTTATTAATTAAGTAATTTATTGAATATGAATTTACTATAATAATGATTGGTTAACTACTAATGACTTTAAACGTAATTTTTGTACTACAATAAAAGTTTGCAAATATGAAATCTAGGTAATAATTTTTGTAATAATACCCCAAAATTACACATGGAATTAAATAAATATAATTGTTAAGATTAAAGTCCTATGTGAATGTTAATCTTTGTGAAATCCCTTGAGTATAGTTGTTAAGATGTTATTGGAATTTAAAAAAATAAATTATATTTTGTTTATCTTAAATTTATTTGAACTGCTATTATATAAAAATATCTATTAGGTATTAATTTATTCTTTCTTGAACAACGTGTGTATTTGCGCTTCTACAAAGGCTCACGCTCCGAAACAAAATTATATATTTTCTTTTATTGTCGCTTTTTTTTTTAAAAATTTGGAAAATGGGTTTCTGTAATTGACTTTCTTTGCAATTAATAAATTAATTAAATACGAAAATTGATCAAATATTTGTTATTAAATTTATTTAAAAATTATTTTAATTTATATTATTTTTTTAATATTTCACAAAATTAAAATATAAGGCATAAGTTAACAAAATTTAATATAAAAATAATATAATATAATAAAAATATAATAATTACTAAGTTATAATTATTATGTTCTATATTGTCAATGAATCAAATTTAAAATATAATAGTAAAGCTTCCTTAAGATCTAAAGTCATTGATCTTTAATCCTCTGTGACTTTATTTTATAAAAAATTTATTTATTTAATCATATTTTTTATTTTATATTTATTCTTATTCTATGTAAACTTTCAAAAATAGAACTGAATTCACAACTAAAGTTTATAATAGACTTAAACTTATAAATAAATGTTTATAAGTCTAAAAATAAATAAATAAATAATATCGTAAAAAAATACTTTTTAATTACTAGAATTATAATTATAGTTGCTTTTTAAGGAGAAAAATCTAGTCTCATAAAATGAATAAAACAACAAAAAAAATTATTAAAAAATAAAAATTGATTACTTTATATTTGACATCACATATAAGTACATGTAGCATGATTTTAAAAAACTGCAAATGTTATGTTTCACTAACATCCACAAATAAAAAGAATGCAAAAAGTAGTATCATGTTTATGTTGTAAATGGATAAACCAAAATAAACTTGCAATACGATGTTTATTTTAGACTAAAAACTTAAAAATTATAAAAAGTTAGTCAAACAATATGACAAAAAGCCCACAAAGTGAAACTAGCAAGAATTTCAAGTTACATTAGAACTGTTCTTCATTAGAATGGCAAAAATATTTAAACCATCAGTAATTGAGAGAGACCATAAAGAGCGGTAGTGTTGGGACAAAAGTAATGAGATTATTTTATCTATAACTTTATATATAAAAAACTATAATGACTTACGTTTTTCGTTTTTCATATATTTTATATGGTTATATTTTTTAGGACTATAAATTCTTACAATTAATATAGGAATAACTTTTGTAATTACAATGTGTTATTATAATAAAATGTTATATTTATTTAATTATATTTAATTGTTATAACATAAGAATTTTTAAATTTTAGTATGTCTAATAATAAAAAAACAGAGCCATCTTCTTTTTAAAAAGCAAATGAGTTTGACAAATTTTTTCTAACAATGAAAGAATTTGAAACTTAACTTTATGGTTTCACAAGTAATAAATCACCCAACCGTAAAAAAATGAAAAAAATAAGAGTATATTAGCATGGGGTGAATTCAAGAAAGTTAATCTCTTGACTTTTAATGGAAATGTTGATCCATTAATTGCCAAGAAATGAGTGAAACAAATTGGATAGATCTTGGATGCAATGCAACCACTAAAGGAAATTTGGGTAGAACTTGCAACTTTTTAGTTAATTGAGAATGCTAACAGTGGTGAAATAATATCAAGATTATAAAACAATATGAGGAATGAACATGGGAAGCTTTTAAGAAAGTTTTTCTTGAGAAATACTTTCCTAAAGTATTTAATAATCAATATTGGATGATTTTATTCATCTAACTCAAGATAACATATAAGTGGCATAATGTGAAGCAAAATGTGTGGTAAAAATATCACTTGTCAAGAGTTTAAAATATTTGATAATAAAATATGAGTTAAAACTTACATAAATTTTCAAATGATGTTTTACTCTCTCTTTATACATTGTGGAGAAGTTATATAAATATATACAACACAATCAAAAGAGCACAATTGAAAAAAATCATGTTGATGATCTAATACATATTACAATGGGGAATATTGATGGATAAACAGCAAATCTAAGACAAATTAATGTCACAGCATGTGAAATAGTATGTAACCATTCTTTTTTGGTAATTTAATGCGAAATAATAAAATTTAAGCAATTACCTAGAGTCATTTAATGATTACTTTTTTAATTTATTTTATGTATCAACATGTGGAACAAAATGCTCTATATCAATCCCTAATGATATGCAATAGTCAATAAATGTTTTAAAAGTAATCATACTAGTATTATTTAGATGTATAGTCTTAATAAAAAATTAAAAACTTATGTCCTTAATTTAATAATTAAGGGATACTGAGACCATATAAATATACTTATATCATCATATTCGTGATATTTTATGAACTTAAAACATTATGTTCTAACTTAATAGTTGATATTTAAAAAATCACATTTTAAAAATATAAGCATACTCAAAATTTCAAGTTTATATATGACTTTTAAAGTTAGAACTTTAAGTTTCAATATAAGAATTAATATTTAAAACTTCATGTTCTAACTTTAAAATTCTTCTTAGAACTTCATATTCTAATTTCAATTTTAGGAATTTCAACTTCCACTTTAAGATTACATATCAAAATTTTAAATGCTAGTTAGAAATTGAATTTTAGAACTTCAACTCTAAATTTTTTAATAGATTCAAACTTTTGAAGTTAATAGTAATTAAAATAAAGTATAAGGATCAAAATAAAAAAATAAAAAAAATAATAAGTAAGAAATACGCTCTAATAATAATTTAGAGTTTTAAGCTCTATAATTAATTTTTAGAAGTTTAACTTTTAATAACCTACATATTTTATACACTTGAGTTGTAATAATAATGTTAGCAAAATATATGCAATAATTTATTCTTAGTTTATGATATAGAAGATCTAATTTAATAACAATGACAAAGTATGCTAAAAAAATAATTATATGAAAAAAATAATATAATGATATAAAAATAGTATAATCTAGAAGTATTTAGTTAGAAATATAAATACTTTTTTGACTTAGATTGTACAAATAATGTGTTAAAAATATACTATTAACTCAGATATATAAAATAAGAACAATAGAGAAGAGAGTGATCTTTCTCAAAGAGAAATCCATAGATTTTCTTAAATTTTTCTTGTTGTTCTTTCAAATGAATATATAATCATATTTATAGGAAAGAATAAGGGTCATAATAGATATTTTATAAAGGTATAATAGATATTTTACAAGAGACTTCATTAATATTTTATGAATTGATGATTAAGACAATGAAGATTGGCAATGTAATCCACACAACTTGATTTTTTTTTAATTTTTTTTTCACAAATAAGAAATTCCAGATAAAATTTATATCGCAGAAGAATTACCGTATATAACACGAAACTTCTACGCCGATTCTTTCTAGTCGAGTCGCTCAGTTTGTCATTATACCCCTAAAAAAATATAAAGAATTACAATCTCTATCCCGTCTAAAATTTTAGAAATTCATTGATAATTAGAATAGATTCGTAAATCAGGTCGATTGATTCGTTTTAAATTTAAAATAGGTCTATATGCTTCTTTTCTAGTCTTTCGATATCATAGGGTTAAAACCAAAAAATATTTATTGTTTTTCATAAGTTCCCTTACATTTTTGAGAAAACCCTTTCGTAAAAATATTTTCAGTGATATTAGCATATGCTATTCAAAGCGTGCCTTTTCTATTCATGTTAGCATTTCGTATAAAAGTTATTATGTCAACAATAGTGTCCTTACCCATGATAAACTAAAAATTTTGTTGCTTCCAACTTTTTTCAACACTCCAATCATTTTTTTTACTAAAATATTTTATCCAATATATTTATAATATGTTTATCTAGGTGTAAGTGCTTTATTTATTAAATTACAAATTATAAAATAAATTTTTAATAAAAGTTTAATATATTAAAAATATTTATCAATATAAAAAATATATATTCCAAACCCAGTTAGATTCCTTATGAGTTGAAATGATAATTTTACTTGCAAATTCTCAAATACCTAACCCTTACAAGCCAGATTTGGAATGCCTCTTAATGGATTTGAAATGAATGTTGAAAAAAAAAAATTAAAATCCATAATAGGTTTGGGATGAGTGTGATCAGTCTTTTGCAAGTATTTGCAACAATATCGTTTTGATATTATAGTTGCACTTTAGCTTTTAAATACCTTATTCACAAGTCATAAGGCACAAACCCTTCTCCTTTACCATCGCCACTAATCTCGTTTTTCTTCCGCCCATTGCCATTACTCTTACCTCTTTTTTTATTATTGTCGTTTGTTAAGCACGTTTCTATTGGCTACCGACAACTACTCGTGTATTCAATCAAAAAAAAAATACTTATTTATTTTAACATTAAAAAGAGATTTTGGATATTTTTTTTTTAGTCACTATTAATACACTGATTTTAAGAAAGTTGAATTAGATATCTTTGAAATTATGTGTATTTTTGAAGTAAATATAACGTTATTAATTTTTTAAATCTTTTTATATTTCCTCAGAAAGGTTGATGTTAATTTCTAATACCAGTGACGTTTATCTTAGTTTAGTACGTACTAATTCTCTTAACATTAATGCCAAAAACTTATGATATTTGTCCAACGTTAGCATATTATCATAGGGTTAGTATTTAACACAATTTACTTGTATGACACTTAGACAACTTCTTTCGATAATTACTAAATAAACCTTAATGCCTTATTTACACAAAAGAGAGACTAGCAAGCATGTGTGCACAAAGAAAATAGGTCGCAAAGAGTTTTACCACTAAAGAGAATTTTATTGTGCAAGTAAATTTTTTTATAACTTAAGACATTATAGTGTTGTTGGAATTCTTAACTCACTAAGGTTATTTATCAAAATAAAGTCATCTCTTATTTATAGATCTCTATGCCACTAAATATATGGTTAAAATTGATTCTCTAGATTATTCTTACTAGATATTTATATGTAATATTTTAGATATATACAAATACAATAATTTTGTAAAATCTTTTAAGGTTTTCTAGTAAATATAGATGTGTCTTTATGATTTTAGAATCTTTTAAAACATGCTAGAGTCTTTCAAAATGTGCTAGAAGGTTTTAAAATATTCTGAAGGTCTTAGAAAGTTTTAAAGAGTTTTGAGATGTTCTAAAATGTTTCAAAATGCTCTAAAGAATTATGAAGTATTCTAGAAGGATTTGAAACACTAGAGAAATATTCTTTCATGTCTAAATATACTTAAACTCAACAAGCATTGAGCAATTTTTACCTTTTGAGCTGGTGAAGCATGACATCATTATTCACTTAATCTTATAACATCCTTATTACACTTTCATCTTTGAATTGTTCAATGTGTTCTAAAAACTACCATAAAGTACCCCCATGTTCCCAACTCGCTTCTCTATCAAAAGGTTCTTTCACTTTATCAAGTATTTAGTGTATAGTTAAATATCTTTTCTCTTAATCATGCAATTTAGAAAATGCATTCCATATCTTTATTAAACTCGATGATTACGACTGTTGGTGCTCTTTTGAATATATTCCTATCTTGGTCATTCATATATTTATAATATGGTTTAAGAAGACTTAGATAAATGACTAAACAAATCTTAAGTCATAGTGAAAATTTCAATCAATAAGAGACTTTGCCTACATGCTAGCTAATATGAAAAGGTAACATTATATCTCCATAGAAACCTTTTGCATACTTGTCAAAATGTCTTAAATTGTTAGGGCAGTAGTTTGATGAGCATAAGATCTCCTTTCTTAAACTTGATAAGTCTCTACTTTATTTCACCTATTTCTTCATGCAACATGTAGCCTTATCAAAGCATGCTCATGTAATACAACTTCTTCTGTCATTCCCTTACAAGCTTGTAGGCTATGAGGCTACTTCCTTTATATGTTAAGGTTATGGCATTCAAGATCATTAGTTGTTATTCCATCATAATCTCAAATGGACTTCTACCGATAGTCATGTTTCTTTAAAGATTGTATATGAATTGAGCCACGTTAAATAATTTTTATCTAATCTTCTTGATGAGTGCCATAGAGTATCTTAAGTACAGTGTGAGTAGGCTATTGATGCACTCTATTTGTCCATCCATTTGAGCATGTAAGCTTTTTAAAAACTTTAAATCAGTCTCAATCATCTTAAAAAGTTTGTCCAAAATTATTTTGTGAATATAGAGCCTCATCACTCATGATGCAATACTCCCAAAAATTTAATTAAATGTTTAAGGAACAAATGAGCTATTTCTTTTGTAATAAACTCCTTTGGGTCAATACAATGATGGCATACTTGTTAAAACAGTTAGAAACTACCGTAATATTTTACATCACTCTAATTTTGGTAAAGCCGTGATGAAATCCATGGAGACATTTTCTTATGACATTTTTGGAATAAGTAAAGGTTACAATAATCTTACTAGTAGTTAATGTTTAACCTTGTCTTATTGGCGTACTAAACAAGTATTCATGTAGCCTTCAACATCATCCTACATTTACAGCTAATAATAAGAGTCTTACACAAGTGATAAATTACATGTTGTACTTAAGTAACTAACCTACTTTGAATCATAACACTCTTTCATTATTTCTCCATACAAAGTTTCTCACTTTGGCATAAATAAGTGCTTTTTGACAATGTAAAATAATCCATCATCGAGCTAAAAACTTTAAGTTTTTAATTCACTCACTAACTTGATTAAGTTCTTGGCCATAGCTTAGGATTTAAACCTTTCTTAAAGCAATTATTAATGTTGCCTAATTGTTGAGTCAACATAGTAAGCTTTGCTTTGCATCTTAGTGCATCTATGACAATGTTTGCCTTACATAGCTTGTACTTAAGTTAGTAATTAAATTCTAAAAAATATATTGCTAATAAACTTACTTTTGACTTAGTTTTTATTACTGGTGGCAATGTTGTTAATCTTAATGATAAAGCGAAAGCCTAGAAGGTAATGTCACCATACTCTTAGGTAATAGATAACTATAGTCATCTTTTTTTTTCTTAGACGATTAATAATGTTTGGTGTTATTCAGTTTTTAACTTTTGGAGGCAATAGACTAACCTTCTTGCATATAGACCTTTTTAATGACAAAGTCTAAGGCATTTATATGTACTTTAAATTGTTTAATATGCTTAAGTATGATTAAAAAAGGTTCTTTCAAGACAACCTTCTTCAAATCATAAAAAGCTCTTTAGCAATCTCGATCCAATGCTAAGTTTGATTCTTGATCAACAAATTAGTCAAGGGTGTTATTCGTGTTAAGTAATCATTAATGAATCAATAGTAGTAATTCACGAAGGAATGATGGTAGCTTTAGCACTTTAGTTGAAGGTTTCTAATCTTAAATAATCTTTGCTTTTGTTATGTCCATTATAAGCACCTCATCTTTTATCTTGTGCTATTGAAAATCTATCTTTTATTGTGTAAAAGAGCATTTCTTATGCTTGAGATAAAGCTTATTCTCTCAAAGCACTTAAAGTACTTACTTAAGGTGTTATACGTGTTCTTTTATATTATATAATATAATGCTGTCCAAGTACACCATCACAAACCGATCAAGTAAAAATGAAAAAGTTTATTCATAATGGTGTAAAATATAGCAAATGCATCAGTGAGGCCAAACAATATGATAAAAAGTTTGAACGCTTCATACATAGTCATGCACGTAGTTTTAGATTCATCTCTTGGTGCTATATACACTTGATCATATTTTAAGCACAAATATAACTTGATGAAGTATTAATACTTCCCAAGTTGATTGAAGAGATTTACAATTAAAGATATTAGTTATATGTTCCTTATACTGATATTATTAAGTACCTTATAGTTGATGCACATGCAAATTAATCCATTCTTCTTTTTTTTTTAATAATAGTAATACACCATAAAGAGTTTGAGAAGTTTGGATGTATCCAACATCCAATAAGTTTTTGAGTTATTTTTATAACTCCTTTAATTTAGGAAACGCCATATGATAAGTAGCCATGGCAAGTGGTTTAGCACTAAACTTTAAGTCAATTTGGTGGTCTACTTAAGGTCTTGATGGAAACCTTTTCAGAAGTTCTTATGATATCATATCCTTAAATAGTTGAAAGACTATTTGTATCTTTATAAGTGTCGAGCCTTTCCCATTTTTGAAGTCTTAAAGAAATACTAAAAAGCTAAAGTTATGTTAAAGGCCTTTTTGAATTGCATGGCAAATAACACATTAGCCTTGAACTTATCTACGCACTTTATAAAAATGATGTATGCTTTACTTCCATTGAGAATATTGAGAAAGTTAGTGCTTAACAACAAAAGATATAAACTTAATTAAAGAATTCCATGCCGATGACACTTATGCATGCTTTACTTCCATTAAAGATGTTGGGACAACTTTCACTAGTTACCTTAAAGCATAGGCACTTGGCTTTCGCTTCCAACACAAAATTGTACATTGCTCCTGTATTAAATAGTGCATGAATGGTCTTGTCATTAAAGGTGGTACTTATGAACATCAAGCCTTTCTTAGTAGGTGTAGCCAATTATTAGTAAGAACTTATAATTGTTTGTGATTCCTCCGATTGCAATTGTCGTTGACCCCCTTCATATTGAAAGGTCATGTCATTAAATGCCTTACACTTAGAGCAATATCAAACTTTATATAGTTTGTCACAAATGTAATTTGAACTCGTTAGCCTTATTTTAACACCCTCCCTCCCCCCTCTCCCATGCCCTTACATTTATGACCAACTCTAAAATATTCTTACCAAAATAATTACTTTTAACAATTTTGTCTTCATAAATAAATTATTTTGATAATTTTATCTCTATAAATCATTTTAACTTTTCACATTTACCTTTTTTCACATTTTCATCTTTATCTTCACATTTAACAACAAAACACACATTAAAAAAAAAAAAAAAAAAAGAGGTTAGTCTAATTTTAATTGCATTGTTAAATTTTTTTTTGTCATTGTTTAAAAAATGCTTGTAATTAGTTAATTGATACTTAGCTAGTTAGTAGTTAGTTTTTGAATGTTATTTTGCATGATAATTGTACAAATTAATAATTAAAATATGCAAATTTTACAAATTAACAATGAAAATTGTTGAAAAAGTTAAAGGGAAAAATTTTGGCAAATTCCTACAAAAAATATAGCTTGAAAAACTCAAACAATAAAAAAAAAATGCAAGATTGGATGGACAATAGTGACGCGTTCTACAAGGATGATCTTTCCCTCGTGCCATGCACATGTGCGTGTATCACACACACTCATGCATGTGAAATGCACTCCCTTAAAGCATGTATACCACGTACTATGTGTGTGAGTTGCGCAAAAAATCTCCCACATGTTACACATATAAATGCATGGGATGCACACGTCGATGGCGTGCAAACCAAGCGCCTATGCTCATGGCACAAGGGAGCACCCCACGCACTCGCATCACATGGCTCGTGGGGTGCACACCCCATGGTGAAAAAAGTAAATATTTTTAATTTTTGATATTTTGTTTAATTAATTTTTTTAAGATATTTAATTTTTTAATTATTTAAAATTCATTAAAATATTGTAAATGTCGATTTTTAATATTTTTATTTCTATTTAAAAATAAATAAATAAAATTTAATCAAAATGAATATTAGTACACAAATTTAATTTAAATTTTGAAAACATTTATTTTTCTAATTTATGTAAAATTTAATAAAATTAATTAAAAACATTATAAATGTCAATTAAAATTTTTAAATCTTTTTTATTTCTACTCAAAAAATAAATTGAAAATAATTTTTGTAAGCATTTATATTTTTTAGTAAATTTCTTTCTAATTAATTAAAATATTATATATATATATATATATATTACATAAAATTTTAAATTTTTTATGCAATATTTATTAACATATAATTATTTGTGCAATTTTACAAATATAAATAACATGCCAATTGTAATTAAAAATCATTGTAGATGAACATTTTTATGTAAAAGTAAGTTTTTTAGCACGTTTTGCGGTGATAGATCATATTAGAAAGAGATTGACTATTACAAAAATTAAACTATTTAGGCAGACTTGTTTTAAATATTTTTTTATTTATCAAATATCTACATTATTTGTCTATTCTCATTCATTATATGTTATTGTACGACGTACATGTAGATAGTGATAATAATGATATGTGGTTTTTCTTGTGGATGATAAGTCATTTATTTTTCTCGAATTAAATTTGGTTTTATCATTGACCTTAACTACGTGCATTTTTTTTTTTATTTATATGTGCATTTCTTCAACGATCTATGTATTATAATTCCAGACTATATAAAGACAGTTTTCGATGAGCTTGATTTTTCTACCATATTTGACATTGATGTGATATGATTAATGCTTTTTTATTTACTTCAAAGATTTATGTTTGATAAAGATAGACGAGTTCATGTAGATTTATAATTTTTAAATATATTGGAGGATATTGATTAGTTTAATAAGTATCTATGGGGATTTGTGATCTTTTTTTACGATTAATCTTTATGCAGTATAATAAATATAAAAGGGATGCATGCTTTTAAAAGTTTTATAGGAAAGTACAATATTGTTAGGATGTCTATTACAATTCATGTACGTATAAAAAATAATTGTACTAAAGTTATAATTCTTGTTTATTCTGCAACACTTTACTTACACTTTTGTTATATAAATTTGAATTTATGAATCCTTACTTAACTTATAAAACCATATTACAACATGTGTGAGTAACGACATCCTACGAATCCTACAGTGGAAGAATTTTAAATGATCTCTTAGTCAAAGATCATATATAGTATTTGTTCACAAAATTTACTGTAAGTAAATACTTTTGAATATCTAATTAATTCAATGTTAAATTAAATGGTACATTGTCTGAAATGTTAAAATTTATCAATATATTTTTTTTAGAGATCGCTGGTGTTTAATATATTACAACCTAATCCCTACAAAAATTATTCATTGTATGTAGTATATTTACTTTAAATTATTCAGTCAGATAGTGTATGCAGTGGTAGTTTGCTTATGGATAAAATTTTTGAGACATGTTTAAGTAAGTCATAAATTCTCGCACAAGTATAGATGATCCTAAACTACACTTGACATAGTTAAAAGTTACAAACACGATATGACTTAAAATTTTCAATTAATGAGTCGTTAATATCTCATTCAATCATATACGACCATTTGTTGCAATATACACAGTTATGTTATTCACCTATGTTACCATCGAAACACATGCTCATACTACATTACACTCTCATGCCATTGACGCATTGCTGATTTGTACCTTTACATCATTTTCTCCCACGCCTTCACTACATTATTCACATATTCCCACACTGCGTTACTCCCTAATCCCATTGCCATATTATTATTCTATACTGTCATATCATTATTCACCTTATCCTTTATCACATTATTCTCTTGCATTGTTATATTATTATTCATCTATGCACTGTCTCATTACGACGATGAGTTTAGGAGAAATGTGATGAATCGATTTGAGACATTAAGTTCAAATTACCTAGAGATGAGAAAGGATGTTCAGTGGGCTGAACATAATATGATGAACTGATTTGATGCACTAGCAGTAAACTTTTGTGATATGAGAGAGAATATATAGTAAGTCAAACATAATGTGATGGACTATACTAATGTGCTATTAATAAACTTTCGAGAATAAATATTAGTGTTCTATCATCCGTAGACGACCTTATTATCTTACTTGTTTAGGTAATCATAGTTAAATTGCATTATTTTTGTTAATTTTTTGGACATATTATTATTTGATTTAGTATGTTTACTTTTTATCACAGATAAAGGATCTAAAAAGTTATGCATATGGTCTACTTGTACATGTACAACACAAACTTGTACTAGTCCATTATGAGAGTCGATTCGGTTAGATATACAAGAAATGTCTATATTATAAAAGTTTTTACATTAATCCTCTAAAGAGAAATCATGGAGCTCCTTCCAATAGATCATTACGTTAGTATCCGAAGGATTTGATTACAAATCCTATTGCCCCTTATTTGGACAATTTATATACTCAGTATTCATAATGGTTATAAGACCTAAATGCTTTTATAGAAACATGCTCGGTTTCATAAACATGTCCATGGTTTCGTTGTATTTTTAATCCAAATGTGTTGCTAGAGATACTGTAAGTTTCTTACCTATAACTATGTTACAATATTTATCTTCTCTTAATTTTGAACATTTACATTATTATTTGATTAGGATATAGATGAATAATTTATTTACTCGTACATTAACAAATAGCATGTTCTCATATGATATTATAGAGTTCAATTGTTGTCTTCTTGCATTTATATGTATATTTTATATTACAAATAATTTGCTAAATGTGTCTATTTTTTAAGTAAATTTTAGTTTTATTCTTATGTTATTTTTGTTAATGTGCAGACAAAATTGCTTTATACTTGAAAACAAATGATTGATAAGATGTTAAGTTAGACAATCTTCTAAAGAGTTTAGACATAGAAGACTATATGAAAGGTGACCCTAACAAGGTGCAAAAATCTTGGAGCATTGTTGATCATATTTTATTTCCTACATTGATTTATGGTGAATATTAGGTTGTATATATCATTGATTTACCCGAATATCAAATACATGTATATGACTCTACACCACAAGGCCATTTTGATAGAAAAATAGATGTAACATTGACACCATTATATCAATTACTACTTGTTGTGATGTGTACATATGATTTTTACAGTACGAGGCTAGACTTGCAGAATATAGATACACAATTATTATATCTTTGAATGTAAAAGTTATCTCAACAGACAATATGTAGTGCAAATTACATGGTATTTTATGCAAGTTCATAGAGAATATTATATTGGATCGACAATAAAATTTTACTTATGAGTATAGATCATTTTTTAAGACAAAGATGACACTTACTTTATATGCGGGTCGATTACATTAATAATACTTAATTTATATTAGTTATCTTACATTCATTATTGCACATCATAAAATTTTATAAAATTATGTGTTAAATTTTGTTATATTTCAACATAAAATTACATTAATATTATACAATATTTAATATAAAATTATAAATTTACTAATTATACCAAATAAGTGAAACAAAATACAATACACTAAATAAAATATATAGTTATATATGACAAATAAGTAAGGCCTTCAAAAATATAATAATATATAATCATTCATTTTCACCATGATACAACGGATTCTTGCATGTTGCACGATTGCATCTGCATTACTTACAACAAAAATATCTTTGAATAATTGCTTCCACTCTTATAAATGGGATACGTTAATTTCTCGATCATTTAAATGAAACATGTTCCATTAATAGCCTGATAATAGTGGTCTGTATATGCTATTACAAGTATGTCATTCTTATAGTACTTTAAACATAAGTCTTCGTACTAGCCTATAACATGTTTGATTATTGCCATTGCGTAAGTACACTGCAATTGCTACAAATTAAAACACCAACATTAACATGTATTTGTACTTCTATTGACCACAATGACTTTGCCTCTACCTATCATTTTAAGCTCATATCAAAAATGGAAAACACTAATAATATAAGAAAAGAACAATCTTCCTCTTTAATTTTATTCATTGCTACTTGAATTATAGTGCTTTTGTCATATTTAGTGGCTTCTTCTTACCTTTCATAAACCTAACATTGCAACACTTATCATATATAATCCACCAAGACCACAATTAAAAGAGTACATGTATCATTTAGTAATACATTAATACCTTTTACAATGTTAGTGGTCATCATGTTATATTATTTTATTGAGAAATTAAATCTAACCTATCTATAAAACTTCACTTCATTTTGTAAAAAATTTGCTACATTGTAGTGTATTAACCTTAACTTATCTATGTGTTTTTCAAAATTACTACAAACATGTACCTTAGTGACAAGATAAAACTCTAGAAGAAAAGTGGCTTTTTGTGGTCTTTAAACTCATACTTTACTTTGAGATTTCTTTTAATATGATAGGAACAAAAATCATGATAACAATCAAAAAACAGTTTCTTTATCCCCTTAATGATGCTATAATGTCGATTTAATATAAATATCAAATTTGAAATATGTGAAAGTGCATCTCGTAACTTCTCTAAGAACCATTTTCATGATACATCATTTTTAAAGTCCTCCACTCTAAAGGCTACATGATAAATCTGATTGTTTCTATCAAAAATTGTTGTAACAAATATGATTCCCTAATATATATTTTTTAAAAATGTGTTATCAATAGCAATCATTGACCTAATTGATGAACGAAAGCCACTAACTAATACACTTATTGCCAGAAAAAAAAATACAAAAAATGATCATCCTCTTCTATTTCTATATGTGTGATTGTACCTGAATTGTACTCTCTTAAAATCTAACAAAATTGTTATAGTAGTTTAAATAACTTTACTGGGCCTCTACATGTTAATCTTTGTGCCTCTTCTCTAGTTAGTCATATCTTACGATAATACATATAAACTCCAAATTCACAGTATATGTCATCTTGAATTTTTTTAGAATGTATATCCTACTATAATTCTTAAATTTGTTTATCATATATTTACCAATAAATTAACCGCCAACTTAACAATAACATAGTTATAGTTGATCATTTTGACAACTATGAACTACTTCAAAGCGTTTAACAAATTAATATTCATCATTTTCATCTTTGTTAATTATTCAAATTCACCATTTACATCCAAAAATTACACATTTCACCTCAAATCGTTCTATTATGGATTTTGAAATTCGAAATTAAAAATTGTTCTTTAATGCCATTATAACTAATACATCCCTTTTTTTTTTTAATTAAACATATGGCCAACAGATATAATATTATAGGTAAAAGTAGATAGTGCATCTTGCAACAGAATAATTGATGATGGAATTGGCAGTAAAAGACTAGAATTTGATAGTCCCTGTATGTCCTTTTGATGCCTCATTGTGCTGCTACTTTAACCTAGTTTATAACCTATGTTCATCACTGCATTCATATCCTTATCACAACAATTCTTACATGGGGTCCTAAGTGTATTACTAAGATTGTGAGCACCTTCACCTTTTATATGCAGTTGATTCTGAAAAGAAATATGCAAAAGATCTTCATTATATCCACATTATAGGTATTGACTATGAATTTCAACATCTTCATGATGTATAAGTGAAAACTCTGTAGGATATATTTTATTTAATGAACAATTTTGATCAAAGTTGAATTAATTACTCCCCAAAGAAGAAATAAATGAATGTAATTAAACTTTTGGATTGATAATTTGTAAAGAAGGAGTGTAAAACACTCTATGATCTTTAATAACTATTCACTCTGTAGTAACGTAAAAGGGAGTAATATATCTACTCACTATTATCACAACGCTACTTATAAAGTCAAATATACTATAGTTATTACTGATATTCACATATATAACAAACCTTCTTTCATTATCTATGAAATTTATTTTTATTTTAATAACGAATTTTGTTATATTAATTCTAATGAAATCATATAACATCATTAACAATTTATGATGCTTAATGTTCTTTGAAATTGATAAAAGTTTTATTTTCTTCCATAGTATTTCTTTAAACTATTTGATAATATAACTCATATTCTTTCATGACGAATACTAACCAGCACAATCTCAACCATATATTTAATATATATAAAAAATATTTAAATACAAATACTTGAATATTGATAATTTTTTAAATAAAAAATTAAACAAATTCATGCAAAATAATAAATTTTCAACTAAAATTAAATAAATTCATAAGATAAATATATAATAAAAACATACAAATTTAATGTAAAAATATAAATTAAAAAAATTCTAAATTAAATATAATATTAAAAATAGTCTTAATTTAATTTAATAAATATAAATCAATAAAATTTTAAATATAAATTCAAAAAAATAAAATTTATTTTTAAATTAATAAAAAAAATACATTGTAAGTGCCCCGTGCTAACGACACCAGGGCATTTATGCCCTAATGCATGTCTATTGCCATAGCATAAGGACACTCATTTTGGGTGCCCTAATGTCAATTCCATGAGGGTAAATTTTATATTTTATTTTTTTAATTAAATATTCTATTTTAATTTAAAAAAATTAAATTTATAGATGTTTATTAAGAATTTTTTTAGCAAACAAAAATTAATAAATTAATATATATCATACATATAATCTAAATTTAATTATGAAATATTAATCACAATAAATTTTATAGTCATGTTTATTTTAAAATTAACTAAAAATTAAATATAAAATGAAATATAAAAGCTTACTTATCAAATTGAGTCTGTCAATAAAATATCAAAATATTTGCACTGCTATACAAAATATTAACAGAATGGATGTTGAAAAAATTTGAAAAAAAAACATAACTTATTTGTAAGTGAAAAAAAGGATATGTGTTTCTTTTATTTTATAAATGTAAAAAATAATTATAGGAGCAAAATTATTAAAAATAATTATTTTAATAAAAATATTTTAGAATTGATCATAAATACAAAGGAGGGTTAAAATATGACTATTTTAAAAAAAAATTCTTCTATAGTCATTTCAACTATGAGGCAATTTTGCTCTTATAACATCCGCTTTAAAGGAAGCAAATCCATGATAGTGTAGGCCCAACTTGGCATGATCCACTCAAGTACCAAACTAGGTCAGAAGATTAAAGACCGCCATACGCCTAAACTGACTTCAAGCCTGTAGATTGAGGGCTTGGCCAATAATAATTTTAAATTATTAAATAATTAAAGCCTGTGGCTTGCGTGTAGCTTTATTAGGTCATTTTAAACTTCTTTATTTTTATACAAGCTGAGCTATGCCCAACTCGCAAGCTTTAATGGATATTATTTTCATGTGCCGGCCCGACACATTTGTCACCAAAAAATAATTTGAAGTTCTTGGAGCTTTGCGCTATTACTAGTATTTTACGGGCTTCATCCATCACAGCTTTAGTATCAGTCATAATGAATTCAAAATAAGAAAATACTTAAAAATTAAAATACTTATTGACAACTACTTTTTCAATGTGTATTTATGCTCTAATTTATTCTATATTTGTTTTAGAGACTTAACTAATGTATATAGATCAAATAGGCGATTAGAGAGAGTAGCAAGGATACGAGTTCATGTTCGTCATGCTTCTTTCTCTCTTTAATGATCTTGTCTGTATCATTTTGACTTGATGGTGGCAAAGGGTGAAGATTTGGATCCAGGACATAAAAGATATATATTCAAAACGGTAAGTCGAAACATAACTTTTCTATTGCAATAAATGAAGTTTGAACCATAAAACTTTTGCTAACTTCACAAATCTCGATTCATAACTTTAAAGGCTATTGAATCTGACAAATTTTCCGCATTAAAATCTTAAGATTGTTAAGATAAGAGATAAACAATTTTGAGCCGCCTTCACTTTCCTTGACATTTTATTTGCCTCCCACACATAAGTGTGTTCTAATAGACTTATGTGGCAAATTTCTTTGAATGTACATCAAAATTAGGGATATTGTATTAGCTGCTGTAATCACAAAATATTATTTTAGGAAGTTGTGTGATTATGAAATTTTATAAGAAAATAGAAATATTCTCAAAACATTGTTCTAGGAAACTTATATGATTGTGAAAATTTTATAAAAAAATGAAATTATTCTCACAACTTTGTTTTAGGAAAGTATGTGATTGTGACAGTTTGGAAGAAAATAGAGAATCACACTTATGTCTATTAGAAAAAAATAATCATACTTATACTTAGTTAAAATATATTATATATATAAATTTTCTGTACAAATAAAATAAAAAATTATGCTTTTAATAAATAAAGTACCGCATTTGATTATTTTATAAATTTTAATAATATAATTATTTTTCATAAATTTTCTTTTTAAAATTTTTATTTTCAAAACAAAGCAATATTTATTACTAAATGTAATAATATATAACATTATTGCACAAATTTTCAAGTCTCCTCAGCTACCTCTATAAATCCTATTGCGGTTCAACACATCATGACATGGATTTGGCTCGTCTTTTTAATGGTTATTTATTTCTTTGACAAATAAAATAAATAAATAAATAAAAACAGAGTGACAATATTTTGAATCGTTTATAAATTATTTAGTAAAATATATTGTAAGGGCGGGCAGTCAATGAAAGTCCACTCGGAAAACATCCTTGAGTGGGCCATATATTGATGATCCATTCCATCCTGTCTGTTTGCTATTTTTCTACGGCTTATCCTACTTCTGACCGTCATCAATAATTAATTATTATAATACCCAATAACAAGTTGGTCAAAAAAATAAGCCCGAAATCAATATTAATAAAAATAACCAATAACGGGACTTGTAATGACATTCTACACACCGAATTTTTCTTGTTCTATAAGAAAGGGTCATAAATTTTTTTTATTAATTTTTTTTTTTTTTTAAAAGCATGGGTTACAATTGAATATATATCATAACTTCGCAAAATAAATAATTTCTAGTGAAACATGGAACATTCTAGACATTCAAAATTAAGCATTGGAAAATCAATTTGTTTGTCATTTTGCGTGCCAAAATGACGTTCGCATTCTTTAATTGATGTCGAAGAAGCCGCCTCATTTCGTTCTGCCGATTCACACGTCGACGTCGGAGCCG
>CP135545.1:2951559-2966641 GCA_032402905.1 Khaya senegalensis | reverse complement strand
ATAAAATTACAAAATTTTTTTTAAAATTAAGTGCTTATTTTTATTATTTTTATTTCTTTATTTTTATTATGCTTTTGACCAAACAGTGATGAGCAGTGGCAATTATTGCTAACTTGCTTGATTGTCGGCAGTTACCATTACAGTGTACAGTTATTAAATAAGAAAAAAATGTCTTGAGGGCAGTTACCATTTTCTAACTGTTAATACTCTTTGAATTATTCTCACACAAAATTAATATTGCACCTTATCGTTCTTGACCTCTTGTAAGAGAGAAATAATAGGCTAAATCAATCAAACTATTATCTTGGGATTTAATATAAATATTAGTACATTTTTTAAAAATAAAAAACTATTCATTTTATCTCAAAATTCACATTTTAACAAGACATATTCAAAATATCCCTTTTAAATTAATAGATAATAAATCCCTTGAACATTTCCAACTCAATAGACAATAATTTACTTGTTTATTAAACAAAAATGATTCAAACTCTTATTTTATATTTATTTTTTTACAAATTATTATTTAAATTATTAAATATATACATATACGCACGCCCATATGCAATAGATATTTGTATATATTTACCTAAGACCAAACCCATGTTAAAGCTTGGCAAGTTTGAATTTTATCTTCAAAATTGCTCAACCATAAAATCAGACAAATTTTTAAAAATAAATATTTTATAATTTGTTTTATGAAACTAATCACTTTAATAATTCACTTACCAAGCAAACTTAATATGTTATTTTTGTATTAAAATACCCTCAGAATCAAATAACAAAAGCATCTTTGTTTTTTATTTTTATATTTTCCTTTTAACTTGTGAGACAAAGTGCTAATTTTTTAGCCGACTTGCTGTAGATCGGAACAATGAATGCGACATTGATAATATAGCTAAGTGAGTTTATTTTGTAATTGTTGCATGTTTTAATATTGGTGATATTTTGTTTGTATTTTGCAAGGTGGCCAAAAAAATTAAAATGATTCTGCGGAAGACAAGTTGAATGTGGTATTGATGTATTGAAATTTTGAGAAATTGTTATTGAAAATTATTAAATTTTTTTTGTTGGGTGTTGAATATTGAAAATTCTTTTAAAATAATCAAATTTACTTTTTTACTTTATCAAACTGACTATCTTCATAATTTATTTATTAAACAAACCAAATAAATCATTTTTGAACAAAAATACTTCATAACTAATACATAAATAAAAATTTTAAAAATATTACAAAATATACCCAAAGATTACTTTTGATCACCTTGGTTTGGGCGACTGAAATTGGTTTGTTTGTATGTTTTAAAAATTTTTTGCTTATGTTTTTGCTGTGGAGTTATTTTCGTTTAAATATATAATTTTTGGCTTCCAATAACCATGATTTGTTTCTTTTTTACAGTGAGTCAAAATCCATAACACCCAATAATTTTTTCTGCCAAATCTAACAATTTTCGAAAATAATTTTACAAAAATCCAATAACCAAACCAACACAAATAACACAAAATTTAACATATGCAATTAAAAAGTAAATTCATCTTAGTTATATTGTCAATGTTATTTTTACCATTGTTGATCTATAATTTATGCCTTCATTGAAAAATAACTAATTGAAAAATGTCTACTTTGAAAGCACAAATACGAAAAAATAAAACTTACACAATTTTGATTTAAAAATATAAAATGAGGTGAAAATTCTTCTTCTATCTAGTCGTCATCTTCTCTCGTTCTCAATGTATACTAACACGATTTCCTTCTGTATGCTTTTCTTTTATTCTGTAACATTGACAAATGACTGGAAATTAACCAAACCTAGTCCACATGTAGTTTTGCATGCTAGGATTTTCTCTTATAGAAGATACATGTATTGGTAAACAATAATGGAAAAGACTGACATTTTAAAAGGTTTTCTAGTAAACAAGAGTATTAGGCTTAAGTATTGGGTTAAGTATTATGAAAACAACTTTGGAAAATTTGAAAGTTTAAAATTTGTGTACAATTGGACATAGAACATGTGCCATTGTTTGTTAGACTTTCTTGTAAAGATGAATTACTATAAGCTTTAAATATATAAATTATTTGAAGGGTTTGCTATTAAAAAAGAAAAAAAAAAGGAAAAAACCTACTTAAACACAAAGCATTTTTCTTATTTATACAGTGCATTATTTTATTTGACATGGTATCACAATAGTAGTGATGAGAGCATAAAAATGCATAATGTATATATAAGTTAATATTTGGAATATAAAGAGCTCAAAAGCATTATTTTTCTATCGAAATTCAAGGAATCTAGATTTATGTTAATCTTGTTCATTTTTATGCTTGTAGGACTTACAATTCGATCAATGAAAGCCCTAGAACAACTTAGAGTGATGACAAAAGGAGTTTAGCAAGCAAAGCAGCCCAAAATAACATTTTTCCCAAGACTCCAGAGCTTAGTTACCCAAAATTACATTTTTTTTCCTTTAGACTTTAAGGCCTAGGTGCCTAAAGAGAGATCCCGGGTGCCTAAAGGTTAAGAGAATAGGCACTCACAATCTAGAGTTGGATGTTCTCATGAAAAACCTTCTAAAAGAGAGATCCAACCTTTAGCTCTAGAGTTCTCTTTTTAGAAATGGAGAAAATGAATTGCAAGTAAGGCTTAGAACTCAACAAGGCATAAAGAATATCTTATTGTGAAGTTTTATTGTAGTGCTTCCTTTAATTATGAGGATGCTTTTTAAGGTTTAAGTTTATTCTTTAGATAAATACTTGTTATTAGTGATGATGGCAATTTTAGAATCATTTCCCATAGCTTTGTTTGAGATTATTCATATTTATTTTTATGCGCAAGTTATTGAAATGATAGATTTATTTTATGAGTTGATCTTTTACAATAATATTGTCTCTTAATATGTTGTTGATTTTGGATAACTTGCAAGAATGAGTCTCAGTGTAGTTCTTCTTTAATAAAAAGTTTTTACTTAAGATAAATACTTGAGTTTTTATTATTTATCTTTGAAGTTCATATTTTTTGATTTTTTATTTAAGATGTGAAACAAACTATTAAGTAATAGATAAGAATTAAAAATTGGCAACAATTAAATGGAATAATTAGGTAAATCTCTATGCTTTATTTTCTATCGTATCAATTTCTTTTCAATTCAATTATTGTTTATTTTAATTTTTCAATCAAAAAATTTATTTCCTTTTGTTTTAATTTATGTCATAACTTTTAATTATTGATAATTAGATTTCTTGTGGATTCGAGATTTTGGTCTATACAACAATAATCGCTTTACTCGTAATGCATTTTGGGCGTAACAACAACTAAGTTTGACACCGTTGTTGGAGAAGCCAAATATCAACTGTAAAGGTTTGGAAATTCCTTTCTTTTTTTTTTTTTTAAATTTTTTGTTAGGTTTGGAAATTTTTTTTTTTTTTTTGCTCAGTTGCTTGGGTGTATGAGTCGATGTAGAGTAGGATAGGGTAGAATTTTGAGAAGATTGGAATTAGAATTAACATTATAAGTTGAATTAGCACAAAATCATTCTTTTCATAAAACATTTAGTTACGAGGATATGAGCCATCACGAGAACAACCTTGTTGCAACCTTGAAAGACTATTTGCATCCTACTCGCATAGCCATAACAGCGTGTATCATGTTTCCCTCTAATATACCATAATTGGATTTTAAACTGGACATGATTCAACTTTTGCCCATTGTTCATGACCTTAAGAATGAAAATCTTTGTGTTCATATTAGGGAGATGGTGGCCATTTTTTATGGCTAACTGAATGCTTAAGATTTAGTTAAGTTTAAATTCTTCTCTTTTTCATTAAAGGATAAAGCAAAGAGTTGGTTATATTCTTTGAGATTGAGATCTATAAGTATAATGGTAAAGATGAGTTAAGCATTCTTGAGCAAATACTTCCCCTATCATAAGATCAATAACCTTAAGAAGCAGATTTTGACCTTTACTGAAAAGTTTGTGAAACACTTTACTGAGCATGGAAAAGATTCAAAAAGTTGTTAAACTTGTGCCCACGCCTTGGGCATAAAAATTGGCACTTAGTTAGCTATTTCTATGAAAGACTTATTACTAAAGAGTGTCAATTTATAGAGATAATGTGTAACAAAAAATTTTTACACAGCATCCCCAATAATGCCATAGAATACTTGAATGAGTTAATTGAGAAGGCTTATACATGGACCTAGTGCTATCCATAGCATTAATAGGTCAAAAATGAGTGGTGTCCACCATCTTAGGGAAGAGGATTAACTCAAGGCCCAAATTCTAATTTTAATTAG
The DNA here is from genome assembly GCA_032402905.1 of Khaya senegalensis. Classification (NCBI taxonomy): domain Eukaryota; kingdom Viridiplantae; phylum Streptophyta; class Magnoliopsida; order Sapindales; family Meliaceae; genus Khaya; species Khaya senegalensis. The sequence continues at coordinate 2,962,352 of CP135545.1, read as the reverse complement.
GGAGTTAAATTTTGTTTAAAGATAATAGATAGTAGATTAACTTAACTAGTTGCTAAGGTCGAAATTTAGGTTACTATTTTTATTTGTGAGAGAGTAGATCATATGGTTTAAGATTGCCCAACCTATGGTAAGATGAGAGGGGTTATGAGAAACAACGTAAAATTTTGGGAATGTTTAAAAAATCCTATGTATCGTACCCTAAGACATATAAAAACCATCTTGATTTTAGTTTGCAAGTTAACTTTAGCTAGCATGCCTCTTCAAACTACATGAAAACCAATATGAATTCTTTAGAAGATATTCTTCAATCATTCATAAAAATACAAGATAAGACTAACTAAAAATTTGAGGGTGTGCTTACACAAGTGATAGAAGAAAATAAAGAGATCGTGAGTCAGATTACTAAATTGACTAATACTCTTACTGTACAAGAGTGAGGAAAATTCTCTTTACAACTTCAGTATAACTTAAAAAGCTAACAAGTGGCACAAATTTCAACTACTAATTCATAAAATATTAAAGAAGTCATGTTCTCAAAATTAGAAGGAAGGTTTAGGAAACCAAGATGAGATTCTTGAACATTTAAAATGAGTTAATAATAACTTGCCTTTGTTACATATGATTAAGTAGGTATCATCATATGCCAAAGTAATTAAGAATTTATACACCATGAAGAGTAATCTTTAAGTCAAAAATATTACATTCATGACTGAGCAAGTGAGTGCAATAATGGAACACAAAGACACCATCAAAGTATAAGGATCTAAAAAGCTCTACAATCTCTTGTCACATTAGAACACATGAGCCAAGCATTATTAGATTTAGGTGCAACTGTAAACATCATTCCTTATTTAGCTTACTTGTACTTAGGTCTTAGAAAGATTAATCCTACATTTGTTATATTATAATTGGTCGATCGTTTTGAGCACAAAAGGGATAATAAAAAATATGTTACTTCAAATTGATATGTATTACTTCTCAGTTGACGTTTTAGTCTTGGATATGCAATTAATGGTTAACATGAAATCAATGATCCCACTCATCTTGGGGATACCTTTCCTAACTATAACTAATACTTTTATTAATTATAGAAATAGTTTCATGAAGCTATCATTTGAAAGTATGATGAATACTATCAAATTTACAGGATCACACTTATTCAAAAGAGAATACAAATGCATAATGACTCCAAATTCTTAGAATATCTCATATTTGATTATGATTTTAAACATTTACTTTTTTTGGTTGTTACTTTTGATGTTTCTTTATTTTTTTATGATAAGCAGGATAAGTAACAAAGATTTTAGCAACCATGCTTTGAGAACTTGCCATGAGAAATGCAAACCTTTTACCGTAACGACTTTAAAGTTCAAACTATCATCGCTATTTATAGGTTTGAAACACAAATTCTTGGGATTAGGTGATAACTTTTCTATCATTATTTCATTTTAATTTAATGTGAAACATGAGGAGAAATTAATTAATGTTTAAAAAGAACATAAATATGCACTAGAATGGACTATAATTGACTTGAAGTGTATTTTTTCATTAATTTGTTCCAATAGAATCCATATAGAAGAAGGAACTCAATTTAGAGAAGATCATCAAAGAAGAGTTAATCTTACAATAAAAGAAGTTGTTAAGAAAAAAGTCTCAATATTGTTAGATGCAAGTATTATTTATCTAATTTTTGATAATTAATGAGTTAGTTTAACTTAAGTAGTACCTAAGAAATCTAGAGTAACTATGATGAAATATGTGTTCCTACAAAGGTAATGAGCTGCTAATAATGTATGTGTATTAATTATAGGAAATTGAATGTGACTACTTAAAAAGACCATTTTTCGCTTTTATTCATTGACCAAATTTTTGAATGCGTATCTGACTATCTTTTCATTGTTTTCTTGACTGATGTTAAGGTTATTTTCACATAGAGATAGTGATAGAGGATCAAGAAAAGAACACCTTTATATGCCCTTTCGACACTTATGCTTTCCGTATATATTTTAGTTTACGTAATGCACTAGTTACTTTTCATTGTTGCATGCTTAGTGCTTAATGTTGCATGGTTAGTATTTTTTCTAATTTCTTTTTAACGTGTCATTTGCCATCATTAGTGACTAAGGTACTTATTTCTATTACTATTTCTTTTAGGCTTTGATATGTAGGTATGGTGTTTGCGTAAGGTTTCCACCTCATACTATCTATAGATCAATAGACAAGTTGAATTAGCCAATAGAGAGATTAAGCAAATTTTGGAAAAAATGATTAATAAAAACGATAAAGATTAGCCCTTGTGACTTTTTGATACACTTCAAGCATACCAGACTGCTTACAAGATTACTTTTAGGATGTCTCCATTTGACATGTCTATAGGAAAGCATGTCATCTACTTGTTAAGTTGGAGCATAAATCTTATTGGGTGGTTAAAGTCTTTAACTTTGATTTAAATGCTGCAAGGCTTCATAGAAAGTTACAATTGTAGGAGATAGAAAAGTTAAGAAATGACGCATATGATAACTCAAGAATCTGTAAGGCAAAATTAAAAGCAACTTATGACAAAGAAATCTTGAGGAAAAGTTGAGATCAAGATGGATTGGCTAACTTATAGTAAAAAGAGCATTTTCTAGCAGAACTGTGGAGATTAAAGATTCAACCAATAGGAAAATTTTCAAGGTCAATGGACAACACTCGAAGAGTTACATGAAATGTGTAAGCCATCTTGTGTATTTTGAGGTGATTCATCTTGAATTTCTTGATCATCAAAATTGAATATTTCTTATTTCTTTGTATATAAGATGTTGTTTCTTTTTTTTTTTGCCTTTATTTATTTTGAGTTTCTATTTTCTTTCTATTAATTATTATGTTGCTTTTCTCTAGCTAACATATAAAAGTTACTATCATTTAAGATTCCATTGCTCAAGTTTTTTTTTGTCCTTTGCTATTTGATTTCATGTTTTACTTTTGAAATAATGAGTACACTGTCACATTTAGGTTGGGGGCAGTGGCATATGCATGCACACATATATTTTAATTTATATTTGCATATGTTTACAAATATTGTTCATCCCATCTCTTGTTGTGCATAAGCTTATTTGTGATATGTTGATTGACTATTAATTGAAATTTTGTGAATTATTGATACACGATTGCAACTTCATTTCTATTAGAGTTCAAAGACTCTATCGTGATTAATAATGATTGACTTTAAAAAAATCATTGTTGTTCTCAGTCTAAGCCTTGTGGTAATATTGTTTATGATGCATATAGTTGACGATTTTGACCATGTTAAAATGCATTATTTTAAAATTCATACATTCTTTGTGAATGAATGGAGAGTATGAGAAAACAAACATTCTAAACTTTATTTGATTACTTAATTTAGTTTAGAACACTTGATTTTGTATGCCTTGCATGTGGAGAAACAATTTGGTTAATCTAGCAAAGTTATATGCGTAGTTATTGCTAGATCTTTTTAAGTGTTACAAAAGATCATATTTCATATCCTTTCTCTTTCTATCATTTAATTGCAAATTAATGCTTTTAAGTTGTCACAAGGAATTTTCATGTATAAAAAAATAAAAAAAAAATAAAAAAATAAAAAAAAGAAAAAAAAAAGTTTATTTTAAATTCTTGTTTGCTTTAGTATTTTCTTTTATATTATAATAAAAAGATTCAATTAGAAGAAGAAGTTATTTGATTGTTGCACAAGAGGTAGGAGCTTAGTCATTACATTTTTAGGTTAACCAACAAAATTTTGAGAGATGATTTTGGCAAGAAAAATTGAGTGTTTTAAACTTGTATTGATACTTAATTTTAGTTTATGTGCTTGTCCTAAATCATTTGAGCTGTTTCACTTAGTGCTTTGATTGTTTTTAGATCTTATGAGTGAAAACCTTCCCCAATTAAATGGTAAACACATACTAGTGAGAAAATGGACTTGAGACATTTTCATGGTTAATTTCAAAGTTACATGTATTTTGATTTATGTAAGGTTTGTCTAGTGCACACAAATACGAGGCTTTGGAAGTTATATACAAAATGAATCTTGTTAGCGTCCATGGTCTTTGAGCAAATGGTTGTTTTGAATTAGATAATTTTGCAAGTTTCTTTTACATTTTAAACATCAAACCATGAACATTTTCATGCTATTGTTTCATTTACATTGCTAGAAACTAGCAATAAGCTAGTTGGGGATTGTAATGAGAGCATAAAAATACATAATTAAGTTTATATATAATTCAACATTTGGAATATAAAGAGCTCAAAAGTGGAATTTTTCTATTGAAATCCAATGAATGTTGATGTATATTAATCTTCCTCATTTTTGTGTTTAGAGGACCTATATTTGACAAATGGAAGACCTTAAACAACTTGGAGTGATGATGAAAGGAGTTCAGCGGTTTAAAATGGTCTTTTTTCCTAAAACTCCAGTGACTAGGCACCTAAAATTATTTTTTTTTTTCTTTAAACTCTGGGGCCTAGGTGCCCAAAGGTGTAGCGCCTAGACATCCACCATTTAGAGCCTAAGCACTTCCATGAAAAAGAAGATAGTGCCTAGACACCCTTAAGTAGTGCTTAGGTGTTCTGACAAATCCCAATTAAAATTTATGCATCTATTTATCATTTTTGGGTTAGGTATAAAATTGAGTTCATTCACGCATTTTAGGGCTAACATTTGGAAGGAAAAACCTTTTAAAAGAAAGATCCAATTTCAGCTTTCTCATTTTTCTTTCTAGAAATTTAGAAAATAGCTTTTAAGAAGGGTTAAGGACATAACAAATCATACAGAAGATCATATTGTGAAGTTTTTTTTTTTTTTGTATTTCTTTCTTTGATTCTTAGGATATTTTTAAGGTTTAAGTTTATTCTTGAGATAAATACTTGTTATTATTGGTGATGGTAATCTTAGAATTATTTTTCATAGTTTTATATAAGATTGTCATGCTTGTTTTATGTGCAACTTGCTCGAATATTATTATTCATGATAACTTTGTTCTGTGAATTGGCCTTTTACTGTAATATTGTCTTTTAATATATGTCAATTTTTGATAACTTACAAGAATGAATCTTGGTGTAGCTATTCTTCAATGAAAATATTTTTACCAAGACAAGCACATTAGTTTTCATTATAAATCTTTAAAGTTCATATTTTTCAATTGTTTGTTTGGGATATGAAACAAATAATTGAGTAATAGATTAGAATCAAATATTGGTAATAATTAAAAGGAACAATTAGGTGAATCTATATGCCTTTTTCTCTATCGTATTAGGTTTTTTTTTTCAATTTAATTATTATTTATTTTAATTCTTCAATTATAAAATTTATTTTTTTTGATTTTGTTTTATGTTTTAAATTTTAATTGTTGATAATTAGATTCCCTGTGTCAACACCCTAACTATACTACAATAACTATAATTTATAGTCAAGGACCTCATGCTAGATTTTATAATCCCCCACAAGGTGCTTTTTCTAGCAGACTTATCTATCATATATCTAACAAGTCAAAAAAATTGCCATAGCATGCTATGAATGATTTAATCATGCATATCAAGTTTAGATTTTCCCCATTGAACTTATAATTATAATAGTATAATCTAATGCAACATTTGATCATCAAATTTGGGATGCCTACAACAAAGCTAATTCACACATAATCAATAATAGAGCAAATGTTATTACTCAATAACTAGCATAAAATCACAATGGGCAGTCCATATTTATCAATTCAAAATACCAGACAGACTTCCCTCTTAGTTAATAACCAAACTTTTTACATGAAAAATATTTTGCATTATCTTGAAGCTTTTGCTAATCTACTCTCATCAATAGATTTTAGTTAGACAATAATTACAACTTTATATTGATTGGTAGTCATTTTTTTTTTGTGAAATAAAATCAGATTAGGAGAATGTTGTTCTAAGGTTGAGAATGGTTTATATTCTCTCATTGATAACAAAAGCTTCTCCTGTAGCCAAATTAGATGTAGTTGCCACCCTTTGTTCACACTCTATGAGAAACATAAACTTTGTCAAAAATAAGAAATATGTTTTCATGGAATATTTATGACAATAAAAATGATATAGATAATTGGACTTAACTAATGACAGAGTTTATATGTGTCGTAATATTATATTTGGTAATAACTATTTTTTAACAATTAATATGGTTTTAGACTCCTCGACTAAGATTGATTCTGTTTTTTTTTTGGTAAAACTTCTCAATTTAAATTATCATATTCTATTTAGTTGCAATTATAATTTGACACTTGTGCGTAGCAATGAACTTTACTTAGTTCTTTAAGTAATGTAGAATCATCATATAATCAACTTGCAAGCCCACTTATGAGACCTATCAATAATATACCAAATAGAGATATTCCATCACCGTGTGTATGACTTACTCTCTCACTGTTCCTTGATTATGATCTCATAGGTTAATTTCAAACTTAACTAGTCTAATAAATAATGAACAAATCTAAAGTGGAGAAACTTAAGCCTAAACAATTCCTTGGATTCAAAAGTTTTTAATCTACCAAACATCCATTTTGTATGTTATCCATTATTTATTATAAATAGAAGCCTAGTCAATTCAAGCAAGTTATGTCTAACTTTGAATGGCGGAATGTTATGCAACTTGAGTTTGATGTATTAACGGTCAATGATACTTGGTCTTTACATCCACAAACACTCAACAAGTCTTGGGGTTGGGTATTTAAAATAAAAAGAAAGCATGATAGTAGTATAGAGAGGTATAAGGCACAATTGGTTGCCAAAAGATTTGATTAATATAATGGTGTGGATTATCATGAGACATTCTCACCGTTAGTTAAGCATTCACCTACTTGTTTAATTTTGGCCCTTATAGTCAATTTTTAGTTATTGGCCTACTCAATAACTAGATATTTCTAATCGATTTTTACATGTCATATTAGATGAGAAAGTATTTGTGGAACAATCGAATGAATTTCTTAATGTATCTTAACTTGATTAGTCTGTAAATTACATAAATCTCTCTATGAACTAAAACAAGCATTGAGAGAATGATTTGAAAAGCTCTTACAACAGCTAGTTGGATATGGTTTTTTTGAATCTTTGGTTGATTTATCACTATTTATTTGTGATAAGAATGACTTATAAATGTTTTGTTTTTGTCTACGTAAATGACATTATTGTGACAAGAACAGAAACATATGTTATAACTCATTGCTAAACTTGAAAGCCAATTTTAACTTAAAGACCACAACAATTTGAGATACTTTCTAAGAGCTCAAACATGTCGTGAATCTCAAGTCTTCATTTGCATCAGACCAACTTGGCCGGAGCAAAGCCACTATTCTCTTCTATGCTAATTAGTAAAAAATTATCCTTTCAAGATCGTTATTTACTATGAAATTCTAATGAATACAAAATGATCATTAGAGCTCTTTGATACAATGCCATTTTTACACCTGATATTTGTTATGCCATTGACCAACTATGCTAATTCATACATAGCTCGTATGAAGGGCATTGAACAGCTCTTAAATTTGTTCTTTCCTATATAACTAATTATTAAATTTATTACACTTTTTCATCTATAGATTCAAATGCTTATTGCGACTTAGACTAGTTCGGCAACCTAGATGAAAGATGAAGTTGTAGTGGTTATGACATTCTTATGGGTAACAAATTGATTTTGTGGAGTGCTAAAAAGCAAAGTGTGTAACTTGTTCAAGTAGAGAAGTCAAACATTAGTCATTGACCTTATCAAATACAGAGCTCTATTGGTTGTGTATGTTCTTTTAAGAATTAGAGATTGTTTTTTTTAAATGTCCAATACTTTAGTTTGACAAAATAAGTGATGTTGCTTTGGCTTCAAACTAGGTTTTCATGCTAGGACAAAGCACATTAAAGTGGATTATCAAATTGTTAGGAAAAAAAATTGTAAACAAAGATACTCAAGTCTATTATATTTCTACTAAAAAGCAATTGTGCTCAATATAGGAGACACCACTTTACAGTTTTACTTCTTATGATCCAAATTGATGATCTGAATGATACCTTTAGTTGCAAGTGTTAGTGTATATTATGGATAAGACAACTAATTATGTAATAGTACCAAAATGATTATGGATAATTAAAAGTTTTAACTTTTTATACAGCTGGAAATAAAACACTGACCTTAGTTTTTTAGACTTCCTTGTAAAATAATTCCATTTATACTTTAAACCTATAAATATAATTTATTTGAAGGTGTATATGTTTAAAAAAAAAAAAAAAACTACTCAAACATAAAGTATCTATGTTGTTAATGCACTGCATCATTTTGTCTTACAGAATTCGCTATTAACATGTATTATCCCACTTATAATAATTGTAACAATTCAAATTTGACATATGACCGGCATATTTATATTTTCATTTCTACGTTATTTTCCTTTTTGTGAGAATAGTAGTTCACAAAGTTTTTGTTATTCTTTTGTTCTTGGTGGATTGGATCTAAGTATTCAATGAATACATATGTTTTCACTTCTATATTTTTTTCCCCCTTTTTTAAGATTATTGTTTGCATATTTCATAATTTTTTTTTTGGAGATTTGAACATAAAAGAATATTGAGAAGATTGCGGGGTGTAAGTTTGGATTGGGGGTAGAGGGAGGCATAGAAGTTATTGAAGTATGTTTATTGGCGATATGGGATGTGATGGTATGTCAAACGACAAAGACTAAATAGTGCCCCGCCAAGGATCTAATGGTGTTGCTTGTTAGAAAAAGGGCAAGATTGAGAGTTTGCGAATGGTAGAAAATTGATTTTCTATTATTAAAGTTTTTTTTTTTTTTTATTTTGGGTTCTTTTCTTTAAAGGAAGAAAAATAAAGTCTTGCAACTGCCAAGATGAAAAATTGAGTTATTGGATGACTCATTATTTGTTTGATTGCAGTAATAGTTGTAACAGCTCAGACCTAATAACTACTGAGTAAAAATTATTTGTTTTGAGTACATAGTCCGTCACGGATTTATTTTTGGGTTTTACAACCCAAAATACATTTATTTAGTTAGGAGAACTCAAATTCAAACTCACCCACTAGCGATATGGGATATGACATTCTCCTCCTTTTTATATCTCATGTCTTTGTGAGAGATTAGACATAACATTCACATATGATAAATCATAACAAAACATCCACACATTGAGTCGCAGGCTAGCTCTGATACCATATGTAATAATTCAAACCTAATAACTATTGAGTAGATATTGTTCACTTTGGGCACACAGCCTATCACAAGTTTATTCTTAAACTTTACAATGCAAAACGCGTCTATTTAGTTAGGAGAACTCAAATTATATAACATATAGTTCAAACTCACCAACTAGCGATATGGGATGTGACAACGGTAGTGTGAAGTAGAGAATTCAATGGTATAAAGAGAAAAAAGAGAACAAAGGAAGGAGAAAAAATGAAAAAAAAGGAAAAATGAAATAAAATTGTTGCATCTATTAGTTCAAACTATAATGAAAAAAGAGTAGAAGAATGTAAAAGATATTTTGCTCTAAAAATTAAAGTGTAAAGACTCTAATTTCTTATTTTCTTGATTTCTTGGCATTGAATGATTACAATAAAATATCTATTTATAGAGGATAGAAGGGTTAAATTTATTACAAATTTAATGCTTTAAATATAAAAATACTATTCAATCTTTCTCTAAATACAAAGAGATGCTACTTTATGTCGTTGGCAAAGAAATAAATTAATTATTTATCAAATGTTTAAGCATTTAGGTTCTCAATATGTTTTAATTATCAATTCTAATACTATTTCTTACACATTTAATGCTATTATTACAAATATATTAAAAAAATAAATATAACTAGTAATAAAAATGAGAATTATGCGTTAAGGTTTATAGTACTGACATCCTTTGAAAAATTATTTTTATTAATTATCTTGTTATAACTTATTGAGTTAGTTACTGTTCGTTCAACGCAATACTATTTATTTATGCTTTTATGATTTTCACATAAGAAAGATTTTTGAATTTTCTAATTATATTAGGTAATGCTGTTCTTTTTTGTATAACTAACAAATTTATTATGAGATTGTTTTGCAAATAGAAGAAAAAAAGAATTACTAAGAAAATAAGATTTCTATTTAAGAGAAACTTCTTTCTATTTAGGAAGATATATTCTTTTTACGGTTAGAAAATAAAATTACAAAAAAAATAAAAAGTTAGATTTTTGTTATATATATGTGCATTTTTTTTAATGCAGCAAAAGTTATGAACACCAAAAAAAGAGAGTGCTTTGAGTTTTGTTTTCTTCCATTGCAATTTATTTTTTAAGTTATTTATGGTTTTCTTTGTGGTTTAGAGTACAAAAACAACTTAATGAAATTTATAAGTCTATAATTGTTAGTTTCATAATCTTAGAGAATATTTTTTTAAAATGTTGTCAAAACTTTTTCATATTATTTTTTAGAAGATTTGTATTTATTGGAGAGAGTTCAATGGTAGGTAGTAAAAGGATTTAGTTAGGTTAAGTCAAAAAGATTTCGATGCATCAAAGTTAAGGGATTTCACTAAATAAGATCACCAAAAAAGTTTTAACACAGTATCATAAGAAAATTTTATTTTGTATAAAATTATTAGTATTTGTAATCATTGAATTTTTTAATAAATTATTTTTCTTTAAATGTGACATTATATATTTAGAATTAAAAAATTTGAATTACGTTAAATTTTAATTGTTTTCTCTATTTAAACTGAATTGTATTGATTTAACTTGATTAATTGAAAAAAATAGATTAAAGTTGA
>CP135545.1:2930690-2951059 GCA_032402905.1 Khaya senegalensis | reverse complement strand
TATTATAATATAATATTTTAGAAAATTTTTATTATTTTATATTAATTTAATTCATTAAATATAATATATTATTATTATTATTATTATTTTATATTAGTATTTTAAAAATTAAAATAACCCAATACAGGGCTGACCTTGGGTGATTGATCCGTATTACATGCAGACATAATGTATACAAATCCATTTCTAGTTTGCAATCGAACTTGGGAAAAAAATAAAATTTTAGCAAACAGAGTTGACAGCATTGCAGTGCAATGAAGTGTTCCAAACATGTCCTAAGTAACTAATAATTGTCAATTTTAGGCTTTGTAGCATACTAGTATAGGTTTCCCTTCTTCTTTTCTTCATGATTTTAACATTTTTATTAACTACATAACAATATTTATTATTCTAACATCAAAACAAATTCTACTTAATGTGAAGAAAAATATCAATTTATAATTAGTAATTGATACTCAAAATATACCATTTTTGATGTTGAAGTAAAAATTAAGTGAACTCAGTATTATACTAATATAAATAATTGCAAGTATGCTGTTGATTTCTTTATTTTATCACTAACATTATTGTATAATTGTCTTTATGAGAAAAATTAAATATTAATTAAATAATAAATAATTTTAATTACTTAAATGACTAAAAATAAAATATGATCATTTATTTATCCTGAACTCACAACAATATTACTTGATTTAATGGAATCTAATACAGCTATTTTTTAGCGCTTTATGAAAAGCTAATACAATTATATATTAACCCTTTATTTTTATAACAATAAATAAATATATAATTAATGTTATAGTACGTAAAAATATCATTTTATGAGTGATAATTGATATTTAAGTAAAAATTAAATGAACTCGTAATTATATTAGCATAAATAAATAGTTAGAAAATATAATGTTGATTTGATTATTGCATAGGTGCTTTTATGGCAGAATTTTAGGTTTACTATGATCCATCTACTTAAAGCTTGGTTTAATACATATTATAATGTAGCTTTTGAATTATAATTACAATAAAATAAATATAATAAATATAATATATTAACACTAAAAGATAAGTGAATTTCATGTAAAGTTAACATTATATTTTAATTTTACCTTCAAAATATCATTGAATTATTATCAACCAACCCTAATTTGTCAAAGCAATTCAGACCTGGTGGATATCAGTCAGTTCAAGCATTTTATCTCCCGCATTTTGGTGTCATCTCTCTGATATTCTTAATGCAAATCATTTAATCAGTCGATGTACATATGTCCTCTAAGTTGGCCAATTTTCATTGGCCCGTGAAATGACCTTGTATAATAAAATAAAGGAAAAAAAAAAAACATACCGGTTTTGGTTCTTCCACTTGCAAAGTCTAATTTTTTATTTTCATTTTAAGTGATTATATAATTTTTATCAGTTGAATATTAAAATGGTTCAATTAATCCTTCTATAGATTACAAAATCTATCATCTAATTTATAAAAACTACTTCACGACTTAAAATAAATCTATCATCTAATGGTTGCTTCCGTAGTTATTTACTTTTATAACACTCTTCTCCTTGGATATCACCACCAATTATATTAAATGTGTTTCATACTGCATTGTTAAAAGTTTTGACATTAACATGGAGGTGGGCAAAATCTGACCTTAAAAAAAAAGAGTGCATCACATATTTGTTTAGAAAAATTCTCATAGTTCTTTTTTTACTATAACATATACTCTTTCTGGTGGGAACTTTTTTCTCAAGATAATAAATATCAATATGTTAATTTGTGGAGTCGATATAATTTAACGTTATGTACCAATTTTTTAAAAATTTATGTAGGTAAATATTTCGTTAAGAGATCAACAAAATTACCAACTTCTTCACTCACTTCTTGTAATGCCAGAATCTTAAAGTGATTAGAATAAGTATCAATGAAAAGTTTCTTGTTAGATTGCCATGAAATTGTTAGATTATTGCAAGTAAAAACATATATTACTTAAGAACAAGCTTCGTAAAGATAGACAATATTTGAATAATAAACTATTTTGATTTCACATTAATTCGTTAGAATAAAATAATTCTAAATTTATCATTCCATGAAGGTAATGATATATATGTTTCACGTCATGTCAATGTTATAAGTACGTAACTGAATCTTATTAAAAATTCATAAAGAAAGTTATGTTTAGTTTGATATATTGTGTTAAATATAATAAAATTTCAAATGCACTGAAATATAGTTCTTTCAAACCAAGTTTTTTTTTTCATCATCTTTTTAAGACAAAATAGATCCTATTTAGGATCAAGAGACAAAACAACTATAAAAGTACTTAACTAATTAACTTGTTGCATATTGAAACATTTGAAATTATTTTCAATAAAAGTAGATTAATGAATGAATAGTTTGTTAAAATTTACTCGATTTATAGGCTAAGATAATATTTAATTTTTCGCAAATCCTTTATTTCAAACTCAGTTTTTAAGTATTCAATATTATATAGAACTCTTCAGTAATTTTAATTATATTCATTGATAAAGTTGTAAATAGTAATTCAATCAAAATTGTTATGATTAGACTATAACTCTTGTAAACTTTGTTTATAAATTTAATGAGATTATATATTTTTTTCCTTAAATTTATATTGGCAAATAATTCATCTTATGCCTCTAAATGATGAAGCCCATGTGATTATACATCGTTAATTAGATTAAGATAATGGCACTATTTAATCGATGTATCAACCTTTAAATTATTTCGAAGTAAGACAATAGGATATGGTCTCTATAGTATTTCCAAGATGAGTACATGTTTTGCATGCCTATCAAGAGGGTGGAATAAATCATTAACCACTTGTGTAAAGACACAAATATATGTGTGTAGGTACTTATTAAAGAATAAGATTATTAAATTGACCTATTATAAGAGCACTCAAATGTTAGTCTTAGTTAATTGAGAGTTCTTGGTAGCAATAGTGCTAGTGATCCTATGACCTAAAATAACATTGTCATCTTATGTGAGGATCATAATACTTAGACTCTACTGTGTGAAATTCACAAGTTGTTAGTTCAAAATAAAAAAGAGTAAAATTGAATTTTTGTAAGCTATAATGTTTTTAATAGTTAAAATCATCACTTGAAAAATGTGTTACTCTATTGGTGTGGACTAAAAAGAGGGCGGGTGACATCTCAAACATTTCAAAGAAACCAAGATTAGTAAATGTCAAAGTTAAAATTGAGTTACATGTTTATCCAAGGTAATTTATGCTTTTTCATTAATTTTACACTTGTAAGCTTATTTTTAAAAATTTTATGGGTTGAGGGTCATACAATAGATCTACTTTATGGTTTCTTATCATGATTAAATTTAAATTTTTGCTGCTTCTATGAGACGAGGAGCCAACATGCATGTCATCGATATATACTACTACAATGAAGAATCTAAATTCTGATTTATTTATGAATATGTGTGGGCTTATTATATTATTAATATATATTTCTTTTATTAAGTATTCATTAAGTGATAACACTATATACACTTAGATTGTTTTAATATATATAAATATCATTATAGTTTAATTGAGAACAAATTGCAATCCTTTGATTAATATGCTTTAAGTATTGTAAATCTTTTAAGGTTTTTATGTAAATATTAATGTCAATTGGCCCATAAGTAAATTGTCACTATATCTATAAGACACATATCAAGTCTTTCTAAGACCACTAAACTTATCAAAAATTAAAATGTAATGATATCCATAACGAAAAATATGTTTATCAAAATTAACTTTAAGTTCTGCAAGAAATTTTATGCAAAAATTTGTGCTTTATATCTTATGGTCTTTTTTTTTAGTACATTTTTTTTTCAAATGCTTATTTGTATCCAAAAAATTTAACATCTTTACATGTCTGAATTAAAAGTCTAAATACCTTACAATTGGAAAGAAAAGTCAATTTTACTTGAATTGTTTCTTTTTGTTGGTATTAATTATACTTTTGTTTATATTCATTATTTAGTTGGTAGGTTATAATTATGTTTTATAATTTTAATAGCTATTGCAAAAGAGATATTATTGATGATTGATTCATTACAATCCTACATTTCTCTTATATATGGATAATTTGTAGACATTTCTTCATTTTTGTATTATTGTGCCTTTAAAGAGGAAATTACCTCTTTTAAGGACAAAGGTTGCTTTATGCACTTGTGTCACTTTAAGGAAAAATAGTATTTTAGAAACTTGTGTCATTTTAAAAATAATAAACTCTTTTATTTTCGATTTAGAAAATATTGGTATGTGTATTACTCAGACATTACTTTCAACAAAATCAAGATTTTTCAAATTTTATTTGTGCGGAATTGTATCTTTTGAACTAATTGATCTGCCAAACTTCTGGTGTGTAGTAAACGATTGATGTGCTACTTTATGATTAGATTGTTCACGAGGAACAACCCCTATGTTTATTATATTAATAGCGAGAATATATAATTTAATCACTCTTGTATTATTAATGAATGTGGCTAGTAATTGATTTTAATTTTTTGAAGTTACATTATTCTTTACACTTCAGTTTTAGATTAATTAGTACAAGGATCAAGATAAAGCATAGCAATTATTTCTCAAGAAAGTTTAAGCCATGTTAGGAGGCATTTCCTTTTTTCTAACGGTAGAAAAATTGCTACATCAAAATGACTCTTCGAAAAATATACAATAAATTGATCACTTATCGAAGGAAATATATCTAATAACAGAAAATGAGTTAAAGTCAATATAAATTTTCAACTTTCGTAAGTATCCTTCTTAGTATGTTGTGAAGGACCTATAGGATTATATATAACACAATCAGAAGGGCATAGATAGGAAATATCATATTGATGACCAAAAATAAGTTATAGCGGGGAGTATTGATAATAGGCATTAGATCTAAGATGAATTAATATCACAACATGCAAAATATTATGTTGTTGTGAAAATATTGGCAATTAGTATGTAATAATAAAGTTTGATCAATTACTTAGAATCATTTAATAAGTGATTTAGGTAATTTTTACTGATCTACAGTAGTCATTAAATATCTTAGAAGTAAACTTGCCAACATTATCTGAACATATATTCTTGATTGAATAATTAGGAAAGAATGCTTGTAATATGATAATATTTGGAAGCAATTTAGCAAATGCGACATTTCTAGTAGATAATAAATAAACATGTGACCAACAAACAAATATATTTATTAAGACAATAAAATAACAAAATGGTTCATTAAGTGGATAAATAGGCCACAAATATCTCTTTAAATTCTTTGTAAGAATGATGGAGACTTAAAACAAATATCATAAAAGAGTGATATGACCATAATTTTTTATTGTAAGCAAGCATTGTAAAATTCTCATACGACAATAGAATTTTCTAATTTTTTAATGTGTGTCCATAAGAATTCTCAATGATTGTAGGTGACTAAAAATTTTTTGAATAAATGAACATTTTGTTTATTACTATGTTTATGATTATATAATATAGCCCAAATGATAAAACAAAAACCGTTTCTAATTTACATCTTTTGTCTGAGGCATTAAAATTAATACAAAGATAGTTTACATTATTTTCTTATAAAATCTCTATATGATATCTATTTTAGCAAATATATTTAAGACTGAGTAGATTTCTTCTAGATATGATTGAATATAAGGTATGAATGCATAATGTATAGTTGCACTATTAGTTAAGTAAATATCCCTAACTTTTCTTTATAAGAGAGAGAATTCATTTTATTTTTTCCTATCCTTTGATTGAAAAACTTCACATTAATAATTACTAAAATATGAAATATGTTTGGCTTAATAACGAACAGAGTTAAAATGAGAAATATATATATATATATATATATAAGAGATAATAGTTAAATTGTAATTATGATTAACCTTATTAATAAACTTTGTTCTATCATTCTTTCCCTTCACTTTCAAAAGTGTTATATACGACTTTATTAGATGTTTTAACATACAATAAGTATATGATTAATGTCATTTCAAACAACAGTAACAACAACAATTATCATATTTTCAAAATTTTATTTTTTGTGGTTTTGGACCACTACATAGGCAATAATGTGTCATTTTTACAATTTTTAAATTTGTTCATTTGTATTCACTTTTAGGAATGTTAAACAAATAAATAAACACGATTTATAGTAAGCCAAAAGACGTATAAGTAATTTGACATAATAGTGGATTTATGCTCTAAATATTATGATGATAGTTACAAATTCAATATATAAAAATAAAGAATATATAATCTCTAACATATCTTCTTTATTAATTTTTTCTTTACCACACAATATCAGTTATGAAGTATTGATTAACAAAATTAAGTTATATTCAATAATAGTTTTTCAATCTTCCAGAGCATTTCGTGTCTTGACTCTAGGAAAATATGTCTTTTGTGGTCATAAACAAGTTTAAATTAACTTTTAATGGTATCTAGCAATAATATCTATTTTTCTTTTTTGAATGGTACCCTTCAGGCTCATGGCATTGACAATGCATTTTAATAGCTAAAGATCATTAAAGGATAGTGTGAGCATATAAAAATAGTTAGAACTTTAAGTTCATGAAATTTTATAGACTTAGAATTTCATATTTTAATCTAGTAGTTGATATTTATAATTTCATATTCTAAAATATATATAAATAGACTCAAAACTTTAAGTTCGTATATAATTTGCAAACTTAGAACTTCATGTTTGATTTTAAAAATTAATAAACTTAGCATTTTAGATTTTATTTTAAGAATTAATATTTAGAACTTTAGGTTTTAAAGTACTAATTTTGAAATTATTTTTAGAATTTCAGGTGCTAATTTTAAAATTTAGAACTTTAGGCTCTAATTTAAAATTGCATGTCAAAACTTTAAATTCTAACTAAAAATTGTATTATAGAACTTCAAGTCTAACATTTATAATAATTTCAAAGTTTTAACTTAATACTAGTTAAATTAAATTACAAAAATTAAGAGAAAAGATTATAAATAAATATTGGAAGAAGCTTTTGAAAATTCAAGATTGAACCAAAATCCAAAATTAAATCAAAATAAACTATTATTATTTATTCAAGTATAAAAAATTAAATAAACACATGGATAAAATTAAATATTATATTTTGAATAATATTTTTAAAATAATTTCATCCTAGTGGTATATTATTTTTCTTCATTTTTTTATAAAAATAATTATATAAAATATTATGGTTATTTGTATATAATTAAAATTTTATAAAATTAAACAAGTATAAGGGATTCTTCTGATATTTACTTCAACTAATAAAATTGTAGGTTAATTTTTCAAATTTAAGAGAGTATTTGTTGAGTGCTGTTAATTCACGACGACTCAACAAATATTTAAAATGTGTTTAAAATGTATCTTTTCATGTTACTTTTTTTAAAATTTTAATTTTATTCCAAAGTGGAATGATTAAAAGAGATAATATAAAATAACAAAAATTGATAAGAGAAAAGCATGCCTGTGATAAGAGTATTTTATACTCTTAATGTTGACAATGTTTAACTGATATTTGATTAAGTTTTTGAGATTATATGAATAAATTAGCATTTTTTTTGTTTGAATTTTAGATAATGAAATAATAAGCATTTGGAAATGATTTAGAGTCAACGGAACATTAGAAAAAAAAATAATTTCATTCCAAAAATGAGAAATGATGAAAAGGAAGATAGAAACATTAGAGAAGCCTAGGGTTGCAACCTTCGAAGTCAAGGTTGTGACCTTAGGCAATGTAGGGTTTGGCATCATAGCACTCGTCGAGGTCAAGAATTCTTTCCTTTTCTTTATGATTTAAAAAGAGAAGAAAAAGGGCATTGAAAGGAGGACATATTTGGATGAAAGAATAAGAAGAAAATAGAGAAGAACAAAAAGGAGAAGAATCTTAAGCTCTTGATTAGTCATTTTTTTCTAAATTTTATTCTTCATCCTTAGATTCTTTTACATTTAGATGTTGAGTTCAGTCTACTTGATATTATTTTTTTCCAACATGAACTAATTCTCTTATTTTGGGACTATAATATAACCAAATTATGAAATATTGATATTCATTTATTTGAACTAATAAGGATTTTGCAATACAATTGAGTATTTATCTTGTTTTTATTATTTCTGTATCAACTGGCCATTGAATAGATGAATTAAACTCATATGAATATCTTAAAAAAGAAGTTTTTATATTTTGGATCATAAGATAAATGCTATTGAACTTATGTGAGATAATAATATACTTGCACCATCAATGATGCTCAGTTGATTTTTGCAACTACTAAGAAAAAGCTTTTAGCGATTATGCTAGCCTTTGATAAGTTTTGTCCATACTTGATTAGGGCAATAGTTGTAGTCAATACTGATCACTTTACCATTAAATATTTACTTCCTAAAATGGATACTAAATCAAGATTATTTAATGGGTGATTTTACTACAAGAGTTTGATTTAAAGATTTGAGACAAGAAAGGCACAAAGAACTTACAAATAATACTAGAGTGGTAATCAACTTCCTTCGAAAATATATCTTTACTCATTTTAGAACATTAAAAGCAATCATTAACGATAAAGGAAAACAACTTTATAATAAACTTCTTGATTTGGTATTAGCTAAATACGAAGTCATTTATCATGTAGCAACCACTTATCATCTCTAAACAAGTGATTAAGCTGAGATTTTAAATTAAGAGTTAAAATGGATCTTAAAGAAAATAATCGATAACTTGTGAAAGGATTGGTCGAAGAAGTTGGATGATGCCTTATAGGCCTATCAAACGACTTATAAAACACCCATCAAAATGCTCCCGTACCATTTAATGTTTGAAAAGGCTTGTCATTTATCAATGGAGCTTGAACATCGAGCTTATTGGGCAACTAAAAAGTTGAATTTTGATTTGCAACCTGTTAACGAGCACATATTACTACAGTTGAATGAATTGAATGAATATAGGCAAAATAGGTATGAAAATGTAAAACTACAAAACTTTCCAAAAAACAAACCAAACAATGGTATTAAAAGTATATCATCCAAAGAGACTCTACTCCCAATCAAAAAGTGTTGCTTTTCAATTCTTAGTTACAATTGCTCCCTAGTAAACTTCATTCTAGGTGATTAAGGCCATACACAGTGGTGAACGTGCTTTCGCATGATGTTATGGTGTAGTGGAAATTCATAATGATTACCAAATATTCAAGGAGAATAGGCAATGATTGAAGCCATATGTGGAAGGTAAATTTGATAGCAAGAAAACTACTATCTTATTCTAGCATCCAAATAGTAACCTTGAAGTGTCCGGCTAATAACTATAAATAAAGCACTATTTGGAAGGAAACTTAATGATTCTTATTTTAATCTCTTCTCTTTAGTTATATCATTATGTTTTTGGTATGTTTCTTAATTTTGTTTTGAGTATTTTTTGCGATGGCATCCTTAGTAAGTTTATCATGTTTAATAGTATGATGCAAAAAATTGAACAAGTTAAGGGAAAATAGGAAGTCAATAAAGGAGATGTCAGAAAAAGTGGTAAGCTAATGTTTAATAAAGAAAAAAAAGTTTACAAACATACAAAATAGAGAGATCAATGCCTTAGCCTCAATTTACTAGAGCCATGACGCTAAAAGACGACATGAGAAATGTAAAGGATAAAAGGCTCAACATAGCAACCTTTCAAAACAACAATTTTTCAAGCCAAACCTGAGTACATGGTGCTGCAGCGCCCAAAAAAAAAAAAAGGAAAAGTGTAGAAAAACATCTTTAACTCAAGGAGATCAATCATTGTCTTCACTACACGAAACAATAAAAATGATGATTGATCTGCCTAAGTCAAGGATGGTTTTTTGCATCTTTCTTTTTTCTAATTGTCTTTATTTTCTTTTATGTTCCATTTATTTGAGTTTTTTTTATTTGTATCTTTATTTTTATTGAGGATAATGAAAGTTTTAAATTTCGGTGTGAAGTATAGTCTTACATCTAGTTTATATCTTTGCTAGAGTTTAATTTAATAGTTCAATAGTTGCATGAAGTTGTTCATCTTGTTAACATATGGAGAATTAATAAAATGCCAACGATAAAAAAAAGTTGATCAAGCTAATGCATAGTAATGTAAGAAATGATAGATATTGTATATTTCTTCATGCTTCACTTTCATGCTATATTTATTCTCATTTTTTAATTTCACAAAATATATATTTTGAACTCATAGCCATAAAGAGTCAATTATTTTTCTTGTTTAAAGAAAACTCACATAAATGCAATGCCAAAAAAAAAAAAAATAGAAGACAACATCAAGGAGAGTGTGTGGTTCAAAAATAATGTTGATCGGAGATTGGGTTTGTTGGAGAAGTAGTCAGAATAAAAAGAAGAGTGAAAGGTGGGACATATTTAAAATTTTTAAAAATAGAGGGGTATTTATAGAAAAAATTTTTAGAACTTATAGAATAGTTTTAAACCTTTTTAAAATTGTATTTGGACTAGAAATATTAAAAAATATAATTTTTAAAATTATAAGATTCATGAAAACTTGTTACCCAAATTGCCATCGTTGTTGACCAGCAAGTTGACCGATCAATGGTCAACCTTTCAATTTTTGGCCTCCCAGATATTTTTTTTGACCTTGAAGACATCCGTTAAACTCGTTTCAATAAAACAAATTCAACCATAAAGTTAATATTATTAAACAATTTTTTGAGCTTGAATAGACATACATCGAGAAGATTGAGATAAAGATTTCATTATTTATTTAGTTATTTACTTTAAAAATATAAATTGAAAAAAATATATATATTTGTAAATGTTTATGATTACGTCTTGTAGTTATAGCATGTCAAACTTGTATTGAATTACATATTTTATCTTGAAATGTTTGTATGGCAAGTTTGTAAAATAAATTATTTTGATAAATAGTATACGTGATAGATTTATTGATTTTATGTTGTTATACTGTTCGAATTTTAATTTAATATTTTATATTACTTATATATTAACAGTCACTAACCCTAATTCGAGGCATGATAGAAAATATTGCTGGAGTTATGACTTTTTGGCTATATTTCTAACAAATAATGTATTGGATAAAGAAACGAATGCCGCCATTAAACTTAAGATGTCAAAGACTATAAAACTCAAAAAGATTCACTGCCCAAATCACCAAATTCTAGGTTATCGTAGCCATTGTTTGGCATTGACTAACAGGTTGACCAATCAATAGTCAACTCTTAATCAACTTATCTATTTAGGCTTTTTGGACATCATTTTCAATCTTAGAGAGATTCCTTGGACTCATTTCATCGGGAGAAATTCAACTATGACCTCAGATTGACCAAATTAATTTTTAAACGAAAACACATGTAAATTGAAAAGATTAAAGCTAATGCTATTGTGGAGGATATCTAAGTTAACGGCAAAAAAAATCAATGAGTGGGTAAATACCCTCCTTAAAAAGTTGAGTGAACTAATTTTGTTGTCAAATTATTTAAAATATATATATATATTTAAAAACCCTTTAAAACGGATTGAAATCTTAAGATATATGAACTATTTTAAATAATTAAGCTAGCCTGTAAATTTTAGATTATTTGTTATTTATATATATATAATTTTGATTATGAAAATAGCCCTTAAGGCATTAATATTTATTTACATATTTTATTTATGGATTTAATATATTAGTGATGAGGCCAAGGAGCCAATATAATACACACGCATGTTGGATATTTCTATAACTACAACATGTAGTCTATGGTAGGTTTTTAAAGTGCATAGGTGAGTGAAAGTTGAGTATGGCAGGAGTGGTAAATGGATATTGATGAGCTCCCTTGGTGTATTTTGTATTGATCTGATTATTATAATTTAATATGGTCTTAAATTAGGTATTACGAAGATAGTCACAAATATCATCATGCAACTATTTGGACCAACACTAGTAACTCAGGCAAATGGTTCCATTAAAATATTTTTTATAAATTAATTTTTTAAATAAAATTTAAAATGATATTTAAAAATTTTTTATTAAAAATATATTTTTCATAATTAATTATTTTATTAAAGAGTAATCATTGATGGTCTCGAGAGTTATTTTCGACCAGAGTAATATTTAAGAAAAAATGCTAACTCGGAGTTGTGTTACAAAAAAAATTCACAGGTTTGAATTTTTCTTTGAATAAATTTTTCTCTTTATATAAAATACAGGATAAAAAAATTATAGTATCTCAGGATATTTTTTATAACATTTATATTTTGTTAGTTCACTTCACTCACTAAATATTCGTAACACTCACACCCCTAACCTTTCAATTTCCTGTTAGATAGTTCAACAAATAAGTGGTAGTAGTTAAAGTTTTTTTTTTATTCTTGATAACAGATAACTCGACTTAGACTACATTCATCTAGTCCACTAAAATTCATTGTTTGTAATGTTATATATATAGTTATATATATATATATATATATTGTATTTTAGTTGTTTGAATTGAAGGGATTTAAATTTTTATTTTTTCAATGATTGAGATGTTGTAAAGATTGAGCAAAATTCAATATGCTTAGATTGGTACTTGTTTATAAGAGGTATTTTATGGTTTTTTTTTTATTTTGTACTTTTAATTTTTATTTAAACCTTGTGAATTTTCAAGATGCATTCCAAGTCAATGGAACGAAACTTAAAGGTAGCAATTGTCACGTGTCGATTTCTAGAATCAGGGCGTGATAAAAAGTCCTTCGCTACTCCTTCATTTTTGATAAAAACAACACTCCCGTTGCATTGAAACTTAGAAATGTCATATTGTCATTCACAAGGTTGTGTTATTGCTAGATTTGGTGAAAGGTAACTAGTTAACAGTATAAATAATGTCTTCCTATGCATCAAAATCCAATAGCATAAAATTTAAAATAATTCTACGTATTTCAAACCAATCAATCATCTTATATTATTAATAAATTAACAAAAAAATTTATTCTACTTATGACATTTAATAATTAGGACGATAAGCTCATCAAGGGAATAGATTAACATTTTCTAAACTCAAGCAGTTTATGACAAACTTTTCACTACGTACATGCATACATACATATATATATATATATATATCTACATATAGGTATATCTATGTATATGTATATGTATATGTATATGTATATGTATATGTATATGTATATGTATATGTATATGTATAGATATACACGCATACATGTACATATATGTATACACACGCACAAGCACACATGTCTATGAATCTATGTATGTATGTATATGAATGTAACGATGATAACTTTCCTATGAGTATGTGTATTCCTTAATATGCAATTTATTATAAGAGAATTTAGAGATATTTAATAGATATGGGTGATATGGAAGGAAAATTATACTTAATTATTAAAAATTCATATGCACTATTCATTGAATGGATACAGAGATAGGAATAAATAAACATTATAAAATTTGAGTCCTATGGAGAAGACTCTTTAACAATCTCATTGTTTCCTAATTTGAACATTTCCTAATTCAAATGTTATATCATTTAGATGTTGGTAACATTACTTACAATGTTAGTGTTGCTCTAAAATGTAAGTTATCACTTATTTAGATTAAATACATATATAAGATTAAAGGAAAATCACCTCATAATTATAAATCATTCACAAAAGGAGAGAATTTAATTGCTCCTCTTATAACGATTACTTGAAAATTTTATGTAGTAATTAACATAGATTCGTTTTAGAAGATTTTATTTCACTAATTTTTTAATCTTGAAATAGAGAAAACGTATAATTTTATTGTATTAATTTTTGTTCTTTCTTTTATCTTTATGCATTCCAAAACTGAATATACCAATTAGAGTAGTAGTATTTAAATAAATTAATATGTAATAGCAAATTTGGACTAATTAGCAATGCTAATTTCTTTAACAAAGTCCGATCATAACTTATTATACATCAAACATTTGTATCTTCTCCAAATGCACTAACTAACTAAACTAAACAAGAGCATGTAACTTGTATGTATTGTTGTTAGTTACTTGCTATTATCACGCCATAATTATATCATGAAATTTGTCACGAGGAAAAAGAATGCTTAGTATAGAATAAACATGCCAATCATTAATTTTCTACATGTGTTCTTTTTCTATATGTATCTCATTTTAGTTGATTGATGATTAAAATGAAAATTCTCTTAAAAGAAAGTTAATCGTCAATTGTTTTCTAATTTTTGGTCATTATGGGACATGTGCTCTTACATATCCTCGATGGAAAGATCATTCTTGATGTCCATACCACTAAGTTCGAACCATTCTTGAAGTGAAAGAAATTATCGAAATGTTTACAAATGTCAATATAGCTAGGCAAATGCTCAAGATTAGCCACAACGTATTAAATAATAAGAAAACCTTACTAACTATGGCATCACATCATATGGGGCACTAATTTTAGGGATGACACCATTGCCCAATATTATTATGATTTTGTCAAAATTGTCTTTTACGTGGGTTATCATGTTGTCCTAATTTTTAACCACTTTTAGTTTATGCAAATCATGAGTTAGTGATTGCTATTTTTTAGTTTCATTTTCTTATTGTATAGCCTATTTAAAAAGTCATTTAATTCAGTTAAATATATAAAAAAAAATTCAATTTTATTCTGTCTTTAGTCTACAAATCGTAACAATAATATCAGAGCCAATGAAAGGAAAAAGTGAAGTGCAGCAATAATAATTTTTCCTTCATTTTAGTAGCAAATTTCACATAGCTTCAGATAATTTTGTTCAACTTGTGATTCAACGCTTTGATGGTCATTATGATCATTGGAGCATGCTGATGGAGAATTTTCTGAGATTTAAAGAATATTGGTAGGTAGTTAAAAGTGGTATGACAGTGGCAATAACTAGAATTTCTTTGACAGATGCGCGAAAGGCAAAACAAGAGGCACAAAAATTGAAAGATTTGAAAGCAAAGAATTATATGTTTCAAGCTATTGATCGTTCAATCTTGTAAACAATTCTTTATAAGGATACTTCCAAACAAATTTAGGATTCAATGAAACAGAAATATCAAGAGAATGCAATGGCAAAGTGTTTGCAACTCCATTCTCTTCGTCAAAAATTTGAAGAACTCCAGATGAAGTTAAAAGAGTCAGTTTCATAATTTTTTTCAAAAAAAATGGCAATTACCAACAAAATGCAAATTCATGGAAAAATGCTAGAGGATGTCACCATTGTTGAAAAGATCATTCATTTAATGATGTCTAAGTTTAATTTTGTGATTTGCTCCATTGAAGAGTTCAAAGATATTGATACTCTTTCAATAGATTAATTGTAAAATTTATTACTAATTTTTGAGCAAAAGGTAAAGTAGCAAGACAAAGAAAACGAGGCATTGCAGGTAGCAAAGAATTTGAATATCAATGTGGAAATGGAAGTTGAAAAGAAAATAATTCACACAAGCAAAAAGAGGATAAAGGTGCCAACTCTCAAAGAAAAGTAAGAGGTCATGAGGGTCAAAATTCAACCGGCCATAAATCAAAGTATGCAAAGAAATTCAATGTTAAATATTTTCGATATCATAAGTATGGTCATTGTCGCTCAGAATGCCGTATGAATTTGAATAAACATGGTATGAAAAGTTCAAACTTTATGGAGAAAGAAAAAGAAGAAGTTTCTTTTCTCATGGTATGTCATACTAAAGAGAAAATTTATTTAAATTGATAGTATCTAGATATGGGTTATAGCAACCATATGTATAGAGACAAAACAATTTTTCGTAATTTTGACGAATTTTTTTGAAATACTATAAAGTTTGGTGATAACTTTATAGTATCAGTAATGAGGAAAGAAAGGATTACAATTTAAACCAAAAAAAAATTCTTTGATGTTCTATTTACTTAGTGTTGGCTAACTTTAAGAAAAAGGATATGAGATTTTTATAAATGATGGGGTTTGTCGAATCCAAAATGAAAAATTGGGTTTAATTGCTTAAGTGAAAATAATTTCAAATTGGATGTTTCCTTTGTGTCTACAACACACTACTAACTTGTGTCTTGTTGTAAAATTAAAAAATTTGGCATGGTTATGGTACTTTTATTATAGGCATCTCAATTTTAGTGGATTGAAGACCTTGCAACAAAAAAAATATAGTGATAAGCCTTCTAGAAAAAATATTGTGTTGTTAACAAACAACATCAAGATGTTTTTCCAATAGAAAAATCATAGAAGATTAAAAAGATACTAGAATTAATGCATTCTAACTTATGTGGGCCAACTAAACTAATTTTAAATGAAGGTAAATAATATTTTATATTATTTGTTAATGACTTTAGAAAAAAAAAATTGATTTAAAAAAATTTAGAGGCGTTCATAGTTTTTCAAAATTTCAAAGCATTAATTGAAAAAAAAAAGCTAGTAGTGCAATTAAAATTTTTTGTAACGACCGTGGTAGAGAATATAACTCACAAGAATTTCAAAATTTTTGTGACCAGCATGGAATTAAAAGGTAGCTAACTGCAGCTTATACATTTTAACAAAATAGGGTATGTAAGAGGAAAAATTGCACCATTATTAATATGATGCAAAGTCTTTTACAAATGAGCAAAATTTCCAAAAGTTTCTGGCTTGAAGCAATAAATTGGAGTGTTTATGTTTTGAACAAAAGTCTCACAGTAGTTGTTTAAAATGTAACCCCTGAAAAAGCATGGAGTAGGCATAGGTTATCAGTAGATCATTTATAGGTGTTTGGGTGTATAGCATATATTCATGTTCCAAATGAAAAGAGAAGTTATATGACCAAGGCCAAAAATATGTATTTTTTTAATGTTAGTGATTATTCAAAAACTTACAAATTGTATAACCCTATCACTAAGAAAATTGTCGTTAATCGTAATGTAAATTTAGATAAAGAAAAAACATTGATATGGAGTTATGGTTCAATTGGACAATAAATCCCAACTGATTTTGATGGTGAAAATGAAAAAGAAAACATAACAACCTTAATATCAACAAATTTCAATAGCAATAGAACCTCGTATTCCTTAAAATGCAACACCTACAACCTTTGAAACCTTACCAGCAACATCAGTAACTGATGAACAACTTAATGCTACAACAAGTTTGCGTCCTTAACGTGAAAGAAAAAAGCCAACATGGATGCCAGACTATGAGGTAATAAGAATTGATTCTTATAAGATTTATTTATTAATTTTGCTTTATTTTTAAATTATAATCCAGTAACATTTGAAGAAGCAATTAAAGAGCCAAAGTGGCGAAAGGTTATGAGTTCTGAAATTGCAGCCATCGAAAGAAACAACACTTTGAAGTTGACAAAGCTTCCAAAATGACAAAAAATCATTGGTGCCAAATGGGTTTACAAGACAAAATTGAAAAAAAATGGTAAAGTTGACAAGTACAAAGCACGTTTAGTGGTTAAAGGTTATAAACATAAATTTGGCATTAACTATAAAGAAGTTTTTGCACCTATTGTAAGGCATGATACAATTAGATTGGTGATTGTATTGGTTGCACAATGATCATGACCTATCTTCCAATTAGATGTTAAGTTAGCATTTTTGCATAGAGATTTGTAAGAACAATTATTTGTTGAACAAGCTTTTAGTTATGTGAAAATTAGTAGCGAGCATAAAGTTTATAAACAAAAAAATGCTCTATATAGACTAAAACAAGCACATAGAGCTTAGTATAATCACATAGATAATTTTTTTTCTTAAAAGGAGGTTTTTAAAAATGCCTATATAAGCATACTATTTACACAAAAGTTGAAGATGAAGGAAATATTATTATAATATGCTTATACGTAGGATTTATATTGAAAATAATAGAATCATGTTTGAAAATTTTAAGAAATCCATGATACTTATATTTGAAGTGTTTGACCTTGGAATAATGCACTATTTTCTTAGCATAGAAGTAGTGCAATCTTTTGTTAAAATTTTTCTTTGTCAAAAGAAATATGTGCAAGGGATCTTAGATAAGTTTGAAATAAATAATTACAATTCTATCACTACTCCAATTGAAATGAAATTGAAGCTTGTGAAGAATTCTGTAGGAAAAATAGTTGATAATATTTTTTACAAGCAAATTGTTGGAAGTTTAATGTATTTAACAGCAACAAGAATAGATATAATATATTTAGTGAGTTTTATCAACAGATACATGGAGAATCCAATAAAGATGCATCTTTTAGCTACTAAAAAGATCTTGCGATACTTACAAGGCACTAAGAAATTTGGAATTTTCTACAAGAAAGGAGAAATATCATATTTGTTTGGCTCTATTGACAATGATTATGTAGGAGAACAAGATGATGGAAGAAAAAGCACTTCAAGCTACATTTTTTATTTTTGGATCAAGTGCACTTCAAGCTACGTTTTTATTTTTGGATCAAGTGCTATTTTATGGTCATCAAAATAACAATCAATGGTTACTTTATACACCACTGAAGCTAAATTTATTATTGCAACTTCTTGTGCATGTTAAGCCATATGGTTGGAAAAAATTCTTGAAGAGCTTCATTTTAAGAAACAAAGGTCTATTACAATTTTTTGTGACAACGTAGCTATCAAACTCTCCAAAAATCTTATTTTACATGGTAGAAGTAAGCACATAGATGTGAAGTTTTATTTTTTTGAGAGATCTCATGAAAAATGGAACAATTGAACTCATCCACTATAAAAGTGAAGAACAAGTTGCATAAACATTAACAAAACCTCTCAAACTGCCTTTATTTCGAAAGTTAAGAAAATTGATGAGTGTTTGTATGCTAGATGTTTGACGGACATCTAAGACTTGTCTTATTTGTGGATTAAATTGATATTTGCAAACATCAATTTAAGGGAGGGTTTGTTATGAATTTGTCAAAATTGTCTTTTATGTGGGTTATCATATTGTCCTAATTTTTAACTACTTTTAATTTATACAGGTAATGAGTTGATGACCAGAGTTAATTGCTATTTTTTAATTTTATTTTCTTATTGTACAATATATGTAAAAAGTCATTTGATTCAGTTAAATGTATGAAAAAAAAAATTTAATTTTATTCTGTCTTTAGTCTTTAAATTGTAAGATATATTCTACTATTCAAAATTATGGTGAAATTGGATACTACGGAATGTTTTGTGATGTTGATGGAAACAACTCTGGTTACTCAACTGAGGTCAACTGAGGCAAGAAATTGGGAGGTGTTTTGCCATTCTAGCCCATTCTCTATTTCTCCATTGCAAATCCATGGTAATGGATGATGACAATGCTCTTCTCTTTGCTTACTAATTTTGTGACGGTTCTGAGATTGAGGTCAAGATCATTGCACCACGGAATTGATATTAATTTAATTTCTTTGGAAATTAAATTTCTTACCCATGCATTATCATACATAACAGTTAAAGAGTGATCTTATTAGTATTAGCATAATAAATAAATAAATGAGGTTTTGATGTTTTGTTATTTTACAACTTTGAATATCTATTAAATAATTTCTTTCCTATGAACAACTTTATGCTAATTCATTAACTTTCCTTCTCAATTAAGAGTATTAATAAAAGTATAAGCAGCAAAGCAATTTGCAAAATTTTCACACTAATTAACAAGTATTCTCAATAATATATACACTTAATAGATAGAGATGACAAAAAATTAAGTTCGGATGGATACTTTCAAGTTCATATTCATATCCACCATATAAATTTTATACTAAATCTACACTAAATTGGTAACATATTTGACATTTTATTATTAAATTCATTATTTAATATTTATCAAACTTGCAGTGAATATTATAAATTTTTAACATATTTTTGTGTCTTTTTAATTATGTTTGTACTTTTATAAAATACCAAATTTAAACTTATAAGCTATCTAATGAAACCAATAAATCTTAGGTATTAATTCAAAATAAAATAGATCACTCATATACCATATCAAGCCCACCAATAAAAATAAAATTGATTACAACAATTTTCTAAAAATACATAATTATTTTATAAATTCACACATAAAATATTATAAATTTAAAATAAAACTCTATAAAATATTAAAAACTCATTTAACCATAAAATATATTAATCTATTACAAAACAACAACACCATAGGGTATGGTAAATTGATAAAAATAAAAATTCAAAGTCAAAAGTAATACACATCAAGTTTATATCTCCATCTTATTCTCTGTGTAAATTTAAAGATTTCATAAAAGTGGGAGATGTCCTATAAAAGTAAATAATTTACACATTTATTATTGACAAAAATATAGAGTAACTCATCTTTATTTTAAAATTAATATTAATTTTTATTATTTTTATATTTAAAATTACTTAATTCAATGTATAATTTATGTATAAAAAAATTAATTAGATTC